>JASJFT010000031.1:0-322142 GCA_030770425.1 Darksidea phi | reverse complement strand
CTACTACTACTACTACTACTACTACTACTACTACTACTACTACTACTACTACTACTACTACTACTACTACTACTACTTTTGCCTGAAGACAAAACGGTTTTTTCATTGGAAAGATGGATAGAGGAAATGTCAAAAGGGTATACGTATACACCTATACGTGAGCAACCCAAAAGCACAAGCGTTACACCACACACACACCAACATACAAGGGTAAACCAGATTTTGACATCTCCTCTATTATACATATAAACAGCCTATTCTAGACTAAATTACAAAGAGAAGGTCATTATAGCTCTCCCCGAGGGACAGGCAAAGAAAGGCGCAAGATTAGGAGGAGACATCCACGCCGATACGATACAGGAAAAAGTGTTTAAACAGTCCCGACTCAAACAATGGATATTGCATGGGGCTCTAAATGCAATAAGACATAAGGAAAATGGGGTCGTGCGACAAAAGATTGGGGGAACTCATATCTTCTTCCCTCCTCTCCCAGCGTCCATTTCCTTCGCACTTTTGATGGGCTGCAACTCTGGCCCTCTGTCGTCGTCAACTTTGGGCTCGCCTTTCTCGACCTCGTTCCCCACGCGCTCCTCGGCGGCAGCCGTAGTACCACCAACCTCTGTCTTGTCGGCTTTTTCTTTCTTAACCTTGGGCATGCGCGCAAGCCAGTACAAGAACAGCGCAGCTAAGATATTGAAGCCGACGTATACCCAAAGGATACCGAAATTGCGCCACACATTGCTGTATTCGGCATGCACAGAGCGGAGGAAGACGTTGGTGTCACCCATAGCGCAGTAGTGGCAGTTTGAAGTGGCGTTTGGATCCAAGGTGTAGCCACCAAAGGCACCTTGCCAAGTTTGCATGTAGTCGCCGCAAGTTTGGCTTTGGGGCGGGTCGAAGTTGAGGTACTCGTTGTCTGCGCAGCGGACTTCTGTGTTCGCTACACCGATTGAAAGCATACTCGAGACCAAGTAGGTAAAGGGCGAGATGCGGTACATGAAGATCCAGAAGCCAGGGAGCTGCTCAGGCGTAGCAAGGACACCACAGAACACGAGACAGAGCGAGAAACACAAGTTGGCAATGTTGCCACCCGCTTCGGCTTCCTCGATACCGGCGATGACCATGTGCGCGAAGGTGGATGTGAAGAGCAGGAATATCCATAGGAAGAGGAACATTTGCGCGCCGCGAAGGGTGACGGCATCGGTAGGCTGTGCGTTTCGATAGAGCCCGATAGGGTAATACCAACAGAAGTAAATGAGGGCGGCCATAACGGTGTTCCAAGGGAGTTCGACGACGATGTTGGCAATCATAAAGGCTTTCCAGGAATATGCTTTGCTGGGGCGCTCACGGACTTCGTAGAGGGCGCGTTGAGTGACGAAGTGAGGCATTATTTGCTGGACTAATTGACCAAAGATCGTCATCAACATGAAGATGGCGAACATTTGGTTTTGAAGACCCTGCTGGGTATTTGGCGTGTTGTAGAGCGAAAAGCCGATGAAAAGACCGGACAAAGCACAGAGAGCTGCCTTCGAGTAGATGTACGATGGTGTACGCCAGTATTGTTGGTAGACACGGACAGTAACCTCGCGGAGCTGTTCCCAAAAGGGCGCGGCAAATTCGCGATATGCAGCCTTGTCCTCTCGCTGCTGCGCAGACATGGTCCGTTCAAGGTTGACCTGTTGAGAGCGTTCGTACTTTAATTCAGCAAGATGTCGTTGTACCCCAGCGTACTCGGCTGAGTCCCGCCATGCTTGGTGCCAGTCAATGTCAGTAGTAGAACCAGGAGCAGCACCGATGACTTCGAGCATCCATTCAGCAGGATTGGCGGCCGGAGGGCAAGGGCGTCCACCGTTGCGCACAAAGTAGTCAATAAGAATCTTCGAATTCGCACCGACTTCGCCAAAATAGACAGTTTGACCACCAGACTTGAGGAACAGGAGGCGATCGAAACGGGCGAAAAGCATGGCAGACGGCTGATGGATCGTACAAAGAATGGCTTGACCGTTCTTTTTCAGCTTGTCTAGAAGATCGAGAATAGCCCACGATGTCTGAGAATCCAATCCAGAGGTAGGCTCATCGAGGAAGAGGAGTAGAGCAGGCTTGGCGGCCAACTCCACACCGATAGTGAGACGTTTGCGCTGTTCGACATTGAGGCCCTCGCCAGGAACACCGACAACTGCATCTGCGTACTCGGCCATTTCTAAGAGCTTGATGACTTCCTCCACATAATCGAGTTTCTCTTGTCGGGAAATGTGGGCGGGCTGACGGAGAAGAGCAGAGAACGTAAGAGCTTCGCGAACGGTAGACGTCGACAAATGTAGGTCCTGTTGCTGGGCATAACCTGTCTTACGCTGGAACGAATCGTCGCGGGGCTTGCCATCTACCAGCATCTCCCCAGAAATGACACCCATAGTAGTACGAGTGGCCAGGCAATCCAGAAGCGTAGTCTTACCAGCACCCGATACACCCATGAGCGCCGTTAAGGTACCCGGCTTGACCCAACCATCAACATGGTCCAGAATGCGGCGTTCTTGGCCCTTGATCTTGATATCATAACATACGTCCTTCCACTGGAAAATAGCTGTCTGGCGTTCGATGATGGCAATGTCGTCTCCGTTGGTTGCGGCGCCAGCAGGGCGACCAGCAGGCACAGACTCTAAGTCATCCGTAGACTTGTTCTTGAACGCCTTGTGGCCACGTCGGAAAACCAGCACTTCACCCTTGGATTTTTTCGCCGTGACGACCTCGGTAGCAGCGAGGTAGATGAACATTAGACCGAAGAGGAAGATCCAACCGATACCAAAGTTCCTCCATTTGTGCGAGTTGTAGTACTTGAAAGCCTTGTTGATGTATTCGTCGCCGTTGACATAGGTAAAACCTGGTCGAGATCCAACAGTAGAGCAAGCTTGATTGCTGAGCGAAATGCCCTCGTAGCCTGGGCCCATGGGTACATAGTTGACGCAAGGGAAATTTCGGTTGTGGAACTCGTTGCACATGAGTGCCTCAAAAGCATAGCTGACGGGGTTAATGTATTGGATCCATTTGGCCCAACCTAATATGTAGTTGGGATTGATAGTAAAGCCGGTGTACATGACGAGACCGAGGATGAGAAGGGCGGCGGGCGCTAAAGCTTGTACTAGGGATCTCGAGAGGGACGCAATAGATCGGAAAAACATAGACATAACCAGGGTGAGTTGGAACGATATCAAAGCGAAGAAGAAGAATCGACCGGGTTCTCTCCGCAGGTTCGTCATGAAATAGAGGACAAGATTAAAAGTGATGGCGTTTAGGATTTTGTAGGGCATATCCGTCAACATGGACGCGAACGCTTCGGCCGAGGGATGGTAGAGAGCGTACCGAGAATGCTTTTCGACGATGGGTCTCTGAGCGTACAGGGTCAGCATTTCAAGAGCGGAGCCGAAGGCGTTCATCAAAATGGCGAAGAAGAGCAGGGCGGCCCGGGAGTAGAAACTGCTGGTGTCGGAAGGAAGATTGTAGAAGACCGAGGAGATGATAAGAGCCATGATGGAGTTTGCGATGAGTTGAGTCAAGGTGATGCTAGGATCAGCCATAAGTCTTCGGAAACCACGCCATAGACAGAGGTTGACCTGTTGCATGTAGGATAAGGTGTATGGGGACTTGACACGCTGGGCCTTGGCTTGTTGTGCTCTGCGAGAGTCCATGAACCTCTGCAATTGCTCACCACCAACGGGGAACTTTTGCTCGTAGGCCTCGATTTGCAGCAGCAATTGTGCGCGCTCCTCGGAGTCTTTCCATCGCTGGGCAAACTCATCGGGCGTTCGGGGCACGCGGTCTTCCCACCCCGAGCGTACGACGCGCTCCAACGGACTCGTCATCGAGGTAAGGAAATCGGCGTCGGTTTGCCTGTCGGGGCAGTCGAAACCCATGTTGATGAAGTACTGCTTGGCGGACGTCGTAGGGCCGAAGTAGATCTGTCGGCCTTCGTACAGGACGAGAGCCTTGTCAAAGACATCGTAGGCGGATTGTGGAGCCTGGTAGATGGCAACGCACGCGGTGGCACCGTTGATCTCCGTCTCCATTCGCAGCGTCTTGCAGAACTCAATGGCATTGGCACTATCCAGACCACGCGTGCTGTTGTCCCAACATTGTAGAGGAGCATGGCTCAAGGCGGCTTCGGCGATACTGACACGCTTCCGCTCGCCACCAGACACACCACGAACGAAGTCGTTTCCGACCTTGGTGTTGATAGTGTGGCTAATTCCAAAGATGGCCATGATGACGTCTCGCATGTGCTCAGCATATTGGGTTATTGTAGCTCCACCGGGGATATGGCGCGGTGCGCGTGCCCGGGCGGCGAAGTAAAGGGTCTCCCCGACAGTCATCATCGGAAAATGGACATCGACTTCCCTGTTGACTGTTAGCATCTTCTATATGTTCCTTTCTTCGCTGTTCGAATAGGTAGCTTACGCTGTATATATGACTTCACCCCTGAAGTCTTTGGCCATCTGTTTTGCGCTGATGCCTACCGAGGGTTAGCAACTGAATCCAAAGATATCACATGGCTCTGCAGACGCACCTTGATAGTTGATTTTGGAGGCCTCGTCGACGAAGAAGCCGTGTGTCTCTCCAGCGATGGTCTTTAGGAAAGTCGAGCACCCCGATCCGGGAGGTCCAAGCACAACCAGCATCTCGCCAGCCTCCACCAATCCCTCTAGATGTTGCAGAATCTCGATCTTGCGCCCCTTGTCCCCCATGAGCTTCCTCACGAAACCGGGACCCTCTAACCACACGTTTCCTACACTCTTCTGGTAGTCTGTCTCCCTTCCGAAACCATGCACGTTCATGTCCCGGAAAGCAACACCGGCGGTCCGCATGGGAGGGGCTTCTGGGTCCTCCTGTTGCGTATGAAGCATTGCCTTGGCCCAGGCGCGGGCGTTGAAGTGTTCGCCATTAGGGTCCAGAGGAGAACCCGGTGCGGCGTTGAAGGGACTCTGATGTGTTATCGAATGGTTGCTCTGCTCTGTGTACCGCCGTGCCAGCTGATGAACCTCTTCTTCTCTCCTCTGCACGCTGTCGTTGTCCTCGAGACTTGCTGTCTCCGAGTTTTGTGTCGTGGTGAGATTGGAACCCTTGTAATCCGAGCGCTCGGCTCGCAATCCAGTATCGTCCTGCTGAGCCGCAATGGTGGACGCTTCCGAGCTGTCGGAGCCTACCCGTTCAGAAGCAGTACCCTGGTACAATCGCGGTGGCACAGTATCTGCGGACGGCACGTGGTGCGAGGCCTGACGGTCGCCATTCGACGTGAAGTTCCCCACCAAGCTCATCTTCGCAACCCCCCGGTTCTTTCAGCAGCGGTTGGAGGGTAAGCTGCAATAGTCCAACAAAGAAAACGGAGGTATTAAACGGTGTAACGGCCAAAGAAGGCGAAGGCGCATGGCAGGGAAAACGATGCCGCGCAGGGGAGCAAGTAGTAGATAAACAGACGCGCTAGTTCCGCCCTATGCTTGCTCTAGGCAGCTCGGTATGGGCCTGCCGGTCGTGGGAGACCGCTTGGCCTTAGGCGAATCGGGAGGCGGATAGGTTGCATTCCGAGCTCCCATCCTCGCTTGTATCCAGTGCCGACGAACAAAATACGACGGATGCGTGGCGAATGCGGGTCCGAATCCAATCGGCCGGTGCACCAGTACGTCAGGACGGACGACTTTGTCGGGCCCTCCGCGCTGGAGCCTACAATCGCCCATGTTCGTCCTCTACGGGCTGATGGTTGGGTTCCCTAGAACACGAGCTGACACCATGCCAGCTCGACAACAGAGAATTCAAGCACTCGACGCGCGAGATGACTCCATCTTGACGCCCAGCCTTCCTTCATCGTCACCCCCATCTCCGAAGAGGAAGCCGCTAGTAATGCCTCCGGAAAGCTGATATCGAGCTGACGGGGGGCCTCTCTGTTCCACCACTCACATCGGCGGTAGTACCTTTCCTACCTACACCTCCCACCCGGCAAAAGCTTCTACAGCCCCTACTGCACACACGCAGGGAAGTGGTTAAAAGCCTGCCTACCCAGACCTACGGACGAAAAAGCTGATGCGCCCACATGCAGCGCACATCATCTTGCAGCCATGGCAGAACATGGGGCCTGAGGAAAACGATAGCCTCGGCTTGCCCTCTTTCCACCGTTTCCGCCCCATACTAAGTCTCATACGTACGAGGTGACGGTCTGAGCCTTGAGCCCGGAGGCGGAAGTGGCTCGCTTCCGGTGGCCGATGCGGTTTGCCACGTGCGAGAGGCAGCCTTGCCGGCGCGAAGTACAAGAAGCTTCCGGAGCCCCTTATCCTCGCTACGCTGAATATGGCCGCTAGCACGGAAATTTTCTGCATGCGTGCCGAGTGCGTCATCCTCCTGCGAACCAGCAAGGCTCCCAAGCAGTCACCATCACATGATTGTCCACGAAGCTGTCAAAGTGTGTTTGTCTTGATTGTTTCATTTCATGGCATTAATTTCATTGAGCTGAAGACGAATAAACCAGTCAGAAGCACCGCCCTATGCCCGCCAATATCCTCATTTCCTTACCCATTCCGTATCCGCCTAAGCAGATTATCATACAAGCAAAGTAGTAACATCAAGTAGCTCGAACTTGTGTATGCATGATTGCGTGTGGGCGTCCATTGCATCCACAGCTATACACTGGCCTTCGTGTAAAAGTTACCGTGGACCCATCTCCAAGGGGGTTTATGAGCTGCTCAAAAATTCGACACGGCCACACTTGAATATATGGCTTGTGCCGTATTGCTCCAGAACATCTTCGGCGGACAGTATGTCGGCACCTCTCTATCCACTCCCGCGAGCAACGCAGCATCACCGAAGCTTCGTCTCGCTCAGATGGAGTCCCCGAAGAACTGACTGGCCAACATGATATCCTTATCATTGTTCGCAAAGTCCCACCCGACAATCGTGGGGTCCTGACTGCAACAGACGATCCTTCGGGCATCAAATTGCAGCTTAAAGACTCGTGAGGTACCTTGTGGGGGCCCTTGGAAGGCGTGGTGGTGATGGTGTGCGGCATGGTGATGGTGCTGTGCCGCGGCGGGTGGAGCTGCGCCCTGCGTGTGCGGTTGCGCGGCAGCAGCCGCTTGGCCCGGGTTTGCGCTTGCTTGAGTTCCAGTGGCCGGAACGGCATTGTGGGTCGCGGTTGCGGTCGGTCCATTAGTGGCCGCGCTGCCCTGCGTGGCTTGGGACGCGGCATGTAATGCTTGCGCTTGTTGTGCGAGGGTCTGAGCCGCGTGGGCCTGCGCCTGCGCCTGCTGCGCTAGGGCTTGGAAATTGGTAGCTCCACCGGCGTTCGGTTGTTGCTGTTGATTGTGGTTGTGATTCTGGTTCTGGTTGACGTGGGTTGCATGGCCGCGAGTGCGGGGCACAGGGTGATGTGGTCTGCCTCCGGCTGCTCGAACAGCCTCGTTCTGATAGAGTATCTTGGACTTTTCCCATGCTCCATCGGCTCCTTTTTTCCAGATAACCACAGTCTCGTCATAGGAACCAGAGACGATCCGGGCCCATCTGCTGCCACCTCCACCGGGAGGAAGCTTGGCACCGTAAGCAAATATAGCCGACGGATCTCGGGACCCTGCGTTCCTCGCACGGCGCTGTTCTCTTGTCATCTCATTCGACACTAGGCCCTTGCTCTGAGCCTCGAAGAAGCTATTGTCCACGGCTCTCGCCTCAGCCTCGAGTTCTTCTTCGTTGCCTGGAAGATCCCCAAATTGAGCCTGTACCGTGCGGACGAGATTTGAATGTCCCTGCAGGCATGCTACTTCTGCGCCAGTCGCACGGTCAAAGATGCGCACAGTTTCGTCTGAGCTACCGCTGACGATCCTCCGCCCATCAAACTGCACGCAGGCGATGCCCTTGGTGTGGCCCGAGAAGGTTCGAGTGCACGCACCGGTGCGCACATCCCAAACTTTGACGCTTCGGTCTCCAGAGGCAGACACGATTTGCCCATCCAAAACTTGGATGGCGTTTACAGCAGCTCCGTGGCCTTCCAAGGTCATGATGAGCGAATATGGCTCAAGAGGTTTAAAGCGGAGGTGCTGGCTCTCTACTTGTTCCTGCATGTTTATGATGTACTCCGGAAAGCGGGCCCCCGATTTGGTCGTTGACAGTGGGTATGTGTCGTCGGTTGGTAACATCGCTTTGCGGTTCCACACTTTGATAGTCTTGTCTTTTGAGCATGTAACGAGGTAGGTATCGTCGAACCTCAGGTTTAGGACCGATTCGGAGTGCGCCTTTTCAAGCTTCTTGAGCATACGACCTGTTGAGAACTGCCACATTATGATGCTGCAGTCACTTCCGCCAGACACAATGATGTCCTGGCCATGCCGCTCGTCGAACTGCAGGCACAACACTGATGCGTTGTGGCCTTTCAAAGGAGGAATGACAAGGCGCTGCGTGTCCAAGTCCCATACGCGGACCGACCTATCGCGACTACCGCTCACGAGGTATTTTCCAGAGTACTGAATCGTGTACACGCATTCTTCGTGCGCCTCCAGCGGATGGTTTGGATGCGGGAGTTGGAAATTTGAGAATCGGCCGGCGTTCCAGTTCTCTTCCAAGCGTCGCTTCTGTTTGTAAAGATACTGCCAATTAATCTTTGGCTCAGGCGACGGGAGGAGAAGTGCCGGACGGATAGGGGGATCCATGGAGCTTGAGCTTGTAGATGTCGAGGTGCCTACATCCAACTCCGAAGACCTCTTTCGCCGCCGCGAGCCATCCGCAATCGGAGAAACCAGAGGCGAGGTGCCATTGTACGATATCCCTTCCATCCGGTCTTCAGCTGTAGCGGCTGGGCTATCATCTGCCTCTACGATGCTGTGTTGCTCCCCCCATGGAGTATGGCCTTCTTTAGCACTATCGAGGGATAGCGGCTCAAGCCGATCGTGAATGCCGTTGTCGGAAGAGGCGCCGTCGCCAAACAACGGTCGCCCGCGTATTCGCTTCTTGGTCGACGGTTTCTCGGTCTCCATGTCTTCGGCTACTCTGGGTCGTGTCTTTCGCCCCTTCTCCTTCACATGGGCACGTCTCTGCCTCTCCGTATCCTCATAAGCGCGTACCTGGGGAAAGTTGGAGTTCCAACCTTCTAAACGGAACAAGAGCCTCCACAGCGGACTGTCCATTACACGAGTCCGCCATGTCCGCGACAGTGTCGAAGCGCGCAGAAGTGTCTGTGGGTCCAGGTAGGAGAAGATCTGGAATGTGATTTCGGGCGGCAGGTTGACAACAGGGTCGAGGTGGAGGAGAGGGTTGAGCTTTTCGACGATGCCTGCTATTGAGGATGTACGCAACGATCGGAGGATGGCGTACGCAAATTCTACGCTCTATATCAGCATTGTAGGACTAGACCATACACTCTCCAAACATACCACTGCGCTCATTTTCGCTCATCTGCAAGACCTCATCAGGCAGAGCATACTGCAGTTCCTGCTCCATCCCGTCCTCGGCTAAACGCGAGTCGGTTCTCATTATCATCTCGCTCCCGCTCTGGCTCCGTGTATCCTCCGAGTAGCCCTCGTCGAACCTGTTCGCGTTCATGGTGGACGTGGGACGGAAGGCCTGCAGGTAAGAGGGCAGAGGGAAGACGATGTTGTCCGCCATGATTCCGAACAAGCAAGTGCGTGCTCTGCCGCGACTGATACAGCGTACGTTGTGAAGGACTAGATGTTTGCGCGGACGGGGAGCGAGGCGGGTGTTGTAGACAGGACAGGCTGCACGAGCTGGTCGTGCTCGGTGTTGCCTGATGCTGCAGTGGTGGTCATGGGAGGGCGGGCGCTGCTGACTGTGGTGAGGGTGCTCACTGGAGCGCCTAGTAGTTGAAACTCGCACGCGCAATCGTTGGAAAGGTCAGTAAACACGATCGGCCTGGCTAACGATGCGATGCGATTGAATTGCGTTGGGTGTCGAGGCCGCACGGACACCGCCTGTGTACAAAATACCCGCTTCCAAGGCGCCATTTGCCATGCCCATCGGCTGCCGCTAGCCGCACCCGTCTCTAGCCCGCCTAGGCCCCGTCTTTTCCCAACGACATGGCTGCCTCCTCAGGACACGATACATAGTAATAGCATGTGGATGAGCCTTCACATATGGTATGTGGTGTTGCACGGGAGTGGAGAAATAGGCGCGGTCGAGCGAAACACGCAGGCAAACTGCCATGGGCGGGTATTTTGGCTGGATTGCATGGGCCTGAAAGCGTGCTCCTCACATCGTTACTTGGACTGGAGGGTGCGACGACCCTTACTCGGATCCATATTCAGCTGTTCAGCTCGCGGACAGAAACACGCAGCTCACACAAGCATCTCTACCATTTGCCCCATCTAGTAGTGGACCAAGGCCACCCCCACGGCTGGAGGAGCACGCACAAAGCTATTGGATTGGCGACCGTTCGTTGCATGACACAGCCAGTGGCGAGTCCTATTGGTGGCAGCAGCGTTGCAGCAATATTTGAGTTGATTGTGATGCAAGCCGTTGCTCGTATGCGTCGCTGCTTTGTGACGAAACCGCCGATTTGTCGAGGCGCACCAGTGACTGCCGCTCGAGCATGAACGTGGTGGGAATGGACTGCCAGGCCCTGCAAAAAGCAAGGCGAATTGCAAATCTGAAAGACGGTCGGAAGATGGCCAGCGATCGCAATCACGGCCAAGTGCAGTGGTGGTCGAGGGCATCAGACTGCCTCTCGCGCAGGCGCAGGACTCGGCGGCGTTGCCACTTCGCGCCTTGGTGGTGCAGAGGTCTACGCCTCTGCGCCTGGCAGTGAGGCTGTGGAAAAAGGAAAAAGACACGGGCGGCCGTTGTTTCATGGTCCAACGGGCGCTGGTCGATGCGGCTAAAGGCCGAAGCTTTAGTGCTTGATCGCCCAGGGCCTTGTCCGGGTCACGTGGGAGCCATGCCCGCCGCATGCTGAAACGACCACCCCTATCGTCCATCTGCCGCCCACTGCAGCCTCCAGCATCCCACAACCCAACTCCGAGGAGCGAAGCGCACCGCGACCCGAGTCTTGCATTCCAGGCTCCTATCCCGCACCACCACACCGCCGCCGGCAGACCGTCGTTGCTGTCGTCCCAAGATTCGCTCCTGCCCGTGTGTGCCAGAGCAGAGCCTCGTCAGACGTGCTAGGTCCTAGCGTTCCGCCGCCACCCACGCACTCCACTCCACCTCTCTCCCGCGACCTGCGACCGTAGGAAATGAGCGTCTAGCATGGAGTTAGCCTTGCACTCTGGACTTGCGCGCCCCGAACCCTCCCAGACGTCGCCGACCGCCTCTTCGCACACTCGCCTGAACTCCAGCGGCGGGCCCCCCCTCATGTCTCACCAAAGCTACCAGAGCCAGTACTCCAGCTACTCGCACAGCAGCGCGCGCGACACCCAGAGCACCCAGGCCACGAGCTCGTCGACGCTCTTTGGGGGGCAGCCGCCCGTCTTCCCCTCCTCCACACCCGTGAATGGCGGGCAGATCGAGGCTGCCGACAGCGTTCTCAATCTGCGCGCCGGCAAAGACACCTCGCTCTTCCAGCGATGTCTCCAGCTGCAGCTGCGCCTGCGGGCAATCCCAGGCTTTGAGCGGTGGATGGTCGAGGAGGAGAACAAAGCCGCTGACGACGATGACCCGGTCACATTGATCTGGAGGACCCTGCGGAGGGGCTATCCACTGATGGACATTTACAATGCCTTGGGACCGAAGGTGCGGCTCGTCGTCGACGACTCCAAGCTGACCGAGAACAACGCGAAGAAGTTTGAGAAGATGGCTACATACAAGTT
Organism: Darksidea phi; assembly: GCA_030770425.1. Taxonomy (NCBI): domain Eukaryota; kingdom Fungi; phylum Ascomycota; class Dothideomycetes; order Pleosporales; family Lentitheciaceae; genus Darksidea; species Darksidea phi. The sequence goes on along the minus strand of JASJFT010000031.1, from coordinate 310,359 downwards.
CCTGCAGGCCTGCATCGGCGAGCTCAAGTTCCCCTCGGAGGAATGCTTCATCATTGGAGACCTGTACGGCGACGATACCACCGGCTTCGTGAAGGTAATAGCACCCGGCGGCTATGGCCACATCAGAGCTAACAAGCCTTCAGGTCGTGAATGTGGTGAACCGTGTTCTCGACATTCTAGTTCAAATGGGCATCATCACTACCGACACCACAACGTCCGACAGTGCTTCTGTGAACTCGACGGTAAAGCGCTCTCAGCGAGAGCACATCATCGACGAATTGGTCAAGACGGAGCGGACATACGTGCAGCACCTGGAACTTCTGCAGTCGTTTAAGATGCTCGTCGAAGAGAAGGGAAATGTAACCGGCGACACGGTGCACGACATCTTCCTGAACTTGAACGCACTCCTGGACTTCCAACGACGATTTTTGATTCGTGTGGAGCAAACCAATGCCCAGCCTGCCTCGGAGCAGAACTGGGGCAACCTCTTTGTTCTTTATAAGGAAGCGTTCAAGGTGTACGAGCCATATATTGCGAACCAGAAGAGATGTGAAGAGATAGCTGTACGAGAGTTCGACAAGCTCAAAGAGACGGGTGGCTCTCCTGAGATGCAGCAAATGGTCGAGTCAACAACTACGTTGACGTCTTTCCTCTTGAAACCATTCCAGCGGTTAGCCAAATATCCCTTATTGTTGAAGGTAAAGTCTCCCCTCCGAAAGAACCGCCGCTTCCATCCTAACCTCGACAGGAACTCCGAGACAAGGGCGATCTCGACGAACAACGTAAAGAGGATATTTCCAGCGGTATCGTTGCGGCTCAAGCCGTACTAGAGAGGACCAATGCAGCTATCGATCGTGAAGATCGCATGGAAGCCGTTGAGGAACTCAAGACCCTGGTCGAAGACTGGAAAGGCCACCGAATCGAAGGGTTCGGCGAACTCTTGCTCTATGGACAGTACACCGTCTTAAAGGGGGATGGGATGGGCGGCAAGAACGAAGAGCGAGATGTAAGCTCTCATTTTCGTGATATCCCACGTTTATTCCCGTTGATATGGATTGTCAAAATTTACTAACGAACACTATGTTCAGTACAAGATATATCTGTTCGAGATGATCCTACTATGCTGCAAGGAGTTAAGCGCGAATAAAGCGAAGAAGATGAACAAGACCCTCATGACCAAGACCGGAAAACCAAGGCTTCAGCTGAAAGGTCGGATCTTCATGCAAAACGTCACCGAGACCGTTTCGCTGCAAAAGCCAGGTAGGAAAAGCCAGCTCAATGCACTTACTCGCCATTTCTAACGTCTGTTTGTTCTTTCAGGGTCATACACGTGCCAGATCTTCTGGAAAGGGGATCCAGGCATTGAGAATTTCATCATACGTTTCAACTCCGAAGACACCATGAAGAAATGGGCAACCCAAGTCGATACTCAACGACGCGTTTGGAAAGACCAGGCGCGGTCCAGCAGCAGCACGACGCAATCAAAACCATCTGACACCCAATTCAATTATATGCGAGACCAAGTCTTGGAGAACCCCTACCGAGAGGACGACGATGAAGAGGATGGTGAGGATGTGGATACGGTTGTTCCTGGCTATTCACAGGATAGTTACGGCATGAGACAAACCAGCTCAAGTGTCCCACCGCGCTCTCGATCAACGACGGGCGAGAGTGCGAACGAAGTAGACGGCAGGGTACCACCTCCACGTTTTCCTATGGCCTATTCCTCTCAGGCCCCACTAACCCTGCGCACCCAGCAGCTCGCTAATTCCGGCAATCAGGACTCGTACTTCTCTCCGGTTGCAGAGTCTCCAATGTCCACGTTTTCAAATGCTCGGACGAGCTCCTCCTCTGCTGGCACATTCCCATTCCCTCGACAAGCGCCGCCGACCGGCTACGAAGAGAACAACCGGTACACAGCACCGGCGCGAGGCCACGTTCCCCGTGACAGTTCTATGGGACCTGGACAGTATCCGACGAATCGCGCCATGCAACGGCCGTCCCTACCTCCTACTGCCAACTCAGCTTCCATAGCGCAAGGTCGGCTCAGGGCAGCAAGTAGTCCAGACATACACAACGCCAACCATCCCGGGAGGCGTCTACCGAATGGACAACACGCGCAAGTCCCTGAGATGCCGCCGTTTCCAACACATTACGCCTACAACGCAGCGATCGTGAATCGCAGCCAGAACAGCTCGCCAAACACTCTGCCCGCACGAGCCGCAACACAATCACCCGCCATACAAAGAGATCGGCTTATACAGCAACGAACTGCGCAAGAGTTGGCAAACTCTGATTATCCCGGCGCAGCCGCTCGTCGAGATCCTAGCATGGGCCCTATTGGGAGGACTATGACACCTGCTTCATCATTTGAGCGCAGCCAAGGCACTTTGACACCTGCCTCAATGGATTCGCGGACGATGTCGCCACCACTCCCTAACCACACATCAGCGCCACATGAGGGCCATGGTAGCATTCCCACACAACTCAAGGTCAAAGTGCACTGTCCCGCTGCAGGTAGCACGATGACGCTCGTTGTGAGCACAAACATCAGCTTCCAGTCTTTGAAAGACCGCATCGATGCGAAACTGCAGCGTTCAACCAACGTATCTCTCAGTTCAGGCCAAGTAAAGCTGAAGTACTTGGACGACGACGATTTTGTTAGCATCCAATCGGACGAGGACGTACAAGAGGCATTCGAGACTTGGAAAGAGCAGCAGCGAGATATCAATCCTGGCGGGCAGCAACTAGGCGAGATTGAGCTCTTTTGTCAACGCTGATGATCGTACTGTTCATGATTCATGCATCCTGGGGCTGGGCATAGGCATCTTACGGCGTTCCGAAACACATCGTCAATTTGGGGCCAATATTTCATCTTATCCAGAAGGGATCACCGTCCTACATTTTACGGCGAATGGTGTCTGTCATTCATTTGAACACTCGAGGACTTTTCTCGCTTTAAGGCACCCGTCAATCGTGGCTGGCTGACTGACTTTTTGCTTTCTGTTGCTAAGGCGTACAACGGAATTCATCTATTCCGTTTTACCTGCCTGGCCTTCGCATGGATTCATATCAACTCGTAAATTTCCGAGTCATGGGCCGGTTCTATTATTCTTAATTCATTCATCCGATGCAGGTGTGGTTGAACTTTTCCCTCCCCTCTACGCGATTAGAGGTCGACGGTATGACTGATGATGGGATGACATTACTCGTTTTGACCTCCATGTTTTTACCTTGCTGGTGTCTCTCGATATGTTTTGGCGAGTATTTACTTTGGAAAGATTACCTTAGATGCATGAGAACCCTTCTTCTTGAATAGGATGACTTCAACCGCTAGACTATTCACGAGCAATTCTACGATTTTACAGCGTGTCCGCTTTTTTTTTTTTTTTTTTTCTTTTTGTGGGCTGGTGTGCATCGGGTATGGACGTTCCGAACAGTCACCGGGGCCATGATATTTTCTAGGAGCGATGATTTGAGTTCGCTTTTGCGCCAACGGGCTGTTCATGCATGCCGCGCTCGGCCCGCAGATTAGAAGTTCGCTTGGTTATCCGTGCAGATGTGGCTTGCAGATGCGACGTTTGTTCATATCCGCAAACAAAGAATCGCCAGACGCGAACGACGACATGAGTAATTCTTAGCAGCGCATCATGTGAGCTAAGTAAGCATTTGACACTGCTATGAGCGAATGGATACAGTTTATCTGACGCGAGCAGATGGTGTGGATTGTGATGGACGGACTGCTGATGCGTGGTTATTGTTCTGCTGCAAGCACTACACCGACATCTCGCCGGACCGGCACCTTTCTGGTTAGGAAGGACGGACGACACCTGCATGTGTGGAGCGAGCGTTGGTTTATGTGCATGCGCGCATATGTGGTTCGCGGATGGAGCCGTGGCCCGAACTAGGTTCGGAAGGAAAGGTGCGTGGACTAGCAGCTAGACTAGGGACGGGTATATCACCTTAACTTACCCCACACAGATCGCTGTGAGCTTCTGCCTCTACCTGATTCTTTTCTCCCTTCCTCTAGATCGTCTTCTCCTCCTACACCTGAACGCTAGCCGCGACCACGAACCTCAGCGAGACGTGGACAATCCATCATGAATTGTCCCTCACGCGTCGATCCCCTCTTCACAGAGGGCTACAACCAGAACCCCAATGTGCTCAATGCCGGCACAACGATGACAGTGGATATGGACCACATGGCAAATGCTAGACTGCGCAGCGACCGTTGTATAGATACTGCAGACGGGCCTGCAAACGAGACTGAGACGGACGAACAGAATACCGCCAAAGAAGAGGGGGATGCAATCGGGCTCAAGGCGCTTGACGGCAGGGGAAATATTATCGTCGGAGAAGAGAAGGCCCTGGTCTCTAATGGGAGCGGTGCCGGTGCCAGTGATAACAGGCGCTTGGTTGGCCGTGGCATTTCGCAGAAATTGCTAGCAGTACTACGCAAGTATACTAAATTCGTGGGACCTGGGTTCATGGTCGCTGTGGCATATATTGATCCTGGTACGCTGCTTTTCCTATTCGATACATCCGATGAAACCTGTGGCCGCACGTTCACTTATCATCACGTGCCTCTCCTCCAACACGCACGCACATCAATCATGACAAGTCCATTCAAATGGTCGATTGAGATAGTTCGCTAACTAAAAATAGGAAATTACGCCACCGATGTCGCTGCCGGTGCCTCCTTCAGGTTCAAACTTCTCTTCATCGTTCTGATGTCCAACATCTTCGCCATCTTCCTCCAGTCTTTGTGCATCAAACTAGGCTCCGTGACGGGAATGAACCTTGCTGAAAATTGCAAGGCTAACCTTCCTTCATGGCTCAACTATGTTCTCTATGCCTTTGCAGAATCGGCCATCATTGCGACTGATATCGCCGAGGTATGCTCCGTCCGCAGGTAGACCGGATGGTAGCTAATGCGTAGTTGAAGGTCATCGGCACTGCAATTGCCTTAAACATTCTCCTCAAAGTACCCCTTGTCGCCGGATGTGCCATCTCCATCGTCGATGTCCTTATCATTCTCATCTTCTACCGGCCATCAGGGACGATGAAAGCTGTGAGAGCGTTCGAGTACTTCGTCATGGCGCTAGTGCTCGGTGTAGTGACTTGCTTCGCTTTCGAGCTCAGCAAGATCAAATCACCAATTGGTGATGTCTTCAAGGGCTATCTTCCCTCCTCCACCATCATTCAGTCGCAGGCGTAAGTCCCTCGCGTTCTCCTTCCTCTACAACCATATTTACGCGCACCAAGTCTCTACCAATCCTGCGGCATCCTCGGCGCAACCGTCATGCCCCACAGTCTCTACCTAGGCTCCGGCATCGTGCAACCGCGCCTCCGCGAATATGACGAAGCCCACGAATCCGCCAACCTTCTCGAAACCGACTCCCTTAACGACAGGATAAAATACAAACCCTCCCTTGCGGCCATTAAATCCTGCATGTCCTACTCCATCGTCGAACTAGCTTTCTCCCTCTTCACCTTCGCCCTCTTCGTAAACAGCGCCATCCTCATCGTCGCTGGTGCCTCGCTCTACGGCCTCCCCGAAGCCGATGATGCCGATCTCTTCTCCATCCATGCTCTGTTGTCTAGAAGCATCGCGCCGATCGCTGGAACGCTCTTTGCGCTCGCGTTACTCCTCAGCGGGACGAGTGCTGGGATCGTATGCACTATAGCTGGACAAATGGTCTCGGAAGGCCAGCTCAACTGGTCACTTAAACCCTGGATCCGCCGTCTTATCACCCGCCTTATCAGCATCACACCTTCCATTATCATCGCCGGCGCTGTGGGTCGCGAGGGCCTCGGTAAAGCCCTCCAAGGTTCCCAAGTCGCCCTCAGCGTTATTCTGCCGTTCGTTAGCGCGCCCTTGATCTGGTTTACTTGTCGCGGGCATTATATGAAGGTTGCTGTTCGGCGTGAAGATGGGCAGAGCGGAGGCGACGGCGTAGAGGGTGAGGAGCAGTTTGTTCAGATGAGAAATCATTGGATTACCGCCGGGTTTGCGCTCGTCATTTGGGGCGTCATTGTTGTTATGAATGTTGCGCTGTTGGTGCTTGTGGGTTTGGGCGTTGCGTAAATGCTCGTCCACACCTCGTATACTTGTACATGCTTTCGAGTGGTGTGATCGTGTTGCTGTTGGTAGGTCTATGGTAACTGGGAAGTCAGACATAGTGCGCTAGAAATAGTACGCTGGTTGTGTGCGCAAGATGGAGGTCATTGTGTTGGAGTTTGTTGGACATTGATGGTGATTGCAGGATCAGAACCAGCCCCCTTTTGCTATATAACTAGCTAACGACACTCATTTCGAAATCACCATTATTATTAACGTATAGGAAAGGCAAATGACCGTTCGGTGTAACCCGTTTGAGACCCGAACCCTCCCTAACACGTAGGCCAAAGCCTGGTATATCACTAAACCTCCATGAAATGCCTGAAATCACCGATAACTCCGCCCACCTAAAGAGATTCGTATTATCCCAATTCAATCCATCGCGGCCTCTCATCGCGGCGACATCGACTCCGTTGTAGTAACTGTGCCACTCATCCCCGAACTCGTCATGCCTGTCCCACTTATGCTGCCCCTACTTCTCAGCGTACCGCTAGGATTTGTCGTCATACTCCGATTCCGGTTCACCGGCGTACTGCGTCCTGCCGTTCCCGTTCTACTCCCACCCGTTGTACTCGCATCCCAGACTTCGCTCCTCGCTTTGCGTTGTTGAATGTGCTGTAACGTTTTCTTGAGGGCGGCGTAGAGGTGCTGGTTATCGCTCATATCGAGGTCTACCCAGAACGAATAGAGGGAAAGTCGGTTCCGGTTTACGTCTTTGAAGCGGCGGAGGATGTATTGACGCGCTGATGTTTCAGGATCGGTATTGTCGGTGGGGGGAGTGTAATCTGGGAAGAACGTTGTGAGGGGTGAGTGTTGGAGTTTTTCGCGGAAGCGAGTAAAATTGTTCAGGATGAGGACCACTGAGGAGCCCGAGAATTTGGGACTATTGGCCCAAAACTCAAAGGTTGCAAGGTCGTCTAGGAGCTGTGATTCTGTAGGTTGCCCCAAGTAGGGGCGGTCGTAGGTAGATACGTCGACGGTGTAGAGGAGTGCAGTGGCGTTTTCGAGTTGGTGGAACCAACGCTTTCGGAACTGCTCTGGAACGTAGCCGCTTATGTTGAATAGGTGGACCTCGAGCTCGTCCCAGTTGAAGCGCAGCTCTTTGATGCCGCCCATGGATTGGTTTAGATGGATGATGTCGGCTTCGGTAGGAACGTAGTCTTCTGTAGCGATGCGTGCTAATTGTTGTGTGTAGTAGGTTGCGTATTGTGGGAAGTCGATCTCGAAGTTCTTGACGTAGAGGGTGGAAAACTCGGGGCTAGACCAGAGGTTTTCGACTGCGTGAACGGCGGCAGGGGTTATGCGATTTATATCAACGGTTTCGACTTCATGGAGAAGAACGGCAAAGTCTTGGTTTCGGTCTTCGGAGAGGTTGATGCCGGTGTCTTTTAGGAGGTCGATGATTGAGTGGATGAGGAGGCGGATGGTGGAGCGAACGGCGTAGATATATTGCATTCGCTCGTCTCGAGGATATCCTTCTGCGTAGAGGACTTTCATTTGTCGCATGATTAGGTCTTTGCCGCTGTTGGGCAGGCCCATAAGAACGAGCTTAGTTTCCCGCCGCAGCGTAGTCGCATCTTCTTTTAGTTTGCGATCGATAGCTTCGGAACGCATGGCGGCTGCCGCATCCAGATAGTCTTGCTCTGTGGGCATCTCTTCCGGACCTCCCCGGAACAGTTTGACATAGAAGAGGAATCGGAACCATTGAATCATTCGAGAGAGCTGTGTGAGGACCCTGATAGCTTGGCCATTCCATCTCGACGTCCGCACCAGTGTGTGCAGCGACGAAGAGTCCTCTTTCCTGATTTGCCTGCTTTTGTGCAGTAAAATCTTTCGTTGAGCTGTCGTGTGGCTGTTGCCAGTTAGCCTCAACGGCGTCTCCACAAACGTGCGGTAGCCGAGGGACTCACCATTTGCAGGCTGCGAGAAGCAGGCTCACAGCGTCGTTTTGGCGCTTTGCAACGCTTCGCAACCGGCTCATCGATCTGCTCCCAACTTTAAACTTCAGTATGATGGCCCAGTCGGTCTTGTCGTGATCCGGCTGTCGTAGTTCGGCAAGCAAGTCGTCCAGATTCCTTATCATCAACAAGCACGAGGTCATGAGCAGATCCAGGTCCTTGAGTAGCTGCGGATGCATATCACCAATCGCATATTTCATCCAGTCTTGCATTTCGCTCAGGCTCGATTTCAGCGCCGTCAATTGCGCGATCAGGTTGATGGAGACGCCGCTGTTGTCCCTCCAGCGGTCGTGGAGCTGGCACAGGTTGTTGATGCTTTGGCGCAGCCGGTCCATGTTAGCGCCAACGGCAGCCATGAGGCTGAACGCCCACTTCTCATCGGCGGTAGAGTCGGACATGGCGAGGCTCGTCATGGCGAAGCCGGACGGTATTGCGCGAGGAGTGGAGGGAGTATCGCGGCCGGTAGATCCACAATGTCGCGCATAGCCCCCCCCCGCTACGGGAAGTAGGTTAGCGCCCGCGGGACTCAGCGTGGACCGGGTGGAGGAGTAAATCCCCGGCCTGCAGCTCTTCTCGGGCTTGGCCTTTACTTGGGCAATACAACGGCTGTGTTGGATGCGTCCGTGGACCTATCTCAGCGTCTGATGAGCGGAAGAGAGATGTATCCCCGAGATGAAAGTGAAGGGCCCGTGTCTGATCAGCCGGCGCACAGACGCTACTCGACACGGTTTGGCTTGGGCATCACGTGCCGAGCTGATCCGAGCGTAGTGCTGGCGGGGGCTGCAGGGCAGAGAACATGGCAGAGTGCTGTAGCTCGTGCTGGTTCAGTGCATGGTGTTTGCAGGTCACTGCCAGCCGCCGATCAAAGAAGCCCGCCGCTTTCTCGGGTGGCTTGTGCGCGCCGCTAGCGACAGGCGAAGCAGCACCAGTGACGGAGACTTCTGTCGCCACAGTCATAATGTCGGAGTCACAGTCCGTACAGCTCGTACTCCAGTCAGCAACCGCTATGTATACAGACGACCATTTGCAATGATCGCACTTGGTATCTCCTGAAAATCACCCGAGCTGCCCCAACATCTGATTACGATGGCAGCACTCAATACGCTGCCCAACGAGCTGTTATCGCTCGTGGCCAATCACCTGGAACGGCCAAAAGATCTCGTCAGCCTTGCTCTCAGCAATCACCGCCTAAACGACTTCACGAAGCTGGATGGATGGAAAGCTTTCCTCAAAGGGCGATTTCACCTCGCCGGCTTGGACTCGGACGCTCGCAACACCGTACACGGACTCACCACGCTATATAGCAATTGGGATCGCAAGGGCTTTGTCGCGCGGTACCTAGAGCCCAGTCTTGAAAACACGAGTCTCAACACGTGGGGGAGAGGGAGATGGAGAGGACCGACAGGCCAGACGATGGGCTATCAGCCGAGCATTGATAGTTATGAGGAGATCCATGGCGCTTGGACGGATAGAAGAGAAGTGCTGGCTTGGTCGGCCGGGACTCAGATTGCATTGCGGATCAAGGACACGGGGTCAAAGGCCACAAAAGCCTGGCAAGAGTGTCGAGAGACTCAAGAAGAGACCGAGAAAGACTATGTTTTTGACCAGTTCCGGCATCAGAACTGGTGGTACACGTACAAGCTTCCGCAGAGCATCGAAGGCCGAGATGACATCACAGCTTTAAAGCTGCTTCGGCCACATCAGCGAGCCGACACGTTCGAGCACATCGCCTTAGGGACTGCATTTGGTCATCTGTCCCTGTTAAGTGCAAGTCCAATCCTAAAGAAAACTGAGAGCAGAACGTACGATACCGGCAAGCGAGCAGTCAGCTCGATATCGATCTCGTCTGCGAACGATCCTTTGATGGCCGCAACTCTCGGCGACTCATTTTTGGCGCTTTACAAAATCACCGAGGACCATCAAAGCGAAGCTCCACTCGATATTCTTAGCGAAGTCAGACCCATCGGCACGGGAATGCGAGCAGGCCGAATCTGGTCCTGCAACTTCGTAGCGAACGATAAGGTCGCTGTCGGGCTCGGTCCGTCATATGAACCTATTCACGTCTACGAGGTTACGCCAAGCGGCTTCCTCTCCGAGCCACTCCGCAAGTTTAGCCTTGACACTAAATACTGGGCAGGAACAACCGCGATTGACTGGGGTATGGCAAGCAGCACTTCTGTTTACCCCATCCTACCCCTCCCGGCGAACTCCCACGGTGGCTCAGAAACAAGCGAGCTGTTTCTCTCCGGAGGCTACGACGGCATCGTCCGCCTGCACGACATGCGCTCTCCGCGCGGCTTTGAGTCGCTCTTCTGGGACATCACCAACGATGCCGCCATCTACTCGCTCGCTTGTCAGGGACTAGAGCGATTCGTTGTAGGCAGCTCAAAGCATAGCATGCTTAAGGTTTTCGATCTACGCTTTCCAGCATCAAATGCGTACCATACCATTCCCGTAGCCTCTAAAGCACAGCCCAAACGCCAGGACTGCACATACAACGCCGTCGTTCACGATGCGCGTACTGCTCTGGCCCCAATCTCAGGCGGCTGGAATCTGTTCCTCAATCCACGCAACCCTGCCCCTCAGAATGGATACCAACACTCCAATAGGCGGCGCCCGCATGAGGATTCGCCGGTCTATAGCCTCTCCATTCCGTCGCCTACATCGCCGAATATCTACGCTGGACTCGAAGGCGCCGTGCAGAATCTTACCTTTCTCTCGGTCACAGATGAATACCCCGACCGGCTCCTCTCGCAAGCCATCACTCGGTTTCCGGACACCAACAATGTCGACATCAAGGAGTCTTACAACCCGTGCGATGACGTATTAAATTTAGGCATGTACGAGCAAGGTAATGAAGAGGGATTGGGTATGCAGCTACTGGTTCAAGACGGCGTACGGTCTGGATTAGTGAAGAACAAGGAAAGAAAGGACTTTGTAAGATACCGTGGATTGGATGACAGGTGGAAGGACCCTAGTGAGGATGGAGAGAGATGGATACGAGGACAAGAGCCGCAGGAAAATGTGCAGAGAGGTCGTGGGCGAGGCGGCGGAGGACGCAGATCCAGAGGCAGAGGGAGGGGCAGAAGGGGGTAACTCGTTCAATATCAGGCCCAAGTCTCGGTTCTAAATATGGTGATGGTAAGGCGCTGTGGTAATGTTAAAAACATTTAAAAGACGTTGGCATTTCCATATCATCACACGCAAGACCCCATACCTTGGGGGTTAATTTTTGCTGCTTTGTGTCTTCTTGTGATGTTAAGGTGCCGTGTCAAGTGAGCTCTTGAAGCCCTGGCGAGAAGCAAGAGGGTGTAGCAAACGTGCAATGGAACAGTAGATTGACGAAATCTCGAGACGATACCTAGCATAAAACCTAGCATAAATTATCATACTCCAGGATACACAAATGATGCCCACCCTCTTGAATAGACCGTAACAACGCCCGCCAACGCCAGCATATCGCCGTGCATGTGTCCATTAATGCCCCGGAAACCGTCCCGGAAACTGAAACATTGATCCCACCATTGCCTTAACGCACCACGGATGTTTCAGGTAGAGCTGCCGTGAGTAGCAAAGGCGTCAACAGCGGCGCTAACCCTGTCACCGTCGCCGACGCTGGTTCGGTGCTGCCGAGGAAGAACTTGCGGGGCTGTTGTGAGGGTACTTGAGGGAGCTCTTCCTGGCGGAGTCGTTGGATTGGAGACGGCATTATTTTTGGAGGTAGTTTAGCAGCCTGAGAACGATCGCAGCTTGTATGGGGAGGTGTTGGTCTTTTGGATGAGAAGAGTGGTTATACAGGGGGTGGGCGACGACGGGTAGCGTTGTGGGTGTTAATGGGGTCCCTTCGGGAGCTTGCTCGACGACGAGAAGACTAGATATTAGATTTTCGAAAGAGCGTGCCTCAAGGCTGAATGTCCGCCGGCGCTGGGTGGACCGCCATCTGGCCCGGATGTCCGCAAACTCCGCGCTTACAATTGATTCTCAACACGATCTCGACCACGGCCACGTTATACTCAACGTGCGCAAAGAGTAATTGATGCACACGGGATTAGAGAAGCTTGCCAATCGTGTTAATAGCCTGTATTTTCTAACCAAACGTGTCGCTAAGCGTTATATCGCAATATTCTAGGCACCGGGCTGGAGAAAAATTGCCGTCAGCGTATACCAGTAACGCCTTCGCTAGTCCAGCGATATTCAGAGTGCCTTTCCCATGTCATTGTGCGATCTAATTTTTGGGACTCCACAACCCATTGCTCTTCTTGCCGCCCGCCTCTTCCAATAGGCGCAATTGGCCAGCGCCGAGATCGTAGATCATGCCGTGCAGGGAGAGGCCGCGATCGGCAACGGCCCTCTTGACAGCAGGATGGTGCTTAAGCACATCGATGGACTGGTGGACGTTGAGTTCCGCAACACGGAGACCGCGGGCGTCATCATGAGGAAGCTTCTCTAGCTCTGCCTTGTGTTTTCGGCGCAGTCTAGCAGACCAGTTAGCCTGGGCAGCTTCACACCAGCGGACCGAAGGCATGTGCGTCGGAACGTCATACTTACTCTCGCAGAGGGTGCAGCCATGTATTCAGGGTTGTCCCGAGATCCGCATCACTGAGTGCTGCGTTGGCGCCTCCACACTTAGTATGCCCGCAAACCACCACCTTCTTCACCTTTAGATGCGTGACGGCATACTCGACGACGGAGCTAGCGCTGATATCATCGGCATGCACGCAATTTGCGATATTGCGGTGCACAAAGATGTCGCCAGGCTCGCAATCACACACGGTCGTCTCGGGGACGCGGCTGTCCGCGCAGCCTATCCACAAGACCTCTGGCCATTGGCCCTTTGTAAGCTCGACGAAGGCGTTCGGGTTTTTCTCGGCGGTTTTCTGTGCGAAGATGCGGTTACCGGCGACGATGCGATCAATGGGGTCTAAGAATCAGGTGAGGTTTGCTGTTAGCTGGTTCATCCCTGGACAGAAAGCGCTTGGCTGGGCGTTTACAGTGGAGAGGTGGCGTGATAGGTGCCGATGCAGTATAATAAAGCTGCGATGCCCTTGCAGTGCGATTCTTCTGATGGCCGCGCCCCAAGTCGATTCCGCATCGTCTGCGCCTTTGTTGGAGTGCTTTGTGCTGGCGGTGCAAGCGCGGGAGATCTGGCACGTACCTGCGAGGATGCTCATCTTGAGGATAGCGTGTAAGTCTACGCTCTCTTGTGTCCTGCACTTTTTCTCCGTTTTCTTCTCCTTTTGGCCTCCAGGATTCGGATCGTGATGATGATCGAAGGGACGAGGAAGAGGAGGGAGGCAAAATATGTGCTCGATATCCGAACAAGCAAACACGGCACCCGTCTTATGGGAACCGCTGACAGGGTACAACTGTGGGCGCAATGCCAAACTTGGCCCGTTGCATCACCCCTCCTTTATACTCGTTTGACGCACCTATCTATGTCACCAAATTCGGTTGCATTTGCCTGCTTGGAACAGTACCAGCTCTTGACGGAACGAACAATATGCAGCCATGGTCAGGGCCCTTTCGCCCGCAGGCTCGGAGGACGTCTGCCATACGAGGGCTGAGAAATCTTGAGGGGTTCAATCAAGCCGAACCGACCCGCCCGCGTGCCGCGTGAGGAGAATGGGCTCGATTCGCTGTGCGAGACATGCCCAGCGTGTGATTATGCGATAAGGTATTGCGACGCTCTTGGTACTATCGCGGTACTGCTTCATCCCCCGGTCGTCATTGGCCAAATTGTCACTATTTGGCTTAGCCTGCCCGTTTTTTCCTTTGCCAACCCTTCCAAGAAATTCAGCAATTGTTCCGTCAAACATCGTGTATCAAGATGTCCCACCTCCGCGGATACGCCTGGGAAGCGACAGGGGATGAAGCGAGCGACTCACAACTCACTACCGCGACAGCCAACCTTGAATCCCGGGGCGATAAGATGCATTAGTCCTTTCTACGACATGTCACCCGAGCATCACGACAGAACGCCACATTCGTCTTATTCGCACGCCACAATTGTCCACTCAATCCACAAAGAGTTCAAGAAATTCGAGTGATGGAATCATGTGGGCCAAAACGGACAGTTTCTCTAGCCATGCAGCGATCTGACGTGGCCCGGCTTCTTCTCAAAACCGGCCATGCTGCACTCTATGAGACTAGGTTTTGGAGTGCCTCTGAGCGCTTCTATTTCTTTTTAGTTTCGCACAAGAATAGCGACTGAAACTTAGTTAATGCTAAAACATGTGAGCAAAATTGTGGAGTTCATAGACAATCAACAACCCCCATTATGTATGCGGTGCATCAGTTTTTGCGCTAGAGTATGTTTCGAGACCCTTTTATGTTCTTTGCAGAACTCTTTTTGGGATGCAGTAGATCCCCGGTGGCCGCGATCCATCAGCACACTAAGTTCTCGCGATTGTTTTGGTCAACTCTGCAAATTTACTTCGCCAATAGCATCTACTGTCTTCTATCTCCAAAATCCCTTCCTGTAAACTCGATGGAAGATGTAGATGGTTTGTTTTATTATATTTTCGGTTTCAGAAACCGCAACTGGTCCGTCCATGTCTGGGACCCATTGCTAAAGACCAGTCTTTGGCGCCATGCACGACGGAGAACAGAAGTAGAAAACGACTATGCGCCAGACACCAGCTACCTGGCAGTGTTTCCTTGGCTGCTCTTCGGTCAGAAAATGTTACGTCTCCAGCTATGTGTTATGAGTGGGCTACATCTTGCCACTCGTCGCCCCTATACATACTCTCCATTCGTACTCGCTTCTCCGAGAGCCGTCCTCTAAACACAATCCAAAAATTAAAATTAAAATAAAAAGTCACAGAAGTCCAATATGAGCGACCGAACTCAAAAGCCTTCTCATCCTTGTTATGCAGACTGGTAACGATTCAGCTGTACCAAAATCCAAGGACCACAACCTCGCAACTATGGGAGAGGAGCATTGTTTCCACAAAAGTGTTCAGTACAAGCTTAGTTTGCAGACGCTACACGACAAGAAAGACTGGCGCGGTATTGCAGAGTCTACGCATCCCCAACCTCATATTTGGATCACCATGCCTCATCTTGTGGCACAAGCTGCTGAAGACATCGCGAATTTTTCCCCGCTCTTCAAGCATTGTCAGTCTTCTGCAATTCTACACTCGACGCACGAAAAGGCACCGAAGACAAGCACAATTGGAGTCCGTATGATGGATAACCATCAAGAAGAGTCAGACCGCCAGTCTCCTTCTTTTGCAGCCACACCCCCAAATCCCGAGTTCCCTCTCCTCGACGAGTGGATAGATTACGAAGGATCTCCATATATATCCACCGCTCCTGGCCAGCCTATTAGTTCAGGCGTGGGCCCTGGAGCGGGTCCTTCTACCACCAAGATCGTCATCCCAGGGAATATCGGCCCAATCCAGACTGAGCTCCCGCCCAGTAATAATGAGTCGGACGATGAAGTTCGTGCTGCTCCAACTAAGCCTAACCTTCTTAGTACCGAGGATCAGACCCTTCGCGGTATAAAAGCATCGGCGCGAAATCCGCTCCTAGATAAGGGGGTGGGCAAGGACGACTGGCAGACCTTCAACAAGCTTACCCCGTACTTTAATGTCTCCGGGGCGACCTTGAAGCATACGGTCAATACTTGCGCAGAGCTCAAGCGTTACTATGACGCTTTTACTCGTGCGCGAGCCGTAATGGACCGCGACAGCAGTATATGGTGGATAGCAATGGCTGGGGGTCGCGACCGCAGCTGCGCACGATCACCGAAGCCGTTGAGTTTGACCACAAAGCGATGAACTCCGGTATCGTCTCAGTCCGATGGAAGTCGGCCGTCAAGGGTACGATAGGGTCCAGCTATATACATGGCTGTATTCCAATCTACATACGATTCTCTTCGCCCGTAAGACTGCTCCCTTTTACAATCTTGGAGTCGAGACACCCACATGGTTCTGCGGACCGAAACAGCATCGGAATACCGGGCATGGCGCGCGCTGTGATCGGACCTCTCTCCGATAGAACAGAACGACTTATTTCATGGAAATTTAACTACTAGAACGTTTGAGGTTTCTTTCCGTTCTGTTACCATGGTATATCGCCAACTAAGAGTGGTACTCGCTCGGAATATGTGTCTCGGGAGCGCCCGCCAACGCGAAAGAATCGCAGTTATGGAAGCCTATGCCGTGTTACTTTTAGAGGTTTCAGAAGTGCGAGTTTTTTAACTACTTAATGACCCCCCCGGCCATTTGATCGATCCCCACCCACTCCTTAGGAATCGGGGTTTCCGAAACAGAAGGCTGCGAGAGTTATGACTGTTTGTCTGTGTTCGGGTATCTGAGAGGCCATCACTACACACCCATGTGCAACCTGGCCTGCCGTTAACCAAAAACCCAGCGGATCTCAAGTCATGGGCTGGACGAAGGTTGCATGTCCATTCGGAGCAGGAACGCTCCCTTTTAATGGCCTCCCAAACTTTCAGAAGAGCTTACAAAGAAACTTCAATTCTCTTCAAGCTTCTCAACTCCCTCTCTCCTCAGCTAAGATCTGGGAAAATTCCGAAGGACTGTTCAACAACCTGCATGGACTCGTTTTCCGTGCCTGGAAACCAAAACCCATGTGCTATACTCCCGATGGAGCCTCGCCCTTTCCCCCCTCTCTTTTTCAAAAGTCCTAAAAAAGCCAAAGTATTGGCCCTAAAAACCAGGCTTCGCGTGACTAGAAGTTGTTCTTCACTCTAGGCATGTTTCTGCACTCTTTGCCGGAATTTTTCAAGGGGCATGGCGCATGCCCCTGCGCCCCTAGGCTTCAACCATGGTCACCACTGGATCCTGGCTTCTTTGGAAAGATCCCAAGTGGCGCAAGTTCATACTATCGACTTCCCGAGTACTAAAAACCATCGAAAAACTGGAATTATGGGGTTTTCCGCTCTATATCGAAAAATAAAAAACGTCATAGCCTGCCCCGAATGACCTCCTGTTCGGGGAATGCTCCCTTCCACGCACCGAAAACACGGATTAATTCTCGTTACATGAGCTATGCCGAAATCAAACTCCTTCTCGACTCACTCGAAAACTCGAGAAGCCGCTCACATGCCGTCAGTTCCCTCCAAACACGCTACCCCGACCAGCAATACGTCCGCTTCTCGCGCCATCTACCCCAACTCCAATGCTCAAACAAAATCCCCCCAGTATTCCGCCACATGACTTCCCGTACAACTTCTACCTAGACGAAAACGGGGCTGCTGGCGTAAACTGCTCATTCCTCAGCCTACCAACCAAAAGCCGGAACTTGCATGTATAAGGTCCCGGTCTCCAAAACAGCACTTGGTGGTACTATGTGTGGAAGACATTGTCACCCACTCTAAACTTACCTACATGAATGCTATGACTGCATTTAAATCCTACTGTCTTTCGATGTACGAGAGAAGAACCTCTCTACAGCAATACCAAAAGGAACCAACCCTACAAATGACGCCGCTTCTTCCTCCCACCCCTCCGGCCCTATTGAGCAGAATGGCCTAGTGCCTGGATTGACGTTTTGTCCTCTTCTCAAAACTGTCAATAAGCGTCGCGGTGTTTCTTCTCTACACTGTGCGCTTAATCTAATTAAGAAAGCGGTGGTCAGATTTCATGTGTTGCCGAGCCTGCCTGCCCTCAGCTCAGAACGAATCGGTGCATTGTTATGGGGCCTTTCACCCGCCTTCGCTACTAGAAACCCCGATATGCCTCTGCCATGTTTGCGTGTCCACAAGCCACGTCCCAAGCCTCATGCGTGGAGCCTGTCCCGGTCTCTCCATTACTCACTCTCCGTACAACAACAAAATCTTATCTAAAAACCTCGCATTTTCTTAGCATATAAGAAACCGACCCTCTCTAAAATTCAACTAAACCCCTGAAACGAAATCTACTATGCCGTCTCCTCGTCCTCCTTCCAATACTTCCTAACCATAATTATGTCGGCCTGGGGAGCGCCTTTTAAAATCAACATGAAGACAGCGCATCTCTCTATCCGAACACGTGTACAAAGAATTCAGTATGCCTCTCATCAGCGAGGTACTAAAATCCAATTTGAATATCGCATAATGCGTCTCCCGGCTTCATACCTTTAAACACCATCGCCATACACGAAGCTACGGGTACAAATGTACCAATACCCTCCGTCCCATTCGAGGGTCAGGCCCGAGACGAGCGCTTAGACCACCGCCTGGACACCCAGAACCTGACTCTCTCGGGTAAAAACCTTAGCCCCCTACTACGGCGTGGCGGACCGGGTTATGACCAAACTCTTCTTCGAACACGTCGGTATCAAACATGTAATGGTCGTTCATATACGAGCGCGATCTTACCACAAGCTGGCCCTACCGAAGGCCTACCAAGTCCTTATGCGGTACAATGCTGCGTCCCGCATAACGTTGCTTAAAATCTAGGAGGCGGAGGTGAAAGACAAGCTGCGAGACCAAATCGAGCTATGTACTTGGACATGTTCTGGCTCATCGGGGAGACGTTTGAAGCTGAGGACGCGCTCTTCAAGCGTTCCAAAATATACCCCGATTTATGGTTCAACCGCGCATGGGTGGGCATGCTGTATTGGCGTAAGTCCGTCCAGCAGAAAGCGAGTCGTCTGTAGAAGCACCGCCAATCGGCTTCGAATGAAGCGACCTCGCCCCACCAGGCGGGAGCCTCAGGAAAGACGACCCTCGATCCCTATGAGAGGACGAACGTTGCTCAGGCAGATCCTGGTCTGCGCACATAATCCTACTCCTTCTCGAGCAGACGAAAACATCAAGCGAAGTGCGACATGTTGGTCATGGCTCGTCAGTAAACATAGAACTTGATTCCCCGCATGTTGTGTTGTTTGGAAAGGATGCACGGCGTCAGTATGACTGTGTTTCCTTTGCTTTCCTTAGGATCATTCATTGAAACATGACGGTGCTGTTTAAGGGACTGCGGGACCGGAAAGAAAGGAATCAAGGCGTATCATTATCAGGCACTGATGATGGTTACGATGACCAACCCCGTTGTGTACCCCGCGGACATCTGAGAAGGATTATGCTCCAAACACTTCTGGGTAATCTAGCTCAGCTCAGATATACAAAGAGTAGATAGGTAGATATGCAATAGTGTCTTTCAACAGATGGGATTAATACCAAGTCCCCAGGTATATATATTCCATCACCATCCCTCTCTTCCGTCACACCTTCGCCAATGCAAAGCCCATACGGAAACGACAATGCCGCACGCTATCGCTCGCAAACAAATGATGCCCAATCCATGGTCCAGAACCGCGATCATAATCCAGCCGCAAACGGTTTTTGATGGCCCCCAAGTTGAGAGAAGACAAAACATACTCCGTGAGAACATCCCGACATATACGCAAGTGCCATTGGAAGATGTAGCGGGTGTAGATGCAAGATATACAAGAAAGTGCAAGGGAGTTAAAAGGTGTAAAAAGCGGTCATGCTGGTCACGCCCGGCCAAAATTGAAGAGCTGAAGATGGCGTTTACATGATGATCGAGGGTGCTATGGATTATTAGCAGATGGTAAAGCGATGTGCTCGGGATAAACTCACTGTCAACGTTCGCCTTGATAGACTTGTGCGGCAGCACGGAGCCGCCGTTGACGTACACCTCGTCGCCGATAGAGACATCGTCACCCAATACAGTGACGTTCTCTAAGCGCGCCCACTTGCCGACGGTGCTGTTCCACCCAACGATGGTTGACTTGACCCACGCGTGATCCTTTACACGGCTGTTCTTGAGCAGCACACATCGCTGTAGACGGACACCGTCACCGATAACCACATTAGGGCCGATGGTGACGTTGGGGCCGATGCGGCAGTTCTTGCCAATCTTAGCTGAGGGGTCGATCAGGACATTGCCGCCGTGGACGTAGGGTTCCGAGACAGAGGTCAACATCTTGGAGCCCTTGCGGGTCAATGACGAGAGGTAGAGGCATGTGCCCGAGAGAAAATCTTTGGGCTGTCCGACGTCCATCCAGAAACCCTCCAGGTCGAATGAGTGCAGCTGGCCGTCCTTGCAGATAGCAGGGAAGGTCTCCTGCTCGATAGAAGTCGGACGGAGCTCAATGCGCTGTAATACACTGGGGTTGAGAATGTAGATGCCGGCGTTGATGCGGTTGCCCACAAACTCGACAGGCTTCTCGACGAAGCGATCTATCCTGGAGGGGTGGCTGGGCTTGTGCACAACGACACCATACTTGGACGGCTCCTCCACCTTTGTCACCACAATTGTGCCCTCGTCGCCATGCTGCTTGTGGAACTCAGCGAGTTGCTTGAAGGGGTATTCGCAGGTCACGTCGGCGTTGAGCACGAAGAATGGCGAGTCATCCTTGCCCAGGATCTTTTCGGCGAGCTTGAGCGGGCCGGCGGTGCCGAGGGGCTCGGTCTCGAGGGAGAAGGTGATTCGGACGTCGTATTGCTTCTCGTACTATCCCCAATACGTTATTCTTGTGCAGATGGTGCGATTGGAGCATACATACGCTTTTAAGGGCCTCGGCCATAACCTCTGGCCTGTAATTGACGGCCAACACGATATCCGTAACGCCGGCGCCGGCAAGGGCCTCAATCTGGTGCTGAATCATGGGCTTGTTGGCGAACTCGACGAGCGGCTTCGGGTAGGTAAGGGTCTGCATATGGTTAGCCCTTGAGTTTCTGCAGCTATGCGGGGCATGGAGGGAGCGGTGAGGGAGAGGCACAACGTACGAGAGGCCTCAGACGGGTTCCAAACCCTCCGACGAGAATGATGGCTGCATTGCCGTCAGTCGATTGTAGCGCGGACGTAACTGCGTGTACGGACCTTTCATGGCGGCGGTGGTGTGGTGAGGTTTACGGTGGGGGGGAAATTGTTTGAGCGGATTGACGACAGCGGGGAGGTCCTCAATGGATGCAAGCGAGTGGACAGATGAGCGGCCTTGGTTCGAATATGGAATGTGCAGTGCGAGCGAATATCTTCAGAGAGTCAAAGAGCGGACGTGGTGAGGACAGCTGGTTATAAGGGACATGTGGTGGTGCCGCTCGGAGCTTCCCTAGTCTCGCGATCAAGGCCAAGCCCACCAATGCTTTTCCCCTTTTCCCTGTGCACCATTCCATCCCTTGACCACTCCAGTGCTTAGTCCTTCAGCCCCTTGTTAACTACGGACCAAGGGCGCCAGAGCCTCGAGCTGATTTTCTCATTTGATCACGAAACGGAGCTGGTTGGAGTTACATCGCATTTGCGCGGTACGACTGGCTGCCTATTGGTTACACTTTGTCACGCGCAGCTACAATACTTGCTGCGAGTACAAGCGACAGACCCCAGATGTCTCCCGGCACATCAGTCACCGCCCTGCTTGAACTCTGGCCCGCGTGGGGTTTACTGCCGGACCCTGACTTGAGGCGAAATCGGAGAGATTCTACCCGTACGCCTGTCTCCGCGCGCGTGCAAAACCATCACTTGACGTGGAGCTATGGCTGGCGGAACAGGGTGAAGAGTCGGGTGGCATCCGACGGCACATCCAGAGGGCGCTGAAACGTCGACTCCCGTCTGTCTCCCCACAGGGAGGATCATGTGTCCATCGTGTGCGCCGGCAGAAGCAAATTGGGATGAGGCTTCCTCGGCCCTTCTTTCAGCATGGTCGAATAGCGTGGCAACTCATCTTCGCGCACGCCGTCACGATGCGCTGATGCAGCCCTACATAGGCCAGATGGCGTTTCCAGGAGCTACATCCCCGCTTGTCATCTCGGATGCGGCTCTGCGATGGCACGCCGCCTAGGCACCGTCAAAGCAACGCGTCCTCAATTTCCGAGCCGTCTTCATCTTGCTTTAGGGAGCACAATACATGCTAGCCCACGGTACCTTTTGCATGCTATGGTGTACAAATATACGTGGATGATTTCGCTGTCACTCGGTTGTCCGACCCAGCCGATATAGGCTCCGCAACGTCCCATTCGCCAATTCCAGAAGGTTTACTGAGGGTTCGACTACCTATACCGGCAACAATATCAACAGTGTCGGATACTGGACGCTAACGGTTTCCGAATAGCTTCTATATGCTATGGAACACGGGTCCCAGCCTTATGCTTCCAAACGAGGCAATCACAAGCGGCCTACCCTTGCGGGCCTACATCGAGCCATCACCTGAGTACTAGTGCAAATACTGTACGAACGATAATATCCGTCAGCAGTTCGATACCGCGCAAACTACTATTCTAAGGACGTGGCGAATATCATCTTCGCTTTCTTGCGTCATCCTCAGGCCACGAACACGGCTAGGGAAATCCTCTATTTTTAAAATATCGCTCTAGCATTTATCGAAAGGCTGCCGGACAACTATTTTTATCACTCGCATCTGACTGTTGCTAGCGTACGTACTATTGGGTGGATCACAAAGCTTGACCGCCTTCAGAGGTCGATAGATAATAATCGCTTTTCCACAAGACGTCGAAGTCGTTACATACTACCGCTCCTGCTTCTGCCGCGGACCTCTCTTCCCCGTCATCGACTTCCACATCCTAGCAACCTTACTCCCCGCCTTCTTTAGCGCCTCCGGACTTTGCGACCCCATATCCGCACTCCCACTCTCATTCATCTTCAAATCGAAGTACCCTGCCCCTCCTTCCATACTAGATGTCTTCAACCGCGTCTTCCCATGCCCCTGAAACGCATACTCCCTCACCAACTCCCAGTTCCCCCCAGCGATATAACGCCAAAGCGTAAGTCCGATAGCCTTTCCATGGTGCACGTCTTCGAACAGCACCCTCCGGATGGTGTTAAACGCTTTATCTACCTTCTTCTCTTCATCCACCTTGTTCATCACCGTCCAATGAGGTTGCCAGCTCCACCGGTCTTGCTCGCTGAGTGAATCCAGCCACCGCTCTCGCAGCTCCTCGCGGAGGTGTTCGGATGATTCGGCCCCGGAGTCAAGACGTACAGCTACTCCCTTCCGTATGCGAAAGGGTCGGCCTGTGGAGATGTGGTAGGGGCGCATACATGATGTTACGGACTTCAAGTCTGCTTCGATGCTAGAGAGTTTTGAGTGCGGAAGCGCGTGGAAGAGCGTTACATGCGCCGGCGTTCGGTTCAAGTGTTTGGGGAAGTACTCCTCGCGCATCTGATCGAGCGGGACGGATATAGAAGGTGTAAGGCCCAGCGTGAGTACATACACGGATTCTTCGTTTCGTGTGGTGTTTGGTTTGTGGAAGCGGTTGGGTGTTACTTTCGCCGGATCACCACTGCTGGGAGCTCCAGAGTCTTGTCGTTTGTGGGAGGTCATTTTGCTTGCTTCGCGCTCGCCGGTACTTCTCATCGTTTCCGGTTCTTTTGGGTACTGGTGTAGAGTCTGCGAACCGGTCGATTTGCTGTGTAAACGGCGTCGTGTACTTTGGTCAAAAGTTCCCGATCTAACCGCTGCAGCGTAATTCATCGTCCTATAAAGACGAGGAAACCTCCCACCTAAAAACCAAATAGCAATTTTCATATTATTTTTTTTCGAAATCGAAGAACGGTTGAATACGTCACGAAAACGGTCGCTAGTGGTTATTGTGGGGACCTCCAGTTCCATGGTTCAGCGAAATGAAGCATTCGTTGTTGGCGGCTTTTTGGTAATAGGTGAGGATTTACCGTGAGGGCGGGCGATTGTCGTTTGGGACGAGCGCATGGTTCCAGAGTAGTTTTCATGCGTTATGCAGGCGAAGAAGTGGTTTTGCTGAACCGAACCACAAGTAACGCCGCCGTGTCCGATCTACGTTGATGCGACTTGGAGGTACAGCGATCTTTGCGTTCCTTTATAGCGGTTGCTTGCCTCAGTTCATATTTGGAGCTGTGCTGCGAGACTTCTTTGGGCTTTTTTTTTTTTAAATGAAATGGCTTATCTAAGACCAACTGATAGCTTACATCAATCATTTGAAGCATTCAGTAGCTGTCAATATAGTGCGTATGTAAAAATTGTTACACTAGTGATGACAGACCTTAGAAAGTTCTCCATCATAACACGCCTCTGAAGCTTGACGCTAGGAATTGTATTTGGTCTATATTTGCATAGTGGGAGTCTCCTTTGTAAGGTCCGCATGAACCACAGTAGAAATTTGCTAGGAGTTGTATATCATCTGAAACTCGCAGTCTGCTCATCGCACCATTCCACAAAGGCTTTTGCTATACCTGTCCCACCATCCTCCTTCGATGCCAACGCTGCAACTAAATCAGGCCTTGGACTCGGGTGAATACGCCCCCATGGGATAATGTAGTTTCCTCCGTCTTTCATGCTCAAGTCAGATGATAAGCCAGCCCAGAGCTCAGTATACGCGCCGTATACGGCCTTGTACAACAGGGGAGTCACTATGACAGTCACTGCCGTGGGCAGGTGGCGTGTCAACGCAGTTTTGAGATTCCCAGGGTTCACAGTCATGCTGAGAATTCCATATGATCCGGCTTGACACGCGAGCTCGCTTGCAAGGTACCAGTTCCCTGTTTTACTGATGGTGTAGTTCTCTTGTTGGTTCCTCGATGGTGTTGAGATCTTAGCTATATTGATTCCATCTTTGGGGGCGCCTAAATCGACCACGAGGGAGGATGTCCATATGACGCGCACTGCAGCAGTGGGAGTAATTTTTGCAGTTTGAATAAGAGTCGGCAAGAGTAGTTGAGTAAGAAGATATGGGCCAAGGCAGTTGGTAGCCATCTGAAGCTCGTGCCCTTGTGCAGACAAGGAACCGCCTGGGGGATTTGAGACGCCTGCATTGTTGAATAGGACATCTAACCTCGATTCAGATGCTTGAAAGGATTCAACAGCCGGCCTGATGGTGGAGAGGTCGTCAAGCGAGATACGTAGAAAGTGGAGTTCCCCAGAAGTCGTCGCAGATCCCTCTTTGATTTTCTGAATGGCGGTCTGTGCATTTTCCTCTGAGCGACCGGCTAGATAAACTTTGCCACCAGCTAGGTAGAGGATTCTGCAAAGTTCGAAACCGACGCCGGATGCTCCACCTGTGACGACAAAGACCTTCCCTTTTTGGCTGGCGATGTTGGCTTCGGTCAATGCCGGAGACGGTGGGAAGAATTGGGAGAAAGTGACGCCCATCCTGCGACAGTAGTTCTGGAACTGTTGGAAGACCAAAGGCGGGTGCGTAGTTCAGAAATCGAGGGGTTGGCGACCGATTTTGCGAAGGATCGCAGATTCCTAGCGGGGCAGGAGAGCGTGCCGCTTTCTCACGTGCTTTAAATAGGAGCTTTGCAGTCCACGGCAGCAAATTCACGGCACAGTAACACTGCAGAGGGCATAACGGTGCTGTCTCAATGTTGGCGGCTACACGAGCGCGCAAACTATCCCTAAATAGGACTGGCTCGTGAAAACCAGACTTGGATTCATCAGTTACGGCGTAGGCAAACCTCTCCTACCAACTTCCTAATACCTTCCATCACCAGTCACACTACTCTTACAGTGAGTACCAATACACAGTCATGTCGCTTGAACTTGTTCAACTTCCGGCATTTTCCTTGCTGCTGCGACAACCCTGCTTTGTTCAGTACGTTTTTATTGGGCATTGATAACATCATCGGAGCTGATGGCGGCCAGTATGCCATGTTCGTCGTCATCACCGCGTTGACAAACATCTTTTTCCATCCTCTTTCTAGTTTTCCTGGTTCGTAGCTCTTCCAGGTCGAGCTCAAGCAACCTACTTATACGTACTGGTCGTAGGACCTCGTATCCGAGCCGCTTTTGCATTACCAGATGTCTTGTCAAACCTTAGGGGGACTGGAAATGTGGACACGAAAGTTATGCATGATCGATATGGCCGTGTGGTTAGAATCGCTCCAAACACAGTATCTTTCAATACAGCTCAGGCGTGGATAGGTGCGGTTATACCAGTCAAATGATTATAGAAGAAGACTAATGTCTCTGCGAAGACATCTATGGATTGAGAAAGGACCGCACTGAACTAGCCAGAGATCTACTTACTACAAAAAGGCCCCGCGATCCAGATCCTTAGTACGAATCTCACATCAACGTATCTTTCGTGTGATTTTGACATCGATAGCGGCAAACCAGGCGGAGCATACTCGTATTCAAGAGCTTCTCGCCCCAGCATTCAGCTACAGCGCGCTCTTAGAGCAGGAACCTCTGCTGAATCATTATTTCGAGCTTCTTGTTTTGGAACTTAAACGGCAAATCGACAGCCCATCAAACGGCCGCATTGACATGATGGCTCAATACAACTACGTCGCATTCGACATTATCGGGTATATATGGCTGCTCTAACGCCCCTCTAGAGTTTATCTAATCAGATTCAGCGATCTTGCGCTGGGTGAGCCATTCGGAGCTCTCGAAAGCGGCGAATACCATCCGTGGATGAGGTAAAAGACCTAAACCCTAAGAACGCCCAAACAATTCATACTGATCAACCTCTAAGGAATTTTTTTGAAGCTATCAAATTCCTAGGTGTCATACGTTTCGCAGCTTCCTACCCATTCATTGGCTTGTTCCTTCAGTTATTACAGCGTCTGAAACCCTCATTTGCTGCCAAACGAGTCGCGCATCTAGAATTCATAGGGAAAAGGATTGAGGAGCGTCCGAACCGCGAAACTGACCGGAAGGATTTCTTACAATATGTAAAGCTCCTATACATTGATTTTCTGAGAACCCGCCCTGACTAACGTCTCTAGATCCTTCAAGGTGGGGACGGCCCAGAGCAAAGTCTAAGCCATGAGGAAATATTAGGGAACCTGCGCGTCCTTACAGCAGGGTCGGAAACAATAGTAACTCACCTTTGCGGAGCAACTTGGCTTCTTCTAACTCACCCTGCTGTACTCTACCGTGTATAGTCGGAAGTTCGCACCACATTCAAAAAGCCGGGGGATATTACTCTCCGCTCAGTAAACAAGGAACCACTGATACCGTTTCTGAATCCTGTTATCGAAGAGACATTTCGATGCTATCCTTCTATACCGTCAACGCTTCCTCGTGTCACAGGCGCTCATGGCTCCTTCATCGAGGGCCGCTTTGTACCTCCAAATGTAGGCCAATTTTATGCCGCACTTGCAATAAACGACTGACGGGAGATATTGCCTTAGACTTCAGTGGGCGTCCATCATTGGTCCGCTAATCGCAGTAGCTCGAATTTTGTCGCTGCGGATGACTTCATTCCGGAGCGTTGGTTGCCGGACAAGGCACCGGCTGCCTGCTCAAGAGACAAGAAGGATGCAATGCAGCCATTCTCACTTGGTCCGAGGGGTTGTCTTGGAAAAAGGTTTGCTCATCTACAGCAGTCCATGTACTGTGCCTAAAATCAACAATTGCTGACATATCTTAGTCTCGCCTATTCCGAGATTCGCTGTGTGTTGACTCGGGTTCTGTGGAACTTTGACATGCAATTGGACGAAGAGAGTCGAGATTGGATTGTTCAGAGAGAGTATACCTTCTGGGATAAGCCGTCATTCTGGGTCAGGCTGAGCCACAGGACGGCATAGAGTAGCTGGCGAAGTGAAGTATGTACGGCCTAATGAGATACACTAGCTACTAGTAGTCTTAGGTTCATGCACTGCAAAACATAGAGGTCCGAGTATTCAAGCACGAGGTGAAAGAATGACTACTATTGCTTCGCTCAGACCGGCTTCAGCATCTTGACGGCATACCCGCCGAAGTGTAAAACAGATCCTCGTTACAATATCCTTGCAAGGCCCAAGATGGAAGCGAACGGCAATGAACAACCGAAAACGACGATGGATCTCTGGCGAAGGTTTGTAGATGTTGTCTGAGCCGACGATTATCTTTTATACATATCGCATAAGCGAAGCTAGCGAGCTGTGAGAGCTCCTGACGTGGTTGGTCTTGCGAACTTGCGCATATTTACCCCTCGCATGGCAATTGCGATCACTTCGCCGTCTAATTAACGACTAGACCAATCACGTCTTTTTGTCAAACCACGTACGAACTAATGAGGAAGGAGGTCGCAAGGCTGGGCTGAAAATATGCAGGCCGTCAGCAGCCACTCTTGTTTGGAGACATGTATCGAGATGCCAGAGCTCAGCCTCGTACTGCTTCGGGAACCTAATACATATTGCAGGGACAAGGCATGGCGAGACCTTCAGCCGAGTGAACCTAGCCTTCTCAGTAGAGAATTTTTTAAAGATTGTCCTTCGGACTGTCCAGCCTCCTCAACTACAAGGCGTAAAGACTTTTTTGTTGCGATAGACTCCCGTTAACCTGCACTCCAAGCTCGATAGAACGCAGGAAAAGACAAAGCACCATGGCTGACACAGAGCAGCCCGCCGAAGGGACCGGCACTGCGCTCGTTTCCCCACCTACGGCCCTGGACGACGCTAAGGATTCTGGGTCAACGAATGCGCACGATACTGACCCGGACACTTCGCTTGAAGCACAAAATAATAACTCGGTCGATCCTATCACGAGCAAAGATTCCGTAACTGTGGCAGCCTCGCCACTGGCCCCGTCCGATTCAGACCGTCCTTCCGATATCGCTGGCAACAGCTCTGAACCCACAGAGCAAATCAACCCTGCTTCTTTAGCAACGAATGGTACGGCTGATAGCGAATTGCCACACAAAAGTGAAGTGGAAGAACCAACAACAACCATCCCCGATAATGATTTTGGCGGGCGCACGACACATGAAGGCGCAGTCGGCGAAGACAGAGCGCCAGTTTCACGTACCGAGGCCTCTTTCGCCACCGACCGAGAGGAACGCAAAGATGAACAGCGAAGGCTCAACCGGGAGCTGATAACTGCTGCTAGGGATGGTGACGTCGACACAGTGAAGAAACGATTGAACGAGGGTGCGGATTTGTATGCGAAGGACAGTCAGGGCGACAACGCTTTACATATTGCAGCATACTGCTCTCATGGCAAAGTAGTGGAGGAATTGCTCGATCGCAAACCTGACCTTAGCATACCAGGTGTCTTGGGCTGGACAGCGTTGCAGAATGCAGTGAAAGCAGACAACGACAATGCCGATATCCTAGCAAGTATCTTGGAAAAGTCCGGGGAAGAAGTCTCACACAAATCAGACTCCGGGAAAACAGCTCTAATCCAAGCTTTGGACGCCAAGAAGGTCAATAGTGCAATGGCTATACTCAAAAACGCGTACGGAGCGGAGACGATCAACATCGCGGACGATGACTGCGGATGGACACCACTACATTACGCCTGCGAAGCAAATCTGGTCGATATAGTACAAATGCTACTTGACCTTGGCGCAGACGTGAAAGCTGTGTCCAATCAGAATGAGACTGCCTTGCATATTGCGTGCGAAATTGGATATTCAAAAGTAGCGGGACTGCTTGTTGGAAAGAAAGCGCCACTCAACACAAGGGATCACGCCGGGCGCACACCTCTACATGGTGAGTATAGCCATTCGGAGTTCAGCGCGGGCCAAACAACCCTTCATAGTGTCTAGGTCCATGAAACTTGCGCTCGAAGCTAACGCTATTTCAGTGGCTGCCAAAAATGCCGATGTCACCATAATGGAGCTTTTGTTAGCACACGAAGATATTAAGACTGTAGTCAATACGCAAGACAACGAGAATCGTACGGTTCTTTTCGATTGCGTACAACAGGATGACCACATTGACTGGGTGAAAAAACTCATCGCCTGTGGCGCAGACCTCACAGTCGAAGACGAAGATGCATGGACGGTTCTAACCTACGCATGTGCATTTGGGAGCATTCGAAAAGTAGAGTTACTCATCATCAATGGAGTAGACATCAACTATCGACCCAAGGATGGATGGACCGCTTTGCATACAGCAATCGGAAATCACCACCCTAACGTGGCGAAGTTGCTCCTAGATGAAGGGGCTGATATTACGATTACCACGGAAGAGGACGGTGAAACCGCCCTGCATATGGCGTCGCGTTACGAATCCCTTAAGACTCTTCAACTACTTCTAGAAAAGGGTGCGGATCCCAGGGAGGAAACGAAGGAAGGTCTGACTGCACTGCAGCTAGCTATTAAACAAGATACGAAAAATGGCCGATTAATTGGCATCGAACTGCTTAGATGGCTTAAGGGTAAGGATAGAGAGGTTGGTATAGCGCAACTAGCGAGCTCCACAGACTGGAACACATTCGATCCCATTCTGAAGGAGTTTGGATGGACAGATGGATCCAATCTCGAGGAACCACTAACGCTGATTTGCCTAGCGTCTGACTCATACCCAGCATCGCACAAGTTGCTCTGCTCGAAGCTAGAGAAAAAGGCCACAAAACTTCCACGCTACGAACCTTGGACAGCTCTTCATTGGGCTGCATATCTCGGCCGTTCGGAAATTGTTTGGTGGTATGAGACCCACGTGCAAATACACCAAGATGGCATCCGCTAATGGTACCCTCATTGGGCAGGCTACTGAGGAGCCTGCCTCTAAAAGGAATGAAAAAGACTCTCAGAGAGGTGATTCTCTTGGTGCAGGATGCGCAAAATTCAAGCGAAGGGGTACTGAGCCGTCACCAGCTAGATCATATGTCACTAATATGAAATAAGCAAACTGATCCGCCCAATGTGAACCAACAAACCACAGAAAGTACCTCCGCCGACCGCTCAAATCCCGAAATCCAACGACAGAACTACAATGTTATACTAGACTGGCTGCGAAATCCACCTTTAGTCCAGATAGATACGAGAGCCGAGAGCGCTTTTCTGTTAGCGCAGGAGGACCGTAAGAAGTGCACCAAAATATTCGATGCAACCATTACAGACTTCTACAAAAAGAATGACCGAGTGGAATTCCTCTCTAGGGTTCGCACGGTCGAGAATGTAATTTATGAAAGGAAAGGCGATAAAAACCCCGGGCCGACGAGCGGGGGGGTGGTCGGAAAGTTGCAAGGTCTAACGACGAACCAGAAAGAGATAGAGCCGGCAGGACCACAGCAAATCATGGAAGATGCTCTAGAGCAACTGAAAAAGAGAAACTTACCCTTCAGACCCAAGGACCCAGTGGAAGACACCAAAAAGGATCGAGTGGAATACACTAGAGAAGATCTGTGTTTCCGTTGGATACATTTTCCAGCCAACAATGTGAGTTTGGAGCTATTTTAAAAAGAAAAAAGGCTTCTTACTAACGTCATTTTCTAGTTGGAGTGGATGAAGGTATGTTTTGCTTTATGGGCTCCAGAAAGAGCTTTGCTCACGGCTTCAATAGCACGCGACAGAACGAGTGTATAGTGACAAAGCAACGGTAGAGCACGATGGTGGTAGTGCTTTACCGCATATAATACGCTACAGCTGGCATGAGCTTCATGGGAGCAAACCAGAAGTACGATCTTTAAGACCAACATGTGTTGTACGTTTGCCTTTCAAATCAACAGAGTAACAGGCTCGTGACTGACTTGCGTGCTCTATAGAAAGAATCACTTCCATGGCCCCGGAAGCAGCAAAAGAGCCAAAACGTTCAGCAACAGAAGCCAAAACCAACAGGTGCAGAAGATGCGAAAGCAGAACCAGGCGGGGAGGACTGTCCTATACCGGCCAAACAGAATGAGGAAGTCTCGGCAAAAACTCAAGAAGCAAGCGACCCAAAAGTGGACTCTAAAGATCCAGCACAGTCGCGATCAGTAGCTGAAAAGCCTGAGACTTATCAGAGACTTGCTCTTTATGTAGGTCTCGGCAACATTTGCATTTTACTCTCAGCTAATAATGCAAAGATGCCTTATCTCACATTCGGCACTTATGATTCAACCTCGCTCCACCCCGACCCAAAAGACAACCGAGATACAACGCTATTCCATACTTATTGGAGAAGTCTCAAGAAAGGGAAGAACAGGGAGGACAAGGATTACGAGAAAGGTGAGGAGGGTGTGATGAAGGATGCCATATTGCACAAAACGCGGACATTGGATGAATTCTATTACGATGCCTTAGAGGACACGCGGAAGCGCGATGAGGACCAAGTGGTGGGGCGATATATAGAGTTGCACTCGGCCAACGCGGAGACACGAAATCCTGGTAGTCCCTGTGGCATTCTGCGGGTTGATCAGCTGTGGTTATGGGTCATTGACCATGGTAGGTTCCACAGATCAGGCAGAGTCAGGCGCTGATAAGCATACTCAGAAACTATTATCACCAGTTCAACTCATCGCACTGACTTAGACGAGGATCCAGTTGTTGAAGGTATTCACGAATATCTGCGGGAGGTAAAAGGGGGGAGGAGAAAACGCAAGCCTACCCCTACTTCAGTCGATGAGATGGCCAAGTTCATCACCAGTTTCTGCATTGACTTCATAAACCGCTCCACCACTGAGTGCAAAAACGGGGAACTTTCGGCGCGACAGATATTTGCTAATACGATCAATTGTGCTGTAAGCCATCGTACATTAGACCTTACTAGGTAGTTTTCAAGATGACCCACTGACGCGCTTCAGGCCGACGAAGAGAAGAAATTGTTCATTGAGTTTAAAGAGAAGATCGGCAAAAAGCTCGGAGAGTTGAAGGAGAAAGACAAGTCAAAGAAGGAACCCGCAGGAGAACGCGAAAAACGGACAACTCAAGAACCCGAATATGCTCAGGAGAAAGAGTATCAGTCTATACTCGCAGCCACTAGACTATTGGTTGAGGTCAAGGACATACGCGACGAACTAAACATCCTGCGGTACTTGCTTACGCAGCAGAAAAGCGTCTGGGAGCGGCTTCACGAGATATCCGAATCTTTCAAAGATGAGCACCAAGATAATATCAAAGCATCCGAGCTGAGTTCCTGGACACAAGCAGAGAGGTGGAAAAGCCCTATTGATGCTATCCAAGACATCGAAGAAATGGACAAGACTGCACTAAGGATTCAGGATGCAGTAGGTCACCAACATTTGCCGCTATCACCAGTTACTTACGATAACAGGTGAACAGTCTCCTGGAACTGGTATGTTGTGTGACCCCGGACCTCTTCCCCTAGTATACTGAGCGTCGACTAACTGTACCCCAACATTGTAGGAACAGAATGATGTCAGCATATCCGAAGCAGAGCAGGCTCGTAAGGCAAGTGTTACAGATACAGATGCAGACATCGATTCTCAAACAACTGCTGACTGTACTCTCAAAATTGCAGCAAGGAGAAACACTCATGGCTTTCACCCTCGTTACAATCGTTTTCGTAAGTTTGGCGCTCTCCTCGACCCTGACCTTCCCCTAACAATGGACACGATTAGTTACCCTTGTCGTTCCTCACCTCACTCTTCGCACTCAACATATCTATCTTTCCACACAAGGATAACGACTTAATGTACGACGCGGGATACATCTTCCCCATCATTTGTAAGTACCTTGGACGTAAGATGCTGCAGGACCAGTTATTCACGTACTCCGACAGTTGGCGTGACAGCAGTAATCGTCATATTCGTCATAACACTCGTGTCGCGGGTGTTCAAGGCCAAGCTACTTCGCAAGTTGGAAGGTCTGCGAGGTATGAAGGGACCTGATAAAGCTGCAAATGGAGGATCGGAGAATAAAGCAGGCAGAGGTGAGGCTTCAAATGGAGGATCGGAGAATAAAGCAGGCCGAGGTGAGGCCTCAAATGGAGGACCGAAGAATGAAGCAAGTCGAGGTGTTAGCAGTCTTTGGGATTCGATGTCCGGAAAGGTTCGGAGGAGAAATCGCTCGTCGGATGAAGAGAAAGACCCGGGAGGTAAAGGGAAGTTGAACGGCCGCGACGATGCGGATTAAGAGGGGCACAGGATCTATCGATGTATGGGAGTCCGGTACGAGGTCACTTGCTCTCTTTTAGTTCCATGTTTTACCAGATAGTGTATAATGTTGTTCGCGTAATTGATACTAACGCAAGACATTGACCGTGTTGGGCATACGGGAAGGTAGCCTGATGATGACCGCTTTGTCCATGAAACCGGACTTGGGAACGGGGGAGACTTCAGAGTTTGTGGAGTTTGAGCCATAGAGGTTGCAATTTTGGCTGGATTACATGGCCCTAAAGCTTGAGCTGGGTAGGTAGTGCTATAATTTGACGATACTCATCTCTCACAATCGACAGTACTGTGTAGAGCCGTACAGCTCTATTACCGTGTATAAGGTGTGGGTATAGCACCTCTACTGGGTACAAACTTCTACTGTGTTTCGTACGGACCCTACAAAAGAGACTCCCACTATGAAAATCCAAACAATTGGACGAACTCGAGATGAAAATAATGTTGGGCGCATATTGCAACGAGGCAAATTTTATTGAAATCGTACACTATGGGGTTGAGTGTAGTTTCCAACAGTCTTAATGTACTTGCAAACTTTCATGTACTTCGGCTGCCGTTGTGCATGCGTCTCAACGTTCCTTCGTGGGACTCTCGACTGCGTATAAAACAAAGCAAGCCAGGTACAATGATAATACAATCGCACACTTCTTCACGCAGGGGCCATATTAGATATGTGCGAGAACTCAGAAGTACATGTCCAAATGTGTCCGGTTGTCCATTGTGCCGTTAATCCTCGCGTTATCCCTCAAATCAGCGTCTGCTGGTGGCTTGCCATCTTCCACTGCCCATCCTCTTGCACCCAAGCGCTCGAGCAAATAGCCCGAAACGTGTTATCATCCCTTGGCGCCTCCACACGATAGTATACCAGCGCGCTGTTTTCGCCTAGTGCAACCACCTCGTCGTGGCTCAGGGTGTAGTTCTTCCAGGGCTTAAGCTCGGGTCTCGCAGCACGTCATGCAGGGTCGGCGAGGACGTCGCGGTGAGGATGTTGTCGCCAGGGAATATCATGACCGGGTTCGACGAGAGGAGTGGGAGAAGGGCGGGGCCAGCGTCGCAAAGGGCGGCCCAGGCGCGGTGCTCGAGGGTGCATATCGTGGCGGTTAGCGCAGGTGAAGTGAGGTTCGGCATTGCAGCGGCAGCGGTGGAGCTTCTGCTAGGCTAGGATAGCGAGACACTGGTATTTCGGGTTCCCTAGCCAACAGTATTGGGGGTTTGGTGTTGCTGTCGCATTAGTCTTGGGAATGCGATTGAATCGCAGCGTCACCCTTGGACGCAGTGACATCATGGGTGGCACTGCCTTCAAGCCTCAACACGAGGTGGCGCGCGACACAGCCTGAACTGATGGTTTCTGCGGCGGCGCATATCCCGCGTCCGCAATTGAGGCGTCGTCAATGTTTCGTCATGATTATCACGACTACGAGAAGACGAAGTCCGTATATCCACGTAAGCTCGCGCAATCGAGACTTGTGAGCCTCAGGTAGCGGGTTTATCGTGAATTGTCAGCAGTTTGCAGGCTCGCGATATCGGCAATTCGTGCGTGCAACGCTGGTTCGGCGAAGGGCGGTTTTGTTGGAGAAGACGCATCCGGTTGAGGGGTGCATGTGGTACGATAAGCCTGTCACATGGCCGAGGCGCGATAACGGGGAGGCGGGGAAGTTCGCATTCCAGTGGCGGCGGCGACGACGACGAGGTGAGGCTCGACGGCGATGTAACGAAAAGAAACAGTTTTCACTCTCAGATTTTGAGCGTCGCTGTGTGAAGTGAACAAACCTCCAAGTGCGAGACGGCAGCTGCCTAGCCCCGAAGCCGCTCGAACGTTCTCGTGCCCTGATTTCATTGGCGCACGGGCCGCTTGTCGCCATTACTCACCTTTGACCGTCACAGCCTCAGCCTGCCGCCTGCCTGCTCCGCCATATAAACCCCTCCGCCCGACGCCTCCGAGTCCTTTTCTTCTACACCACACACACAACACACCTGCGCTGCTCAACCAAACTACTCACCCGACTTCTACAGTACAACCCAACAAACAGCCACAATGCAGATCTTCGTCAAGACCCGTAAGTAGCATCGCCGCCACCCCAGTCGCGCTGCAGTTGCTAACAGTCCGCAGTCACCGGCAAGACCATCACCTTGGAGGTGGAGTCCTCCGACACCATCGACAATGTCAAGTCGAAGATCCAGGACAAGGAGGGCATCCCGCCGGACCAGCAGCGCTTGATCTTCGCGGGCAAGCAGCTCGAGGATGGCCGTACTCTATCCGACTACAATATCCAGAAGGAGTCGACACTGCACCTTGTCCTCCGCCTGCGCGGTGGTATGCAAATCTTCGTCAAGACCTGTAAGTCGCCACCTCACCTTTGCGCCTTAGAGCTCGTGCTAACATCTTGACTAGTGACGGGCAAGACCATCACCCTTGAGGTTGAGTCCTCCGACACCATCGACAACGTCAAGTCGAAGATTCAGGACAAGGAGGGTATCCCGCCAGACCAGCAGCGCTTGATCTTCGCCGGCAAGCAGCTCGAGGATGGTCGCACCTTGTCCGATTACAACATCCAGAAAGAATCCACGCTCCATCTCGTCCTCCGTCTCCGTGGCGGTATGCAAATCTTCGTCAAGACCCTGACCGGCAAGACCATCACACTCGAAGTCGAGTCGTCGGATACCATCGATAACGTCAAGTCGAAGATCCAGGACAAGGAAGGCATTCCTCCGGATCAGCAGCGTCTCATTTTCGCCGGCAAGCAGCTCGAAGACGGCCGTACCCTGAGCGACTACAACATTCAGAAGGAGTCTACTCTCCACTTGGTGCTTCGTCTGCGCGGTGGCATGCAGATCTTTGTCAAGACCCTCACTGGCAAGACGATTACGCTCGAGGTTGAATCCAGCGACACTATCGACAATGTGAAGAGCAAGATTCAGGATAAGGAAGGCATTCCTCCGGATCAGCAGCGTCTAATCTTCGCTGGTAAGCAACTGGAAGACGGCCGCACGCTCTCCGATTACAACATTCAGAAGGAGTCTACGCTGCACTTGGTGCTCCGTCTGCGTGGCGGCCAGTAGGCGACTGATGGTTTCTGTCAATCTCATGGGACGGCGTTATAGCATGGTCACGGTATTAGGCTAGGGTTATGCCGGGTATATTTCTATAGGTTCATGGCCAAATAGGCCCTCAATGCAATCAGCGTGCCTACGGGCTGAGATTCACTCTCGAATATGCCTTCTGTCATCTATTATCGTCTATAAGGTGTGGGTATAGCACCTCTACTGTGTACAACTCTTACTGTGTTTCGTGCGGACCTTACAAAGAGGCTCCCACTATGCAAGTCCAAACCAAATGCCTTCTGTCATTGTTGTTCGTGATGTTTGACTGTTCGTGCTTAGTTGCTGTGGCGTGACTGTTCGTGTCTAGTTGCTGTGGTGTGACTGCGCATCGTCCCGCCATTGTCAGCAACACGGCTCGCGGGATGATCCTCGGTTTTCCCTTAGTTGGCCAACCTGCCACCAACATCGCATTGTCTTTTTGCCAGCCTTTACGACGCTTCCAAGGTCGGCCGAACAGTCTCCAATGCGTCTAATCGCCATCAGACTAGTTCGTATCGCCCCGAAACGCAACCCCGCACTAATGCCACAATGTCGCCGGACATATCAGCTATCCCCGCCCTAAGCTCCATCTACTTTACCGCAAGGAGTAACCGGAAGCAGAAGCTATTGCACAAGCGTTGCGTAAACAACCGCTCTGAGAACATCTCCGTACTTACGAGCGGGATTCCACAGCACTAGAAGCTATAAGAGCGACGCGAGTATCCTGCTGTCGACCACTACAACCAAACGAATATTTCTGCCATATCGACTATCGAGACGAACTTCGAACAACGAGAACAGACTAGAGACGTTGGCAATATGACGGATAAGAAGATGGAATATGTGAAGTGAGTCTCCTCACCTTTCCCATACACACGGATGCCGTGGGAAGATAAATATGTGTATATGGGCTGACAATGGTATAGCCTGGGCAAGTCTGGCCTCAAGATATCTAAAGTGATCTTGGGAGCTATGAGCTATGGATCCGATAAGTGGCAGGAGTGGGTGCTCAACGAGGCGGAAAGCTTGCCGCTGCTGGAACACGCGTACAAGTGTGGTATCAATACATGGGACACGGTACGTCCCTTCCTCTCCCCAACCCCCCATTCTCCAGCATCATACGCTAACAACGCATCTCCCAGGCCGATATCTACTCCCACGGCATGTCCGAACGCATAATCGCCAAAGCCCTAAAGACCTACTCCATCCCACGCTCCAAAGTCGTAATCCTCTCCAAATGCTACTTCGGCGTCCGCGAAGACGACGTCTCCGCTCCAATCTCCGCCTCTTCCCTCAACAACGGCGATATGGTAAACCAGGTCGGGTTGAGCCGGAAGCACATCTTTGATGCCGTGGAGAAGAGCGTGGAGAGACTGGGAACGTATATCGATGTCTTGCAGATTCATCGCCTCGATCGGGATACGCCGAGGGAGGAGATTATGAAGGCGTTGAATGATATTGTGGAGAAGGGTTGGGTTAGGTATATTGGGGCTAGCTCGGTGAGTTGACACTTGAGAATTTGTCTGAAGGGGCAGTGGTCAATATGGGGAATCACTATACTGACGTGTATTAGATGGCGGCATGGGAATTCCAGACGCTGCAGAATATTGCGGAGAAGAACGGATGGCACAAGTTCATCTCGATGCAGAACTACTACAACCTCATCTACCGTGAGGAGGAGCGAGAAATGGTTCGTCTCGCCCCCAGTCCAGTCCCCACCCACCTCTTCTCTGCTCCAGTTCTTCACTAACACCACCCAACCCCAGATCCCATACTGCAAAGACACAGGCGTCGGCCTCATCCCGTGGTCACCCGTCGCCCGCGGCGCCCTCACACGCCCCTGGTCGGACCGCAGCTCTAAGCGCTCCACAACGGACAAATTTGTCGACATGCTCGTGTACAGCCGCGAGGGCGAAACCGACAAGAAGATTATTGGCCGCGTTGAGGAAGTCGCTAAGAAGCACAACGTTAGCATGACTACTATTGCTACGGCGTGGTGTATTAAGAAGGGCGTCCAGCCTATTATTGGCCTGAATAGTAAGGAGAGGATTGAGCAGGCTGTAGAGAATATTCACTTTAAGTTGAGTGATGAGGATGCTAAGTATTTGGAGGAGGCGTATGTGCCGAAGGAGAGGCAGGGGTATTAGATGGTAGTGGGTGGTGGATAGATAGACAGATGGCATAGGGGAATGTTGGTCATTCTGTATAGCGCTTGGTTTGGGGAGAGTTTGCAACGATGTTTCTTCTCGATCATCTAATACTATCCTCGATACGCCGACTACATTAGACATTGAGTTCAAACAAATCTCGCGGACATAACCTGCAGCTACCCCTTAAGCAACGCATCCTCGCGATAGCCAAAGACGCCACAGACATTTCCTATGCTGCAACCCATTCCTTGTCTGACTTCCACGCGCGATTGTGCATCAGCCCAGGCTGAGTAGTGCACCCACCAACCCATCCCATTCCAGGCTTCCACCTTTCAAATGCTCAAACCACAACTGTAACACTATCTAGACAACCCAACCCATAACACAGCATACACCTCACATTTGCCACCCTCCCACAACATACATGCACACAAAGCACAAAACACAAAGCACGCACAACACACCACCTTAACCCCCCTAGTCTGCCTTACCTACGTTGCAGTGCATGACGAGTTCAGCCGCAAAACGCCTCTGTACGCCGTTCCACAGCTTGAAAAATCGCCACTGCAGTTACATTGCAGCGAGGGCTGGATATACTATCTTGCCCAGCTTTTACCAGCCGCCTAAGCGTTACGAGGGAGAGGGGGTTGGGTGTGTGTGTGGATGGCCGTATTTCACACCGCCGTCGTACATTCTGAAGGGTTTGTTCAGCGCTCCCGCTCTCTTGCTCTCTCGCACCCTTTTGGGGGGACTAAGATAATTAATTAACGGGCCTTGTGTGTCGCTATTAATACTGAAGCAAATATATCGATATACCGATATACCGATAGATATCTCTCAGAGGCATTACCGCCAATACGAGCATACAAGCATACGGGCGTACAAGCGAAAAGCGAAAAGCGAAAAGCGGAAAGCGATCATCGCTCGCGAAATATATTACTCCGATATTCGCTAAATGACGCACACACACACACAGCTACCAAGCAGGTTGGCTACATAC
This sequence comes from Darksidea phi, assembly GCA_030770425.1. Classification (NCBI taxonomy): domain Eukaryota; kingdom Fungi; phylum Ascomycota; class Dothideomycetes; order Pleosporales; family Lentitheciaceae; genus Darksidea; species Darksidea phi. Next base: position 270,381 of record JASJFT010000031.1, on the reverse strand, counting down.
CACTTACTCCACTACTCAAAGCACCCCGTCAATACAGCACAGCGACTACGCCGCGTCCCCACATCCACATCCGCATCCACATGCACATGCACATCCAATCCACCACCCTCAAACTCACAGCAGCTCACCTTCCCCTCCCCCCTCCTTCCTCTTTCCCACCCCGTGCATAAACGGAGATTATCCGTAAAAACCCCGCCAGCATACCCGCCGGCGTACAGGCAAACGCGGAGCCGCCACTCTCCAACAAACCTGAACAGGGGGATACTATGTTACCAGGTATGACCCCGTACTAGAAAGCGGTGAGCGCGCAGGATTCGCGGTGTAAGAAAAAAAAAAAAGACCACGACAACAAACGCTGAAACAGGGTGAATTACCTGCGCGGGATTTTCGCCTTTACCCCGCAATAAGCGGAGAGAAGGCAAGAGATTAGGAAGGAGGCGGTGCCCTGAAACCGGATCCCTCGAGCGGGGTCTTTGAGACATGTCAGCTCGGGGGAATCGGATGGGGTGACGGTTTTGATCAGGACAGAACGCGTAAACACTGGGTGGATGCGCCAAACGCTGCTCACTGAAGGATAGCTAAGTCGTAGCCGGAGTCAAGGTGTCCGCCGCTAAGGCTAAATATGGTGCAGATGAAGTTTGATAATGTCCATTTTCAAGAGAATATTCTCTCCTGACTCTCAAGTATCCATAAATACACAATCGTGGGTGACCCACTTTCCGAGATAGACCTAGATTTCCCCCCATGCCCACGAGATCCCCAGTGAATGCAGCCAAAATCATTATCCGAGAGTCCGACAGCTCCCAGTTGAAAAATGATTGTGATGCAGCCGTAAGGATGCTCATGGTAGGCAAAAGTCAAGGTCCGCAGATGGACAAGGCCAGAACGCTCAAAAATTGTGCAAGGCCCCATCCCAAGTGCCGCCGCAATCGTAAGATGTGGTGTGAAGAAGCAGGTTGCTCGCTATGCCAGTAAAACACAATCATGAGAAAGGAAAAGAAGACTGAGAAGGAAAAACTGAGGGAATGTGACAAGGTGATGGTACACCTACAACATGAAAGTTGTAGGATGCAGCGTCCCATATACACCCCTCTACAGGCCAATGTAGGAAGACAACAGCTTCCAGAGAGCCGCACAAGAAATGAAATTAACAGATCAAGTCGTGGGCCACCTCATATCATGAGACCATACATGATCCGTAGCATAGCAAGATCGCAGAGACCATATCGTAAAGGAAAAGTCCGGTGTCGCCGTAAAGAGTGTGGTTGTAGTTGGACAGGTGGGAACCAGATCGGGGTCATCATACTTGGCATCCTGAGACGCCGGGGAATCTAAGCAATAAAGGATGTAATGCATCCAACAAAATCAAGTCGTCATCGTACTTTTGGGGTCGTAAGCCGTCATTGTGGTCGTAGTCTGCAAGCAAACTCGGACACGTAATCCGTGGATTCGTAAGTCGGTAAACGATAGGCTAGTCGGGTGTCGGCGGTAGGTGATGAGGCTTGTATAAAATAGAGGTAATAAAGATGAGCAGCCTATTATGAGCAAGGGAGGGATGGTGACATGATTGGCGGTCGCGCGAGTTCCTCAGTTAGCCCGGATGACGAGCTTAGAGAGGAACTTGTTCGACAGCGAGTCGAAGTCGTTCCGGTCAAATTTGCAGTCGCTTCTTGACCGCAAGTAGGTCTCTGCAGAATATTGGTTAGTGCCGGATTAGATAAAACCGATGATGCTTCAGACTTACCATATTTAGTAACGTGAGAGCGGACCTCTGTCATGGCATCGCACACCGCCGGATTAGAAGCGAGGAGGTGGTGATGCTTGCGGGTATCCCACTCGGTAAACGCGGGAAGCTTCTGCGAGATAGCCGAGAAGAGACCGACGATGACGCCGACGGGTGTCGACTCCATATCGTTGCAGAATTTGTGGACTGCGCCCTGGTCAGGTACCCTGTAGTTGCAGTCGAACTGAATGAGCTCCCAGACGGCGAGGAGAATAGCGGCGAGCATGAAGATGGTCGGCCAGTTCTTGAGCTTGTCTCCGCTGTAGACGGAGGAGTAGAGTGCTGAGAGCTCCTCGAGGACATCCTTCTGAAGCTCGCGCCACATATCGGCTAACGCACACTTCACTTGGAAGTTGATCATCACAGGGGCGACAGTCTTGCCGCAGAACTTGGACTTCTGGTCTTCGACCTTTCCGAGAGGGGTCTCCTCTTCGCTACCAAGACCCTCAACCATGGTAACATGAAGAGTCAGGTTGTAGGCAATGACGAGCTTCAACGCCTTCCGGATGACCGGAAGCTTCTCACGGCAGTAGAAACGGTAGGCTGTCTTGAGGATCTCAGTGACGAAGTAAGTGCCCTCGAAGTACTCGTCGACAAAGTTTTCGAATCCGCTGTCGATGTGACGGTCGAGATAATCTGAGAGCATGCTTCGTTGGATGCCTTCCATGCCAGCAGAGAGTTTGGCAGTGTTGATCTCAAAGTGAAGACCGTTGAGCGACTCGAACCAGTCAACGCCGAAGCACTTTTCGTCACGGACGTAGACCTCACGGGCCATTATGGGAAGGTAGTGGCCATAACCGTGGGTAATGTAGATAGGACGCTCGTGGGCAGAGAAGCCCTTGATGTTGCCGATGGAGAAACCGAGGCTGACGTGGCGCTCATAGTCGGCCTTCCAGTCCTTCATGAAGTAGTTGATGTCCTTGATGTCGATGCGCGTGCAGGGAACCTGCCACAGACGGGCGTGAGATGGCTGGCAGCCACCGCACGGGTCGCCCTTGTCGCAGGTCTTCTTCAAGAACTTGCACCTCAAGCAGGCACGCAGCTTGCGGATCTCGTGCGCCTGCTGTCGCTGGTCGGGCCGCAGAGGTCCACGCCGCCTACCGACACGCTTCTCGCCCTGGACGTCCTTCTTGGTGGAGTGGGCAGGTGTCTTCTTCACAATCGTCTTGGCGGGCTTGGCTCCGACGGGCGACTTTCTCCGGCGGGTTGGCGGTGAGCTGACGGCGGAGGATGTGGGTGATGAGGAGCTGGAGACCGGCTGCTTGATTGCGATAGGCTCGACGCGGGCCATAGGCGGGCTGACGGACTGGTTGGGCGAGATGTAGTTGCTGAAATCCTGCTCGTTCATTGGCATTCCGTGGTGGCAGTTAGAGGAGTGGGTGTGCGAATGCGCCAGCTCCAGGCTGTTCTCGGCTTCCGACTGCGGCGAGTTCATGGGGTAATGGACTTCCTCGAAGCTGCTGAAGGAGTGGGCGGACCGGGGAACGTCTGATAGTTGTGACGAATCCGAGCCGGTGCGGATATGTAGAGACAGAGACTGGGCTGGGTTGAAAATGAGGTTGGGGGGGTCGTTGGTGAAATCGTACGAATTACGGTGGCCCATTTCAACGGCGGTCCAACCATTGTCGCCGCTGTCGAGCGACCTGACCTCGAGCCACTGCTCAGTCGGTGAGCCGGTCGACACACTGTTTGACGCGGCGCTTGCGTTGGCGGTGAAGTCTTGCGTGTGGGACATATTGGAAAAATCCCGCTGGAAGTCAGGCATTCCGAAGGGACCGGCCGCCATATGCTGAGCCATATCCATGGACGTAGTGGGCATCATGTTGAAGTCGGTTGGGGCGGGCATGGACATGGAAGTCATCAGCGCCTGAGACGTGTTCATGTGGAAGTCGACGACGGGTGAGGTCTGGAGCGGGCCAAATGTGGCATTAAAGGCTGTGTTCATCGCCATCGCGTCGGAATAAGCGGGTTGAGTGAAGGCGGCGTTGGAGTTCATATTGATCCAGTCGGCCAACATAGGATTCGCAGCCATGCCAAAACCGCCGAGGCCGGTCGTCTGGAGGGGAGCGATGGCGCTCGTTGAGGTCTCGCGCACATTGTTGTTCTGGGCCGTGGTCGCGGCCACGGTGTTCACGCGTCGCTGGCTATGGGGCTGCTGCTGGCTTCCATCGTGGTTGTGGTTCATGGCAGCGGGCGAGAGCGGGAGCGGCCACGTCTGGTGCTGGAGGTTGAAGTTGTATGACTGCCGGTTGGGGTCAAATGGCTGGTCAAAGGTATAGAGGTCGAGGTTGTCGAGGTTGGGCTCCATGATGATTATGGAGCTGGTGAGGGTCGGTGGTTCTCAGCCGGGCGGAGCTCTGTGCTGAGCAGAGCGGTGTGATGTGAGAGGAGTCGAGGAGAGTTCGAAGGTGGGCTGGGGGGATCCGTGCGGGGGCCCAAGACGACCTCTCGCAAAAAGCGGTGACGGCCACGGGACTAGCGATGCACGCCAGATGCAGCACCACGGCCAGCCCCGGCCGCGACCAATGGCATGCCCGCGCGAGAGTGCACAGGACGAGCGGCGTGAGTCTGATCTGCTCCCTCCCGGCGCGCTCTATTTCACGCAGTTGGCAGCAGCAACGTCGTCCGCAACACCTACACAGTGCCTCACGATGTCTGAGGTTTCCCGGCGTTGCGCGCCCGGCTCCAGCGCGGTACGTGAGCGATGTCGAGGGTGCGCCGATCGCTGCTAGCGAGGCAAAACCCCAACTGACGGCCTTCGCCTGGCGTCTCCACCGGCTTCCTCCAGACTGCTGCGCTGACGCCTCGGACCACTCAGACGCGGTGCACGAGTGTTGCGGTGCAGGCCTTGCAGAGCCTATCAGCCCGCCACATCAATATCGATAGTCGATAAGCCTAGCCCAGTGCGCAACGAAGTACGCTTGATCGAGCCTCGACTCTGTATAGATACCGGGACTGAGAATCATCTTTCTGGCTTCGTGCTGCCGCGTGTGAGGCGGGCGCCAGCATCTATACTGTAGACAGTCTGGCTATGCCATGGAGCGTTGGGGGATGCTACGGCGGCCAGGGTAGGCGGGGGTTGCCACTCGGGGTGCCACTCTCGGACGGCACCTCAAATTTCTCACTCACCGACTCTGCAAACAGCGCCGCGTCCCAAATAATCGCGTTCCGCCAGCGGGAAGACAGGCGTGCTATGCCTCGAGCATGAGGATGCCTTGCTTTCTCCACGCCGGCTACCCGCTGGCGGGTAGCCGGCGGGTCCTCGCAGCGAGCCCCCTACCGCGGTTGAATCGCCATTGACCTGTTCGGGACGACGTGCATGTGCGTTCGGCGAAAGTCGTGTAGCATCACGGCGCGCTGCCTTGCGTCCGCATCCCGTCCAATCGAGCGTTTCAGGCCAGTCCTCGCCTTTGCGTGCCGTATTTCCACGGAAGACGTGACAGGCAGACCCTGACCCTCCGCAATGGCTCGTCGTTTGGTGCGGCACGAGCAGCAGCAAACACTCCTCGTGACTCCATTCCTTGCTTTTGCCGTTCCGATGTCTACTCTTCCTTGCGTTGCTGCATGCTCGATGTCATGCAGATTCCGCATGTCTGAGGCGCGCCGGGAACTGCGCACAGGTGATGCCGTCCAGTCGAGGTGGAGATTGGTACGAGTCGTGCTTAGAGTAGGTTGCACTGCTTTTACCGACGTTGCGCATGTCCGACCTGTGTGCCAGAATCGCGCTCGTCAACGCGCGACATCTGTCGTCCGGCGGCTCACACCTAATTACAGAGTCAGTAGGTGCGAAAAGAATATCGGCAAAGGGCGATCGCGATTCGTAACATCATGTATAATCATCGCATAACCGTCACTGAAGGCGATGGGACGCCCTTGCGTACTTTGCCCCCGATGTGGCGCTAGAGGCATCCAGAAGTAGGTCAATGACAAGAGATGGAAATAGAGAACGAGTGGCGAGGTGCATACCCGACGCAGATGTAAAGACAGAAGATACTGTCGTGCTCGTCCGGAAGAGAGACAATGACGGAGCCAGCGTGGAGAGATTGACGGAGGACATGGCGAGGTTGATGTGCAAGCCAGGTGAGTGGTTGTTGACGTTAGCTGCTCCAGGTGCCACCGATACGGGATCCGTATTGCGGAGGAAGTTGTTGCCTAGCGAGTCGGTCGCTGCGCTGGCCAGTTGAACCGAGTAAGTTTGTGAGGTGAACAGAGCAATAAGGATAATAGGGTATTGTTCAGAGAAGGTGCCGTGTAAAGTTGGCTGTTCCTTCCTTCGTCCCAAGTATCAACACTACCCAACCCCGGTTCCGAGCATCTTCAACATCCGCCGTTGGAATCTCGCCCGCACGCTGGGACTTCATTCAGCTATGCTCCGCCACTTCCATCTCATATCGCGCTGCGTGCGCATCATCGTAGCGACGGCCATATACCATGGAGACGCTCCAACCTCCCCGACCTCATACCCGCATCACTGGTAAGTCCTCGGCCATACGATCCGACATCAGCTTCTCACTCCTCCTAGCATACGCGAGAGCCATAGTCCTCGTTAGTAGCATCTTCCTCTTCCCGTTCTATGTCCTCTGCTGCCCCGTCGCCGCTATAGCAGTCATCTTCGTTGCAGTTGGTGCTGCTTTGGTTGCCGCCATTTACGAAGAGTATGTTTACGCAAAGTCCTTTCGAGAGCATGCGGAGACGTTACAAGCTGCGCTCGGTGCCGCGAGACGACGAGTCAATGCGGCCGAGAACGAGAATCAGACCCCGAGCGCGCCTCAGGGTATGCTTGTGGACACGGCACGGGGACCAACTACTAGTGTCAAAGACGAAGACGGAATCGAAGACGGCGACTTCGATACATCATGCCTCGACACGACTCAGTTCATTACGGCTACCGAAATCGAGCTTCTGGACGAAAAGTTGCAATCGGGTATAGTCTCGGTAGTAGATCTTTACATATCACTGCGCTATGCAACCGAGCACATTGCAGAACTCACCACCGAGCTTCAGCAGATGAAACGAGGGCAAGCTGTTGCCGACCGTCGCATGCATCACCTTGCGCAAAAGACTCCTGGATTACAACAAGAACTTGCTCATGCGTCCCTACCTATCAACGGCAATTTGCGTGCGGCAGAGCGGCTGAAGGCCGATCCCAGCGCGGCGGTGACAGGCAAGAATGAGGAGACTTCAAGGGACGGCCGATCCTCCCGTACGCAAATGACGTCCAATTTCCGCTTTCCTCTAGGGAATTTCGTCCATGTCGATGCTGTAGGACAACATAGCAAAGACCAACCTACCACACCATCCACGCCCGCGCAAGAACACATCGCACCCCCCGACTTCGTCGAACACCCACCGACCCAGCGACGAACCTCCACGATCACCAGCACCAAGACTCCCTCCACACAAGATATAGAAGCCGCACGCATCGAAACGGCCGTCAAAAGACGCGTCTATGAGAAAGTAGAGCTAGCCTTTAACGTGTGTCGCAAGCAGGGCAAATTCGGCAACCACAAACGCTCAACGATCGCCACGAGAGAGGAGCCGGGTATGTATATCGACAGGGTAGGGATGGATAGTCTAAGGGGCGTGGAAGAAGCACTGAAGGAGATTAGAAGGGAAAGGAGAGGAAGGAAAGTTAGACAGGATAGTTAGGTGGGCGAGATGAACACTGTGCATCCAAACGATTGAAGTGTTCAAACTCATAATGTGGAAAAGTGATATGTATTATTCCAAGCTGTAAGACGTACGCATAGAGGTTTCTTACCCTTCAGTCTGTCAACATCAGAACTTGCTAGAAGCAAACCCTAACACGCTCAAAACCCTTCTTTAGCATTGAAGTACTGCCTGCACTCGTGCACCGCTTTAAACGGCACCACAAAAACAGGATGCACCTCACCCACAATATCCTCGTCGCCCCAAACCCTGCCCTCCTCATACAGCCCCTGCGCTTTCCAGTAATACGCCGCATCCAAATCACCACTACCAAGTTCCGCCTGAACATCTGCCTCATACACATACCTGTGCTGGGTAGCGCTTAGACCAGCCAGGTTATAGCATGTGTGATAAGCGTCTGGTCTCTTCCCAGGCTTGTCGATCAAACCGCCTTTCTTGGCTTGAGCGGCACAGAGAATGTAGCGGCTGAGGGCAGAGCGGTTCCAGATGCCTTGTTGGGCGGTGGCGGCTTCGACGAGCGACCAGCAGCCGCCCACCCAGTGCGAGTAGCAGCCGTCTACGAGCTTGTTGGTTCGCCCGTTGTAGCCGCCCTCTGGACTGCACTGACGGGCTGACAGCCAGTGTATGAGCGTAGACATGTTGAGGTACTTGTTCAGTGTTTCTTTTGGGGGGCCGATGATGGAGAGACAGCCTAGACCACAGAAAGCGTAGGCACCATGAGCCTCGTTCCCTGGTGCTGCAGACATACCGCCATCGAAAGACTGGCACTTTGATATCCATTCGCCGAGTTCGTCGGTGAAGCTGGTGAGACCGTGCTTGCGGGCTGGAGCGTCCGGAGGAAGTTCGAGCGGGATGTGGAGGAGGGATAGGATTACAAGAGCACAGAAGGCGCCGCGGATGTCCTCTTCACCGCCAGATGCCATGGTGAAGCCTCCGTCTGCTTGCTTCATTTGGCCCAGATAGTGCCACATCGTTTTGCGGTTGATTGATTCGTAGGCTTCTGCGCCACCAACCATGACGACAGATAATAGGGCAGCGTAGGTTGCTGCAAGATGAGGAAGCTGGCCGTATCCGCCGCCATGGCCTCCATTAGGGTGCTGGGCCAGCAAAAAAGTATGGGCTACGCTGGGGTAGGTCAGCTACGAACGCGATCTGACGGTAGAAGTGAAAGTAGCCGTTGAGGGCTTTTGGGAATGTAATTAGTAATACCTACCGCTCTCGATACTCGGATATGTCGTGGCCTAATGCGGACATGCCTTGCAAGCTCCAGTATACAAGCCACGGACGTGAGGCATCCATCGTAGTAAACCAAGACGGAAAATCCCCTAACGTCTGCTTCAGAAACGCAACATGCTTCTTCCGCTGAAGCTGCGGAATGCCGAAGATGTTGAGCGGAAAATCGTTGGGATTGCCCTCTAGAAAAGGAAGCACAGCTTGCAGCGTCTCTTCCTGGACTTCGGATGAATCTGTCTTTAGCTGGTCCGGGATCGGTATCCTGACGCTTTCTAGATACGCAATATTTACCAGCTCTTCCTCTGTCGCGGTCCCCATATCTTCGTACTCGTTCTCTGAGTCGGACAACTCCTCAATGCGGTTCGTGCTGGTTAGGGTTTCTTCCAATCGGGACGAAGGAGACTGTGAGGTTTGTGATTGCGGGGTAGGCATGGCTCTTTCTTTTGTTAAGATGCGATTGGCATCTATGAGTGGCTCCCGAACAATGGCGTTGCGGATGGCGGCTGTTAGTATTGTTCGTAGTGTGCCCGCAGCCGGATGGGGAATCTCATGCTCCGGAGTAGCCCAGTGCCATCGCTGTGCCAGCCACAGTAGCCAGAGCAGGCGGGATGGATTTTAACAGTTTGTTCACGATGCAGCATGGAAAGTGAGGAGCAGTGGAAAGTGGAAAGTGGAAAGTGGGCTCGAGTTGAAGTCCACATTGGAGCTAGCCTGTCTTGGCGCCCGAGGTGCAAATGATTCATTGCTCTCAAGATTATCCCTCAAACGCTTCAACATCCACGAACCCAACGCCTAGTCCGACGGACGCACACCTGCCATGCCTGCTAGCTCCTCTCCAAACGTAGAGCCTGCGACCTTCAAAGGCTTGCTCTCTTGTAGCACGAATAGCATCCTCGTCCACTCGGTCTTGCTGTGGTTGATCCACTGATGCATCGTCCCCCGCTGAATCGCGACGTCTCCCCGCTTCATGATGCGCTTCTCCCCGCTGTCCAAGAGCAGCTCGACCTCGCCCTCGAGTACACAGCCGTAATCCAGGCTCACGGTTCGGTGCATCGTGCACTCGGTGTTGGGAGGAATGTCCACGTGGCGGAGGACGGTGCCGCCAGAGACAACCAGGCCAGGAGTGTCTTTCAAGTAGCGGCCATACACATCGAGGTCTTCGTCGTTGTCCATGCTAACAGGCAGGCCTTTGGTCGTGTAGCTGAGCGCGAACGCGATGCCGTCGTCGTTGGGCTTCATCTTGCTCTCCTCGTCGAACTTGTCGCTGAAGATGGCCTTGCCTTCATTGTTGTGGGTCGTGATATAACGCTGGATCTTGGGGAGTGCGCCGACGTGTGCCATGTTGGATAGTTCCGGGCTTCAACACGAGACAACTTGCGTGATCGGGGAATCTTTGAGGAGGTTGGAAGCTCCTATGAAACAACAGAAGACAGAGACGTCCAGCTCTGTCCTCTACCTGCCTAATAAAGCCTCGAGCTTTATAATGCTCATAAATTGATCCGAAGTCGCACAGCTTTTGGTCCTGTCTGCGGAGCCGAAGCGGACGGCGGGGAAGTGCCTCCTCTCCGCTCTCCGAAGTTGACACCTCAAACTTCCCTCGACTCCGCCTTTCAGAGATGCAACTAGACACCTGCACTGTCATCATCACGTGTTCTTTTGAGGTTAACGCCGGCCGCGGACTTTACATGGTAGACTGACAAAGGTAGATATGATTCTCGTTCTTATCAAGCAGCCAGTAGCGTCATTTCGCCCGACGGAAAGATCTACATCTCAAATTCCTGCGCCAAACCGGAACAGTGAGTATGACAAGCACGCGATCATCTTCCTTCTAGTACGCGTAAGCCATATATACCTCCCGTAGCAAACCAAGAATTGTGGTTACAATTTAATTTTTCGCGTCTCCCACTTGACTCTATCTTACTTTGTGGCAGCCCGAAACACGTTGAATACATCCTAGAAAGACACACCAAGTGACTACCGAGGACGGCCTTTTCCATACTATACTTGTTAAAAACGTTACTACAGAGGTAGCATTACCGAAGCTAGCAACGCGCGAGCTTTCGATTGCTCGGCCGCAAACAAAGCCGCCCCTTGCATCACGATCAAGGAACAGGAAACAAATATCCGAACCGCAAAATCTTCCTTCAGAATACCAATCGCAGCAGCTACCCCAGGAATGGCGACACAAGTACAACCCCCCGTCGAGCTTAGCAGCACCGACCCGTCTCGAAGGCCCCCGGCGTTGGCGGACCGCGAGGCAACATGGCACAATGCAACAACATCCACAGACGCGGAAATTGAACAACAACCCCTTCCACCAACCGACACCGGCCAAGCAGCATGGCTCGTACTAGCCGCGTCTTCTTTGATTCAAGCGCCAGTCTGGGGTACATGAGTCTCTACCATGTTGGGGCAACGGCTGCATGACTTACAGTGTCGCAGGTTTCTCATTGGTCTTTGGTGTGTTGCAGGAGCACTACTTTAGACATCCGGAAGAACTAGACGGAGATGTTGAGAATGTTGCTGTCGTTGGGACTACTGTTACTGTAAGTTTAAGTGCCTGGTAGCGGCACCATGGCTAGCATGCAAATCGAGACGCTAACGGTTGTGCAGGGCATCATGTACCTCATCTCCCCCTTTACCTTTGCGCTTCTCACACGATGGCCGAGACTAAGGAGGTGGTGCGGTCCAATGGGCTTAGTTCTTGCGGCCATCGGTTTCCTGCTGTCGAGCTTTGCGACGAAAGTGTGGCAGTTGATTGTTACCCAAGGAGTCCTGTCGGCTCTTGGCTGCGGTCTACTTTTCACGCCTACGACTCTTTATCTGGATGAATGGTTCGTGCGGAGGAAGGGACTAGCATATGGCGTGATGTGGGCCGGCAAATCGATGACGGGCGCCGGGCTGCCTTTTGCTATGGACGCTAGTCTGCGTCGATTTGGGCCTGCGACTACGTTGAGGGCGTGGAGTGTGATCACGGTGAGAAATCCTAGCCCTCAGCTTTCACCTGTGCCAGCCCAAGAACCTCACGGCTAATGTGGGGACAGGTGGTAATGAGTGCACCCCTCATCCATTTCCTCCGCCCCCGCATCCCCCTTCCGCAAACCTCGACCCCCCGCCGCATTTCCACTGCCTTCCTCACAATGCCCTCCTTCTGGATGCTCCAAATAGGCAACATCCTACAATCACTAGGCTACTCCCTCCCCTCGGCCTACATCTCTTCTTACACAGTGCAGCAACTCCATCTCCCTACGACCATCGGCACGCTAGTCCTCGCGCTCATCAGCACCACATCCGTCCCCGGCGGTATCATCATAGGCGCCCTAGGCGATCACGTCGGTATCGCGACCACAATACTCATATCCACCCTCGGATCGGCACTGGCCGTATTCCTCTTCTGGGGCCTCTCATCCCACGTCGCTCTCCTCGTCATCTTTTCCATCACATACGGCTTCTTCGCCGGCGGGTTTAGTTCGACGTGGAGCGCCGTCCTCACAGAGTTGAAGACGCAATCTCCTAGCTTAGACACGGGGTTTCTGTTTGGACTGTTGGCGGGTGGGCGAGGGATTGGCAATGTTATTAGTGGGCCGCTTAGTGTTGCTTTGGTGACTCATGATGGGTGGCTGAAGGATGGGAAGAGTTGGGGGTTTCACGGGCAGTATGGCGGTATTATACTGTTCACTGGGGCTACGGCGCTGTTGGGGGGCTGGGGTGCGTTGGGAAGGCTGTGTCGCTGAAGGTGGGTGGGTGCACAAGCAGCAATCGGACTTGGACGGTGCATCGGGGTTCATAGCACGGTGTATAGATTTGAAAGCATCATTCCACCTTCAACATCTCGTTCCCGCCAAACACGATATATTCAGCCATCCACATTTGGTCCTCTCTCCAACCATCTAAGCATCCATACACACAGTAAGCGGCGGCCCGTCAACAACCTTGCTCCTCAACGTGGCTTTGATATCGACATGAGCGGCACACTCGTTATCGTAGTAGTCCATGTCCTCCTTGCTTTCAAAGACAGTGCGAGCTACCACCGTGTAGCCCTTGTTGCGGGGGTCGTCGTGGGTCCGGGTTGCGGTTGCGAGGGAGATGTAGGGTTTGCCGTCCTGTGCGTTGTTAGTGGTCTGCATAGATAATGGCCGTGCAGTGGAGGTGTGGGGCGAGCGTTGCATTGGCGAATTTCGATAGTATGGCTGTGGAGATGCTGCATAGGCTATAACGACATCTGCAATAGGACGTCCATTATGCTAAGCGTGGCTTTCGACGCCGGCCCGGCGCCTGCGGCAGCACACGCCTAGGATCAAAGCTCATACCGTTCTCGAACGTCGACATGGGGAAAGGATAGACGTTGAAGCCAAGCATGTGTGATGAGATTGCGGTCCTGCATGCCGCTGCCTACGCTGCAGGTGCGCACTCGCAATGGATGGGGGGGCGTATGTAGGTCATTCTCGAACGGGTGACAATGAGTCAGGCACGCACCTTGACGGCATCTTGAGTCAGAGTGGAGTACTTGTTGATAGCTTCTTGAATGTGGGTTTGATCGGGGATCTTGAAGAGGGTTAGGCGCATGATTTTGGGCATGTTGGGCGGCTGCAGATGGGGTGGGGTAGGTGGGACGCGGGAGGGTTCTCGATTCGAGAGGAAAAGCACAGCGGGATATCGCCTGGGACGGGGGTGCGGTGGGAAGATGTCAAATGCTGCTGGCTTTGGAAGAGGGCTGGTGGTGGGTTTGCGATGTCGATGGTGCCACCATATGTGTGGCCCTCAGCGTTCGGAGCTGGTGAGGAGACCCAGCGCCCGAACAGCCAGCACAGGACCTTCGGTTCCCCTACTTTCGAGGGAGCTTTTTCGGACCATAAATCGGGCAGCGAAAACAGCAGCAATCCTCTACACAAAACACCCCTCTATGGTGTAGCACACCACACGTCACTGTCAAACCGTCGGTATCCGATGCCGGGAGGACTCGACAACGCCGTCCAACGTCGCACGCAGAGCGTGGTGGACGGATACCGGTTGTGCCCTCTTTGAACCCCCCCACGGTTACTGGATGCGCCGCGAGGCCGCAATGTCACAGGTTGGTGGTGGGTACACGTTAGGTAGGGGGGGGGGGAGGGGGGCCGCGGGAGGTTGCGCTGCACACAGGTGCAGACACGGCACAGCAAGACGGTTCGCTTTCTCGGAACAGCACACGGGAGCGCTCCGGCCCCTCATCCTTGCGCGGTCGCGGCAGGCCGTCTTACAAGGCTGAAGAGGAGGGTGGGAGAGGGCGGGAGAGGGTGGGAGAGGATGCTCGTGGTTGGAGAGACGAGGACAAGGCCGTGAACGCGTGGGTCGGCGTCTGGAAGCAGGCCGATTCGAAGACGGCCAGCTCCCGCGACACACGCAGCCGACACAGCAGCGCTCTTCGCACACCAGGCCATTGTCGCCGTCGTCTGCGCGCGCACGACGAAGGGGCTGCGGCGACGGCGGCTGGCTCTCGCGGCCGTCTTGTAACGGATGCATGTCTGGGAGGCTACAGAGGCCAGGCCAGCGCTTGCCACGCTGCGTCTGCTCACCGCCCTTTCTCCACGACCCAGCGGCGCAGATTGCGCAGGCGGCCGTGGCTGGTGTCGTGTCGCGCGTCTCCGACATGCCTACCCGCCCCCAGGCCCCCAGTGCCACCAACGTGTTCCGCGACGACGTCTCTGGCCGCGGGCGACCGCTCAGCACCAGCTCAACCGCCTCCGTCTGCAGCCAATTCGCTCTCCATGGCCGCCTCCGCGCACTGGCGAGCTTGCGTGCCGGCTGCTCTTCGCCCAGGCCCGCCCTCGCGTACGTGCAGCCATTCCTCCAAGACCTGCACCGACGCCAAAGCCGCCGCTGTTGCGTCGTCCGGGTCCTCCAATGTACCTCCGCCGTCACTGAGCGGCGCCGGGCCTATCGTGCCTCGCCATCGCTGCCGCGATCCACTGATATCTGCTCGTGGTATGCATCGGTTCTGCTCTGTGCGCCCTCAACCCATTCATCCACCGCCGCCTCGGCTGCCGTCCGGCTCGCGATGCCTCGATGCTATGCCTTGGATGCGCGCCATCTTGGCCCCCCCCTCCTCTTCATGCGGGCTTACCAGGCGTAAATATCCCCAGATATTGATGACGGCCCGCGGGGGAAGCAGTTCGGATAATGTGCGTGAGCTGTTCGCCCTCGTCCTCTCCCCGATTCCCAGATACGCGTCCCAGGAACGCCTGTGCCGGCCCTGGTCGTTCGCCAAGCAGCCCTCGTCCAGAGCTTGATGCTTGCCTGCACCACGCCGATGGAGAGCAATTGGCGCTCCAGACCCCGTCACGACGTCTCCGCAACGGGGATTCATGCTGGCAAGCATGCCTTACAGCTAGCAGCCGTTGTTCCTCGCCCCTTTGGGACCCTGGCGCAGGTAGTTCGACCCTCCAAAGTATCAAGCGTCTGCCAACTCACCACGCATGCATGAGCACGGTCGCCCGGGGTGCAACGACATTTTTGTGGTAGCACCAGACCCCGTTGCCTCTGCCAAATCCTCGATTCCAGCAATCAATCTCTGCCGCCGGCCTCCAGGATCATCTGCTTCCAGGAAGGTGCTTGCTATTCCTGGCGTGACGCTCGTCCTTCTCAAGCCACCATGCTCTGCGTCCGCACCCAGGCACGATAGCGTGTCAATCTCCTCTCCAGTAGTCTGCTGCCCGACCGCGACTCCCGCGCTCGAAGCAAGCGTGCGTCCGAGTGCTGTCTGCTGCCCCGGGTTGTCCTGCGCCTGGATAAGCCGGCGTCCTCCTGGCCTCTGATCGCGTTCACCAGCGAGGCTATACGGGTCCACACGCGGCCGTATACCAGTCCTTCGCCAAGGCTGTCATGGCATTCGGGGTCACGGCACACTGGACGGGGCTTGCAGCATCTGACGTTGCGGTGCTTCTCATCTCCTCACTTGCACCAACGCATTAGCGGCGCCCGCCATGGGCTCCGCGAGTACGAGTAGCTCGCTCGCATTCCATGTCGCCTGCCCGTCTCGCAGCGCCGAGGCCGGAGATATGGTACGTAGTCGTTATGCTTCTGCATCAGGCGTTACAACAGGTCGATCGAAGCGTCGACATACAGCTTTGACACGCGGGACCAGGGCAATAATCCCGATCACCAGCCGTTCATCACGCTACTGCTGCAACAGGGTGGCAAACGCAAATGATGTGCGCTCTCGCGAAGACCGGTGAAGCTGTCTCTTGTTCAGTTTAACGGCTGGGTAGCTAAAATTCTGGAACCCCAGCGGTTACTGGCGAAAATGCACGCCAGCACATCACTATGGGTCTATGCCCACAGAGCCGCAACAAGGCCCGCAGATTGTTCATATCCAGATGTGCAATTGCCTCTGGCTCCTACTGGCGGGCGGGCCTGTTGCGGTTGCATATCCTGAGCTGCCCGCTGCGCTCGGTTGCTGCGATAAATTACCTTCATCCCACACTGCACTTATGTCCCCCCCCCATCCCCCATCCTCTTCTGCATGCCACTCTCTTCCTTGCCGTAGCTCATTCTTCGATAGCCGCCGTCCACCACCAGCCAGCTGTCACTTCTTACATTGGTAGTTGTCAAGCCTCGAACGCATCCGCCGTCGTACAACAGGAGCCACGAATTCCTCTCTCGGCCTGATACCCTCGCCACCAACGAACGTGTGCCAATTCAGCACTCTACTTCGGGTCAATTTCCTTTCAGACCCACGATTTTGCATCGAAGCGTCTATTTGCACCAATTGCCGCCCGGTCAGACACGTCGACGCTCAACCACCATGTTCTACATCATGTATCTCACAGGTATGCACATCATCTAGCCTTGTTGAATTCGAGTTCCTGGTGCCGTAGCCTCGGATGCCCTGCAGATCTGCCCAACACGAACTGTCCCCGTGTCAATTGGTGCTAGAATATCCTCAACGGACATCTCTGCATCATCCTGTCGCTCCAGCACACCGTTCACCACGATGCTGGAACCAGGACCATGAACAGCGGCAGCCAGGGGCACCAAAGTCGATGGTTCGCGCTAGCACCAAAGTCCATGCGCTGACCTGTGTCATAGGCCTCTGCCAACGCCGTCACTGGCCAGAACCTCTCTTCCAGACATTCCGCACCCGGTACGGTTACGCATGCACTGTCCGAGTGAACAACAGGGAGTACTCCACCGATGTCGAGTACGAGACAGACGAGCTGGCCAAGAACGCTGCCGCCACTCGCGCCTACATGATCTGCCGCAACTTCTCCGTGAATGACGGCATGTACCCCGGCCAACGGCCCGGTCAGGGAGGAGTCGTCCAGGGGCTTCCCGTTGCCATTGGCACGGGCAGGAGGAACACCTGCTCGTCCAATGAGTACGACAGCAATAGCTCCAGCGGCGGAACTAGCCCGCGCAACAGCGACTGCGGCCTGGACTCTACCGGCCGAAGGGACAGCAAGTCTTCCGCAACGTCCATTTCGACGTGCTTCTGCGGCCGAGGAACCGTACGCGCATATGAACGATGCGCCCCATGCCTCCGGGAAGCCGGATACAACTACTAGACGGCATCCAGCCTCATCGCACCCAAACGTCTCTAATATCCCATGCCTAAACATATCTGCAAAAGCAAAACAGCGAAACGATACCACGCTCACGAATCCAAAAGACTTGAAGAGCTCAGGCTCAGCGATACCACAACGATTGTTACGATTTTTGCATCATGACTATTTTACGACCTAACGAAATGCCCACCCACGTTAACGACTTTCAACCGTTATTCTAATCTCCATTCCTTGGTTGCGAGTACCATTACGGCCATCTTTCCATCAGTTTGTTACGAGAACATGCCACGATTTTGAACCATGTCTCTCCTTCTACCATCTTCTTGGGCAGTCAAAGCATAGCGGCGGCATTGCAGCGTTTGGCGAAAAAAAATGGAGGCTATTTTTTTTTTCTCATGTCTACGACTCTCCTCTTCAAGTGTTTATCAAAGAAAAGAGAAAGATCACGACTCAACGGCCCCATGGTCTTACGATTGTTTTTACGAATTTTATGAATGGAGGATGGCATTTCTTCGACGGCATGCCGCCCCGCTCTACTATTTAGTTAGGTTTCAGCTTTCATTCTCTTCCAATAGTGACGATGTTGGGATAGATCGTGGCTAGCACAGAATGTATCACGCTCTCCCCGTTAGGTGGAAGCCAAGTCCCTTGTTGCATGGTACCGTATTCAACATATGCTTGCCGTTCTGCTCCCACGAGGTGTGTCATTGGACGCATGGGTGGCACGTGGGCATGGAAAGGGTGGGCTTGCGTGTGTGACCTTGCGGCTCTCCCGCCGTGCCCCCTCCGTAGGCGCGAATGAGACGCAGGACACCACCCTGGCGGACCAATACTGCCAACAGTGCTCACGCATCACAGAACTCTATTTCGACGTCTCTTGCGCAGATACAAGGTACTTCCTCGCAGCTTCCTCAAATGTTTTGGACTTTGGGAGCAAAGCACTTTGTTTCCGGTGCTGCAGGTGTGTGGTTGAGGCTCGTGGGGAGTTCGCGCAATCGCCATCCACGGGTTTGCTGTATAGACGACCCGGATACAGGGGTTGAGCCCACCCACTCAACTATCGCCTGTCATGTCGAAAATTCCGAACAAGTAAATCGCCAAGATCTCCAACACTCTCGACGTCGTTTCCCCGCGTGTCGCGAGACGTTTATTCATACTATCGACACTACACCCCAGCTTTGATACGATGTGATATCTGTATCAAAGAGGAATCACAAGATCCAGCACCACGCAACACTACATCTCAATAGCTGCCAATGTGACGCTCTTCCCGGCCACCTGGTCGAATCTGCAACTTTAGAGCTCAACAGCAGTGGCAAGGTTGTTCGAGCGGTATTTAAGAGTGGTTGGTTGCTGAGTTTCCCTTGTGCACCTCAGGCATTGCGTCGGTTCTACTGCCATCATTCAAAGTTCGTCGGACGCGTCTGTCCCACTTGGAAAGTATCGACTGACGACCACCACAAGAGGAAGCACCAGCACAAGACCACCACCATGCCTCCCCAAGAAAAAACCCTCGTCCCCCGCGACGACGAACCCGACGCCAGCCTCCTCAACCCGAGCTGCCGTAAATGCAACCATGAATCCACACCCCTCATCCACGTCATCACGCACGAATGCCTCGAGGGCGATGCGCTTCGCTGTGTCATTAAAGCCGTGCCCGACACCGCCCCGCTCGACCCAGCCGACTATATGAAAGTCGCCGACCTGATCAAGTGGCTGCCTGGCGGAGACTTTGGACCAAAGGCCCCCGAGCCTACTGCGAGTGCTATTGGTGACGGCGACGGGTCTGCGACGGGCTCTGCTGATGTGCCGGCCAGCGTTGTGACGACTGCTCCGTCTCCTGACAACGCTCAGCATACTGATCCTATGGTGATCATTCTTACGGCAACGGCCGGTATGTTGCACAGCGTTCATGCGGGGACTTGGCTAATTGAGATGTAGATGATGGATCGACTACTATTACTACGACTACGACGCTGCATGCTGCTACTAGCACTACTGCTGCTAGGGGTGACTCTGCTAGCGGGTATGTCGGCTCTGATACGCTTGTTTTTACACCATCTCCAACTAGTACTGCTCCTGATCCTCCTCCTGCTGCTGGGGAACCTACCCCATCTGCGACTATCGCTACACCTGTTTCTGGTTCTGTAGCAACCAGTTCACCTTTCATCACTGTCGTTGAATCCGTTGTTTCGTGCACCACCTACCAAACTACCGTCGCCCCTCCCTCCTCTTTGAATCGTCCCAACAGTCTCACCGTTTACGCACCTCCAGGCGGTTGGCCCTTCCAACGAACTCGTACGCTGACTTCTTCGGATAGGCCAACCGCCACGCCATCGGTGGACCTCGCGCGTACCAATCGCATCGTCCGTCCAGCCGGTCGCCCCGCTTACAACCGCGTCGCCGATGGCCGTGTCAAAGACGCGCCCATGTCCAAGATGGTCAGTAGCGACGTTTTCCGCCGCAGCGACACCGAAGGCACCACTCCGGCCTTCAGCGTCAAGGACTTCTTCACCAACCACAAGGATATCCACTTCCCCAAGATCGCTCACCACGAGCACCAGAACGAGGAGCGCAGCGACATCAAGATCTCCGACTCCATCGCTAGGATCATCCTTGCCTCCGACGAGACGCTCAACCCTAACTCGGCGCTCCTCAAGAAGTTGCGCCCCCATCTCGGTGTCTCCCCTCGCGAGGAGCCTATCTCCACCAAAGATTCGACCGCCGTCTACTACAAGGGAGAGACTGCCCCTGCCGAGGGCAGCGGACTATCCCATATGGCACCCAATGGGGCGGTTTACGACGCGCCTCAGCCGTATCGGTCGTCCTTCCATGTCAGTAGCCCGTATGACAAGGCTATCTTGGGGCTGTTGTGCGTGCTGGTTGTTGGAGCTATTGCCGGAGTTGCCACTACGGTTGTTAGGAAGAGGAAGGCCAAGACTTTTTCTCGAGTTTGAGTGGTGTGGCTCCGGTGCGCGAACTATTTTAGATTGTGTCGATCATTTAATCGCGACTGGATCGGAAACTAGACACTCCTTTGTAAATACGAGTCGGGGACATTGAGAGAATGTCATGTGGAGATTGATTTTCCGCAATAATCTTGATATTCAAGCATGCATTTAGAAAGTCGTTGATTGAGTCTACCTAATTGCCCCTCCTTTCCACTCCCCATCTAGCTAATGGCGAACTTCTCCTCCAAATCCCAGTACTCATTCTTAATCATAACATCTACATACTCCCCCTGCATAACCCCACTCACAAACGCACTTCCCACAAGCCTATACACCACGTCGCGCGGAACAGATGCCCAGTCCTCCCTCAACACATACGGTTGTCGCAGTCCAGCAAGAATCGCGACAACATCACCCTCCCGCACCACCGCATCCGTAAACCCAAAAAAGCCATCAGATGTGCAGAACAAAGTTTGCCGAGCCAGCTTTCCACAGCCGTCTTGGAGGTGGTACATCCTCCCTTGGGCCTCGTTTCCGGTGCCGGCGAAAAGAAAACAGGAGAGATATTGATAGAGGGTAGAAAAGTGGCGGTTGAAGTCTGGATCGCGTTTATGTTCTGCTATCGCTTCGAAGATAGCTTGTAACTTTGAGGGCTGGTACCGCAGCGCTTGTAATGTGCCCTGGATGCCTTCGGCAGGTGGCTGCGCTACTGCTTCTGAGACGGTGCATTCGAACTCGCTGATGGTGTTGATTAGTTCCTCGAGGGGTTCGGCGGGTGGGAGTTGGGAGATTGTTGTTACGGTGCCGATGCGGAATCCGGAGACGCCCATGAAGGTTAGACAGGGCGATATGACGGGTGAGTACTCGAGGTTGGGAAAGGCGAGAGGGTCGTTGCCCCATGAGAAGTATCGGTATAGCGCGTTTTGGTCGATGTCGGTGTGTGTGGGTTGCGCGGGTGTCCACGAGGGGTAGGACAGGTCGGTTGATGGGGTCAGGAAGTCATAGACATCCCATCGGCCTTCATTCTTTATCATGGCTGCTATGAGTTTCCTTGCTTCGAGCGGTCTCGACGCTGCGTAGTCGGGCGCGGGAAAGAGATGGGTTTCTTTAAGCAGACCGTAGAAGCAGTAGAATTTATCTAGGAACTCGGTGCTGCGGAGACGGGCTGTGACTTGTAGCAGATGCGAAAAGGCGAAGAGTTGGCTCCCTGTTTGCCGTGATTTGCGGAGCGAGTACGGCGATGTGGCGTGTGTTGGTAGAGAGAAGAGTGCTGAGACGAGTTTGTGCATGGCGACGGGGCACCTGCCAGGTTCCTCGCTTTTGATGAGGATATTCATGCGCTCGCCTAGCAGCTCTACGAGGAGTGGTGGCTCCAGGTCCTTGAACGCATGACCTCCGTACATGAGTACGGGCGTTTTCTGGGCCAATACCACCTCTTGCAGAATCCAGCATCTTGACCAATAACTCGCCTCGTACAAAACCTTCGCCCCTTCAAGCACCCGCAGCAAAAACTTGGCTTCCTCTTCGCGCATCACCCTCGCAAGCTCCTTGATCGGCTCCACATTCTTAAACATCCAGACCATCAAGAAGCCGAAAATCAGGATCAGCTTAGTCTCCAGCGACTCCCATATCCCCTTCAGCGTCCAAAACTCTGGCGGCTCGATCAGTAGCATAGCCATGAAGGGAATCCGTCTCCGCGCCATCCTAAGCCATTTCTGGGAGTCGTAGATCAGCCCAGCTTCTTTTGCAGTTTTGATCTCTCCAATATACGACAGCACGTTTTCGGCGAGACCGTAGATGTACCGCATCAACTGCACCTGGCTCCCGCGTTCCTCGATATCCGCTTGGTTAATGCAGATTTGGTCCACCCATATTGGTCTGCGCCTCCACTTCCGGCGGATATGGAACAGCGCTGATTGTAGGGTCGGTGTTATAAAGCGCTCCTCGCCATTTATGGTGATGGGCGCGGAGAAATTTGGGGCGCCCCATACGTAAGATAGTGCCTCGAATTTCCTAGGTCGTTTGGCTAATAGGGAGGTGGTAGATAGATGGCATTGGAGGGGCTTATCTAGAGAGCGTGAAGGGAGGATGGTGAGGATGCGGATTTCACGTTTTTCGATGTTTAAGGGTTGGTAGAGGCTAGGGTGGTGTTCTTCGTCGGGTTGGGGTATGCTAGAGTACCCTTGAGCGGAGCGAATCAGGTGTGAGATGCTTGCGGATTGGGCCATTGCGCCATTTTTATAGATAGTGACGAATGGCTTGATGTGGTGATTGTACAACGCGTTTGGGAGACATAATGTTCAGCTGAACTCAGGTGGAGGTCTGGTGTCGAGCTGAGGATTGCCTTGATGACGCTAAACCTATAACGGTTAGCACCCATGGGAAGCGCGCTGCCCGCAGGCGTTTCTTCATCTATACATGCTATTGCCGTGGATTTCGTCGACCAGCTACCATTTGTCAAAAAAAAAGTAATACAGCCATGACGCCCCTCTGCCCTAAAGGTGTAGTAGCCAATTTTTATAGAACTGTATCAATAGAAGGTATCTCCGAAACTCCTTATGCTTCTACATACCTAGCACCTCATACTCAAAATACACGCTCCAAAACGGCCCATGCTTGCCCAGAAAATCATTTAGTTGAGACCTCTGCCACATCCCCGTTTACCACGAGTCCAATCTCAGGCGACGTCTCCAAAGACAGGCCCGAACGCCCAGCTCTCTTCATCGTCTCTGAATCTCTCTCGCTGGTGGCTTCATGCCTCACCTCAATCTCCATCATTTTTTGGTCGCCTCACGATCCCCAAGCTCCTCCTATGCATGCCTTTCTAGCGCCAAGTTCGTTCGTTTCCACATTTCTGAGAGTTCCATGTGGTCTACTCGCTGGACTGATATCTTGGTGGCCATAGCGTCCGTATCCGTATCCTTGTGCGCCGTTATAGCTTCGGTTCGTTGATTGACCGAGTCGCGTAGTTGGTTAAGGACGGCGAATTCGACCTTGAATCTACCGAGTACCCGAAACCTTTGAAGCTGCACCATATACCCACAGCTCACTGAGCTCAAGTGTCAGGGTGATGATATCCATGGCGATGATTACAATGTTTGCCAGGAACAACATTTGGATGCGGCGACGGTTGCTTTCTTTTGGACGAGCTCGTTGACACCGAGGATGCGGATGGATTCCCGCAGGTACACTGAGGAAATGATGAGTTTTGGGCGGCGAACATACCGATGGCGATCTTTTCGGTGACTTCGAGAGTATGTAGAGCGGATTGAGTTGGTTGTTCTTGATGGCCTGGTAGATCTGACTGGCCTATAGCTCTGGAGTCTGCCTGTGGGATGTGCAGGGACAAGGTTGAAGATGATCATGTATAGGATGGCTCTTAGCTTCTAACTACTAAGACACACCAAGTGCGATCGGCTCCATAGGACTAGTGACTGGCCCGTCACTATTCATGACCATCTTACGTCAATATAGGCAGTGATTGCGTGGGCGTTCAGGTGGCTCGCAGATGTTTGCGCGAAAACGAAGACTTGATATACGAGGACGCCGGCGGATGCTACGACTAGGCATTAAAAATACCGGCCAGTCCAGCGCTTGAAGGAGAGGACAATAGTGATTAGAAGGGCCCCCGAGTTTAGCCAGGCCTACTATCGTCACGGCGTCCAAAGCGAAAAATCTAGCCCTGTTTTGGGATGTAATGGGCGCCGCTCATAATCTTGGTACCGTGACAAGCATGGTCTATGACATCCGAAAGAACTAGACCGCTTAGGCTCTCATCTATATGCTCGACAAGGATGAGAAATTATTCGCACTAGTCAACGAAATCGATTCCAAGGCGTGATGCCCGCCGAACATGTCCTTGGTGGATGTTGATTTTCAGCATTGACCCTAACAATTGTACGTTATCCCGGTAACTGCTGGTCTTCTCAGATATTAACTGCTTTAGCCGGTCATTGCATACACTGTCGGTTTTGAAGGCACAGAGGCAGAGGCTGCGCATTGGGTCGCCCCGTTTCAAGCCATCAACCCGTTATCACGCAGGTAGATATAGATGTTGACCATGTTTCCCTTTACACCGTCACGCAAAACAATCTAGATAGCGTCGCCTACCGTAGGGACCTAAACGCCATGGCAGTGGAGCTTCCCTTCCCACCCGCAACACTACTGCTCTTCGTAACGCTTACAAGGTCTTCAGCCAAACGACTGCGGATTTTCGCTTCAACACTTCTGTCTTGCTGCTCGAGAATTATGGCGTGCGGTGAGTCAAGGCTGTGGATGCTTCATCTACTGCTTTGGCGCTCTTCGAGCGCCACTATCCTGGCGTTGCAAACCCAACCACCTGGTGGGAGGGTAACGACACGCGAATCACCGCCGATAGATACGCATTGGTGAGAAAATTCGATCCTTATTCCTTACTGGGGTGCGTACGGCGAAGAAACGCATTGTCTAAACTATGCGATCGGGACAGAGCTTTGAGCCGATGTATGAATACCGAGAGTGGAGGGTAAAGAAACTGAAGAGCTTGAAGAAAACGCTGGGCCCGAAGAACAAGTTTGGATATTACAACCCTATCCCTGCTGCGTAGAGATGAGACGCAGTCAGGCACAGATATATGATACTTATGAGCAATGAACATGCGCTTGAACCTGCAACGCAGAACATGATAGATTTCTTGTGTGTGGTAACCTATATCCCACGCAATCGCCAGTACGATCGTGGACTTGTTCGCGCGCAGGTCAAAGGAAAAGCTTAGCTTTGAATACATTTTCTTCACATGTTATCTACACCTCTATTCCATCAAAACTTGATCAAAATTTTATGGTTTTCGATAAGAAAGGCTTCAGAAATAATGAAATCTTTCTTTTTCCGATGACTTACCTTGAGATTCGATGGAGTTTTGATAACGAAGAGGGTGAGTAATAACCTTGATAGGTGAAGGAGGAAAGCTGAAACGACGCTATAATGGATAGGGTAGTTGCTACGCCCAATTAGCTTGTGGACTTGGGCTATACGATCATCTTACGAGAACTCCCGGTTAACAGTCTATGCCACCAAAACAGCCAAACGGAATCTCGGGAAACGATCCACAACGCTAAATTTTGTGGGGCAAGCGTAAGCAATTTATTGTGCGAGATGCGGCCATGGACAACAAAAGACGCAACAAAATATTACAAGGGGGTAGCATGAACGGACTCACTATGGGCTACGCTTGCACAGATCGCGCAGAGGTCTTTAATGTGGAAATTTGCTGTGGCAAAGTCGACCCAGTGATAATCCGTTCACGCTATCCCCTTGTAGATCAGCCTCCGTTAAGCGAAGGCGTCTGTAAATAAAGGCTGATGTCTCTCCATGTATGTTGTGTCGCTTCGCCCGTTCTTTACCACACGACTCCGAACAAAAACGACCATGCGCCTCACGCTCTTCGCAATCATCTTCGCTCTCGGAGCCCATGAGAGTTTTGCGAAATCGTACAATACTGCTTCTACCGCTCAAGAAATCATCACCGCTCTAAAGCTCGTCTCCAACGTCGAAAAGGGTTACTACACCGAAACCTACGCCTCCCCTATCACCTTTCCACATTCAAACACCACAAACACCACCCGCTCCCTTAGCACCGCAATTTACTACCTCTTAGAAGGTCGCGACAACTTCTCGCATTGGCACAGAGTTGATGCACCCGAAGTATGGCATCACTACGCCGGCGCACCAATGACCATGGAATTATCCTGGAATAATGGGACCGTCACGGAGCAACGTTTGTTGGGTGGAGATGTCTTGGCGGGGGAGACACCGCAGACGGTGGTCGGTGAGTGGCAGTGGCAAAGGGTAAGGAGCTTGGGGGATTGGACGTTGGTAGGGACGACGATGGCGCCAGGGTTCAGTGTGGAGGGGTTTGAGATGCCGGAAGAGGGGTGGATGCCTAACGATGGGACGACGTAACCGTGACACGGTGAGCTATCATGTCTGAGCTGGCCAAATGGGATGTGAGGATGCAAGTCTAGCGAGGACTGGATCACAAACTTGAACCATCGTGACACACTTCATTCATTTGTGAAACCTCCCCGGCATGCCACCACTCAGCTCCCGATAAGTACGCTCGACAGCGTCCAATGAGGTACTTTCACTACATGCTAACAAGCTTACGCAACCTTTACGCTGCGGGTTGCCGAGCTTGTGTGCAAAACGGAAATGGAATGGCGTGACTAGCAAACAATCCACGGTGACGTGCATTAGGTAGCAAACCAAAGCCGAGCTCGTTCCCATCGATGCCCGTTCCCTCCATCCATAGTCTAGCTATATAAGCGACGTTACGAACACTGAGAACGCTACCACTTCAACCACGCAATATGTCAGAGGAAAGCTCTTTCCCATGCTCCCACTGCGGCGCACTTGCCAAACAAAGATGCTCCGGTTGCAAGGCCACACCTTATTGCAACAAGACGTGTCAAACTGAGGATTGGCCTAGCCACCGCAAGCCATGCCATGACCTCCGCATGGGCAAGATCGTCGAACGAGCCGCCAATACGCTCCAAAAAGTGTACTTCACCTTCCGCGAGCAGACCTTCGAACGCAACATCACCAAGGTAGAACGACAAGGCGAAGATCTCGTCATCTGGGAAGACAAGGACAGCAGCAACAAAAACGGAAGAATGTTTGCCAAATTTCCCACAGACCTAGTCAAAGACTACTATGAGTATGCTATGGTGCTGAGCTGTGAGAATTGCATCGAGCCGATTGGTCAGTTCTATGACCTAGTCCAGCAGATGCTACCAGGTAAGTCCGCTCAGGTCGGCTAATTTATCTCATGCGCTAATACAGCGTAGACAAAAATTTCCAAATCGCAGAGCTTCACGTCATGCTCAAGGGCAAGCGTGTCGTCAAGGTCCATTACACCAACCCCAACATTCCCTCCCTCGCCAACGAATTCGGTATGCTCCACACTGTCTTCCGCATCACTTCTCGCAAGACGAAGAAGTCGTGGTGCATCGATGTCACAGGTCCTGAGCACGGCGTCACGGACCCATTCTGGGAATGGACCGAGTTCCGCAAAAAGCACGTAGTTGGCGTACTATACGTTCTGCCCTTCGGCCAACTTCGCAAGTACATGACCGCCGTGTCAAGTGTTAATGCTGTCGGCGAGCTCGACGTTGGCATCGGCATGCGTGCAGCTGCAGAAGTGAACAGAGCAATGGCGTCGTGGTGCACGAGCACGGGCATGACGATGTTTCAGATGCTGCAGGATTTGGATGATAATAGCTTTGCAGAGAGACAAGAAGAGGCGTTGGCAACTGTGTGCAACACGGCGCGCAACTATGTTGAGACATCAGACTTTTCGGCATTGGCTGAGGAGGTTGATAGGATCAGGGAGGATACGGGCCGGCTTCTAGAGTGGTGGGGGAAGGCTTTGGCCCTTCGTGGGCAACTGTTGAAGCCTGCGCAATTTGCTGTGCGAGGGTCAAGGGAAGAGCAAGGATGACGCTTCAATCCTGAACCGAATTGGTTATCAGTGGCAGATGAACAATTTGTTGACGATATTTCATAGGTTTGATTAACTGCCTCCAACACGTACTTGCTATCATCGTGCCATACCATCTATTGCTCCGACTCTCATTGCTTCTGTCATTAACCGTTGCTCCAGCTCTCATTATTTCTATGTGGGACCTGACCAGTGACGTTGCTCGTCACTCTCCCTAAATGAGCACCCTCTTCACCTCAACCTTAGCACAACCTGGCGTCTCCGGCTTACCTTCTCCCAACGTGAAAACAACATTAACATATTCATACCCCTGGTAATAGGTGTAACAACTAAACCACCTATAGTACGCAACCCAATCCCCCGACTTCGGTGGATTAACCCGATAATCCACGTAGCCCTGAACATTCAATAGATCCTGCTCATCAAACGCCAGCGTCCTGCCATCGTAGCCTGGGTAAAACAACGGTAGGGCGAAGTTGGTAGTAGGATCGACGAAGAAGTCGACAGTAGAAGGGATGGATGTGGCGGAGGTGGGTATATCGTAGCTTAGGACGCCCGGAGTGCTGCCCGGGGAGGCGGGCTGTGGGATGGCGGAGACGTTGAAGTAGAAGGTTGCAGCGGGTAATGGGGGAGACGGCGAGGAGGTCGAATTGCCGTTCGAAAGGCAAAGGCTTGAGATTCCGGCGCCAGAGTGGCAGGCGGACAGCGTTGTGCCGTTTACTGCCTCAACATCCGAGATAAGGACGAGATGGAAGGGCGCAGACTTGTTGTCGAATTGGGCAGTAGTCAAGACCGCAAAGGCCAGAGCGAGTGTTGAAAGCGTGGGCTTCATTTTCTAGAACGAAAGACGTATATATAGCGAAGGACTGATGTAGCGTGAACAAGGAAGCAGTGGTGATGGCTGTGGCATTACGCAGCCCAAGTGAACCTTCCCTTATATACTTCATCGAGTACCCCGTTTTATTTGCACGACACAATTGGCCATCCAGTGCCCTTGCGGTAGGTAGGTCACGAGCCCTTCGGACGATCAACCATACCCTGGTCATGACGTTGGCAGACAGCATTTCTCGTATTCAACCCCACCATATTCAGTCAAATTCCATGCTCATCCCTCTCCGCATCCGAAGTGGGCGCACTGGCTCCCAAATAGGATAATCATAGACTTCCCTGCTTGTCGTAGTGCGCGAAGCTTTGTGGCACATATATCAAGCTTCCAACGGCCGCCACACCCGCTCTTTCCCCATGGGCGACTATGTACGAGCTAGCTGCTTTTGCGCGATGCGGTCTATTATCGATAAAAGTTTGGATGATTGGGAGGGCTTGAGGATCGTGATGCAATATCGAGAGTATTGGGAACGGGGTTGTGACTGCTTACGAAGCAACTCTTTTGGGCGTTTCGATAAATCTCGACATTACATCGCCGAATACACCGCTGTAGAAGAGCGATAGCGTAAGGAAGAAGCGCTCTTGGTTTTTCCTGGTTGTTCGAGCGGCTTTCTAAGTGTTTGAATGGGGCGTAGAACTCGTGCTAAGCCCTATCTAGCTAGCCCGGACAAGAAAGTTTACGTCCCGTCAGCGTTTAGATTCTAGCACTCTTTGTACACCTCGCACCCCTAGGCTTAATGCCGCCGTGACGATAGGGCATCATCTCTCTTAGAATTCTTCACACTTTCTTCTTGACTATCGTTGTCTTCTTGACTATCGTCGCGCTTGTACTCTGCTGCATGAGCACCGTACGTAGGGTCGCGAGGAGGAAGATATCATCAACGGCGCAAGCCTCACTGGACTATTGACCTTGATCTATGAGTATTTCCTCATACTGCTAACTTTCATTTGCTATCCTATCTAGGTCCTATTAGGCGCCGAACATCCTACTCCTTCGAGCGCTCGCCTTCGCTACTCCGATCGAAGCATCTCAAGCTCTTTCTAGCGCCGACGCATTCCACTGTCGTCAGTCCCTAGCGCGGCTGTTGCGGAAAGCCCACCAACCCACTCGCCGCTCTGCTCATCCTCATCGGTATCCAATGCCTCCTTAACGCTTTGCGGTTGTGCCCTCCACCACGTAAACCACGAAAGCCAGCAGAAGATGACGTCAAAGGCTACACTGCTGACGGCAGGGTGTTCGAGCAAGGCATTCCACATACCTACAAGCCCGCCGTAGCCGTATGCCATCCTTGTTATTCTCAGGAACAATATAGCGCCTCCGAATATCGTCATACCCCAGAGATATCTATAGACACTTCCGGCGAATTCCACATTGGAGTCGGTGAAATACTTGCGGGGCAGAATCGCGCGAGCAAAGGGGAGGACAAGGAGCGCAATGTGCGGCGTGAGCAACATTGGTAGAAAGTCCGTCTGATGGAACCAGTAATACTCGTCCGCGAGCATATAAGCTGGGTATTGCACGAAGAGGATAGTGAGCAGCTGGATGAGCCATGGGCCGAGCCACTTCCTCCTGTAGATCCCGGTCGATGATGGGGGCGGGGGTGGTGGAGGGGAAACTAGCAGGCTAACGAAAAAGAGGTTGGTAGCAAAGCTGATCCCGATGACCTGGCCCAGAAGCATAAAAGCCCAGGTATGCTTGATACCGCGGCGAATGCCTGAAAACGTTAGCGGAAGCGCTCACATGCCGTTCTTTGCCGGCTTACCCTTCTGCTCCAAGCTCAGAGACAATGCGCAGGCGAAGAAGAATATCTGATGCGTCCACCAATACCGGGCGTTTCCTACGATGGTCGTCATCCATGTCTCATGGAACAACGATGTCTCCTTCAGCCATAGGCCCCAGT
Organism: Darksidea phi; assembly: GCA_030770425.1. NCBI lineage: Eukaryota > Fungi > Ascomycota > Dothideomycetes > Pleosporales > Lentitheciaceae > Darksidea > Darksidea phi. The sequence goes on along the minus strand of JASJFT010000031.1, from coordinate 239,941 downwards.
GCATCTGATCCGGGGTAAGGTCGTAGTATGACCGCCACATCATCCACGTCTTGTACGAAACGTTGAACGCCTGGTACTGGTAGTACCACGTCGTGAGCAGACTGCCTGCCGCCAGAATAACGAATGCTCGCACATGGTTCCTCGGCGGCCGTCGTGCGGTTGCTGTCCTCTGCAGTTGGTGGTAGCTCTTGAGGAGTTTGAAGATGATGAAGTTGGTCAACAACAAGCAAAGTCCGAGGTAGGAAAATAAGATCAAGTAAGCTCTGCCATTGGTATCTACACCTGGTGGCGGAGGCTCTTTGTGCACCTCGCGTTCAGGAACGAACTCGGTGGAGTAGCTCGGTGGGGCAAAACCTGGTGGCGCCATGAGGATGGTGGTGGAAGTATAAGATTCGGGGTCGGTAGCATCGCGTCTTTTGAGACTTAAAAGCTCTGATGCGGTGCGGGACGAAACGTGTTCACTGCGGGCTAATGGGTGTTTTCTATGCCGATATTCTGGATTGATTAAAATGCATCCTATCCCCATCTACCATTTCACTCAGCCGTCAACCAATCACCATGCCGCGGGCTATGACACCCACGTGGAGACATCACGTGTGCGATAGCCATTGCGCCATACCGTAAAAGGCCTAGTTCTGCACAATTCCTTGGCTCGGCGGTCATGAATGTTCTAGCATCATGTCTTTAAGGCCTGCTTTACAGCCAACCTTCTGCTTCCGCCGTCAACAACTTCCTCCAACACCTTGTTCAGACTACGTTTTCTCAATTCCTCTTTTGGGGTGAAAAATTTGTTTGACGAGACAACACATTGATGATGTCAAGCTCTCGGACCAACTTCACGCGGAATTCCTGAAATTCGCTAATAGCCCAGCTCATCGAACTTTTCCTGTTCCTGTAGCAGTTCTTCGGGATGTCAGCTCTTGCACAAATGGACAACACACAGGCTCGCTCTGACCCCAACGTCGCGTCCGCTGAGGTTCTCTCCGACCACCTGGACCCCAGATACACCGCCGAATTCGGTGGCTTGAGAGCCGAGTCACCGGTAAACGGCAGCTCCGCAAACCTCGATGATGATGATGCACATGCCGAGTCGTCACTACTCTTGCCAGGAGGCGACATTCATCGAGATCTTTACCGCATTCAGGCCAATACAAAGCGAGCCAAACTCCACCCACGATCAGCAACCTTCTCGCATCTTGGGGAGTACGCCACGTCCGAGGCCGATCATGATGAGATCCCTGTTTCCGAGCAGCTTGCTCCGGGAGGCTTCAGAAGACAATTTCTCGAGCGACAGAGCAAACGCGTTAACTCCATTGCTGCACCCGTCACAAGAAACTTTATCTCCTTCTTAGAATTGTATGGAAACTTTGCAGGAGAAGATCTTGAAGAGTCAGATTCTGAGGAATCCACAGATGAAGAAACTGCCGCTCAATCTGACGAGCGGCGGCCGCTACTTGGCCGAAGGAGGAGCTCCAAGAAAATCCGAGCGCAAGGCGATGCCTCGAACGTCAAATCATTTTTTACCCTGCTCAAAGCCTTCGTTGGTACTGGCATCATGTTCCTACCCAAGGCATTCAAGAATGGCGGGATGCTTTTCTCGTCTATCACGCTCCTCACGGTAGCAGCGGTCACAATGGGTTGCTTCCAGCTGCTGCTTAAATGTCGGTCACGGTACGGGGGCGGTTATGGAGAGCTTGGTGAAGCTATCGGAGGCCGAAGACTTCGGTCCCTTATTCTCGGGTCTATCACTATCTCGCAAATCGGCTTCGTCTGTGCCGGTCTTATCTTCACAGCCGACAATTATAAATCTTTTCTCGCCGCCGTAACGCCTAGCACGAGGGTACCACTTTCGACCAACGTCCTCATCGGCATCCAGATTGTTGCATTGATCCCGATGTCCTTCATCCGAAATATCTCGAAGCTTGGACCTGCCGCTCTCCTGGCTGATGTTTTCATCCTCATTGGCTTAACATACATTTACTGGTATGATATATCCTCCATCTCCAAGATGGGTGGCTTCCACGATTCGATCGAGTTGTTCAACCCGCGAGATTTCACGCTTACAATTGGCTCGGCGATCTTCACCTTTGAAGGCATAGGCCTCATTCTTCCGATCCAATCCAGCATGAAGCACCCAGAGAACTTCAACAAGCTCCTGGGGATGGTGATGCTGATCATCACCGTTATCTTCGCCTCTGTCGGTGTCCTCTGTTACGGCACCTTTGGCGAGAAAGTGGGCGTCGAAGTCATCAACAATTTCCCGCAAACCAGCAAGTTCGTCAATGCGGTCCAATTTCTATATGCCACCGCTGTGATGGTTGGTGAGCCGGTTCAGCTCTTCCCAGCACTCCGTATCATTGAAGGGAAGATCTTTGGTCACCGCTCTGGCAAGAAAGACAGCATGACTAAATGGAAGAAGAACGCTTTTCGGATGTCAATGGTTATACTCGCCGGTTCGATCTCAGCCGTTGGTGCCAGTGACCTTGACAAGTTCGTTGCGTTGATTGGAAGCTTCGCCTGCGTGCCACTGGTGTACATCTATCCGGCTTTTTTGCACTACAAAGGTGTGGCGGAAAGCAGGATTGTCAAGATTGGGGATATCACGATGATGGTATTCGGCTTGTGCGCTATGGTGTATACGACAAGTGTCACGGTGGCGAGGTGGGCGGAGACGTGAAGTGGAAAGGAGCGGGATAGTGCAATTACGAGTTATAGAGTAAGTCAATGATGTGCTAATACGAGATGGGGATGGTATAGATTGGCCATCTGCATTCAAGTCTTGTTACGTGCATAGCGATATCTGGTGTGTGGGTATGGGAGGTCCTGTCAATTTGTTAACTGGGGCGCACACGTAGGGTATGTCTAATGACAAGTCCTTCTATATCGCACCACTTGTTCCGAATCCTTCTACTATCCGTCACAGTGGACATCCTGTCACCGGGATTGCACACAAAATTCTCCTTCAGTAGATACGGCGTTGCCACATTACCGACACGGGTACTCAAGCAATATTCATACAAGCCATGTCTTTAGGATACTGTTTCTTGAGTTTACCATAGCAGGGACGCATTGGAAGTGTTGCCCATTCCTAAAGTAAACACGAAGCTTCGGCACAGCAACCACAACCTTCTACCACCACACACAAACCCACTATCTGATGAGAACAAATGTCCCACCCGCCACACAAAGCCATATTCCTTGCCACATGTCTGGAGCCATACACCCCACCAGCATCTTCCCGCGAAGCCACTCCACCTCCCACCCACCGCCCAGGCCGTCAAGATCCAAACCGCTCGACACGTCCAAACGAGCGATCGACAGCGCCGTTGCCCCCCGCCATATCCCCCACTCATCCCACCACCAACGCCTGCCCCATCTGTCTCGACGCCCTCCTCGCCGCCCCCACCACACCAACCTCAGTCCAAACATCCACATGCCACCACGCGTTCCACAAGACCTGTCTAGAAACATGGCTCGAAGATAAATGCACCTGCCCCACTTGTCGACGCGTACTCTACACGCTATCAACTGCAGAGCGCATTGGTATCTACGAGAGACGGAGAAGAGAACTCGTACGGGGTATGCGGGATAGCGGTCTTGCTGAGGAGAGTCGGAGCCCCGAACGTAGGTCGTTTAGGGAGGTGGGAGAGAGGCGGCCTAGATATGGGGTTGGGTATAGGTATGGATATGGAGCGGCGGCGAGTCGAGGTGCTAGGTGGGTTGTTGAGGATAATGTGGGAGTTGTGCGGAGGGCAGAGCCGGGTATGAGGGGGGTGGGGGGTGGGGGTAGGATGAGCGTGTAAAATGAGGGACTGGGGTATTGAGATGCTTGATGGGGAGGGGAGATATGTTGTGAGGAAGATGTGGAGCGTCGTAGCGTAATTCTATATACAGTTTCTCAAGCGGAATCAACGAACAGGGTATGCAGTTTCTTCCAGAGTGCTCCATAGCGCAAGGCGAAACAGCCAATCTTGGGGGTTTTCAAAGCGTGTCCTTCCCACATATGTATTCAACACGGGACTCTACACCAACATACTTTCAAAGCCATCCTCTAATCCCAGAACATCAAATCCTGCAAATCCATCTCCCGCCTTACACCCCATATCCCTCTCAACGCGAAAAAGGACACTCAACAAAAACCCTAACAAACGGCCCACTCCCACTGGGCACACTAACACACTGACCTACCGCCACAGGAAACGGGGTACCCAAACACTCATCATCGGTATAAAGCGTGGCTATCTCGCACGTCAGCCTAAATCCCTTCTAAATCCATCCTTCCCGCCACTCTCTTCCCCTCGCCCAAATCTCCAATCCACACCACAAACTTACCAGTACACCCAGGATACTGCTCCACAACCCTATAACTCAACACATCGGGCGTGTTATCGTTGCGATCGATCAACTGGCAGCTGCCTCCACGGCCAAAAACGGGGTCGTTCCACACGAAGCTTTCGGCCGCGCAGTTCGGCCCCGAGTATATTTCTGCGACGGTGTTGTAGAAGCCTGGGTCGTTGGGGCCTTGGGCGGAGGCGAGGGGGATGGAGGAGAAGAAGAAGAAGGAGGAGGAGGAGGAAAGGAGGGAGAGGAGGGTGACGCGGAGGTGCATGGTGGAGTGGGTGTGGAGTATTGTGTTGAAGGGGGAGGGAAGATGGGGGAGGAATTGAGGGATGGATGGATCTAGGTATTTTATACTTGCTTCATCGTTATGAATTTTGGGTCCGGTCTGAAGAAGGGAAGTGGTAGTACGGATAAGAGCGGGTACTTGGCTGCACTGTCAGCATGTTCATCACGCATAGCACTCTCAAGCGAATCCTTCGATTCAGCCTCCACGCCACCCGAACGAGGGATTCAGGATAGGATAGGAAGGAGCAGTACGAAATCCCTGTCACTTTACCAAGCCCGCAATTCTAAATCGAGATCGATATAAGGTATGCTTGACCGCTATTGCGCATCTAGTCAAAATGGGAATACGCCATGGAATCAATGGGATGCGCGAATTTGGAGAAAAGCTTCCGTAGGACAATGTAGACGTAGAAATGGGGAGAGGATCGTTCGATAGCGCAGGGCGGTGAGGAAGACGTTGTACACAGAGGGAGCCCTCCTTTCTTCGAGGTTGCATACCAAGGCTAGAATCCGAGCTATTGCTACTCGGAACGCTGAGGTAATCCTTATGCTTTCGTGTATGCGTAACAGGAATCCTACGGGTGCACGTGGATGGTGCTATCAATACCAACATCCCCTCATGGCACGAAGCCAGGGCTACAATCCAATGTGTCCTGCATAGCAACCTATCGCATCCACAATCTCGACCCGTATCCTATCAACAGAGTCGCGCCATCTGATGCTGCCTCTTCAAGTGGGTCGCCTATCGATACATTAGCACGAATGAAGCTTAAAAGGACAAGAGCAATGAACTCACCTCATCTAATTCCTCAAGTAACCTTCCTTCCTCCATAACAACACTCCTTACAAGCTGGCTAAAACACCCTTCCAAGACGAGCTTACACCCCCTGGGCAAAAACCTTAGTACATGGAACGTGGTCAGATACACGCTCGACGTGCCCCTTCTCTCAGTACTATCGTCGGAAAGCATGATGTCGTCCAAAACAATTGTGAACTTCTTCAAACCCCAGCAATACCGCAGTCCGAGGCGCACAATGTCCCCAAATGTGTCCAGGATGTCGTAGTGCGATGGGACCGTTAGGATGACGGATCTGATGAGGGAGCGTGAGCGCTGGGGCAGGAGCGAGAGTGTAGGAACTGCAGTAGCCATAAGAAGCATGAAGGTATTATCGGCGTAGAGGACTTGGCGCGCTTCTTTGTAGATGAGGGCGCAGGTGCAGAGGAGGGCTACGTCGACGTCATCGCCGTTGGATGCGCCGCCCAAGGTCGTCGACGCTAAAAAGTCCCCCGACGTGCGGTTCTTGTCTTCTGGGCGTCGGAGGTGGAGGATGAGCGGTTCATCTCGTTGGAGTGCCATACGGTAGACATGCACTCTTAATTCTGCCGGTAGTCTGAGGAAAGGGAAGCTGCCTTTCGCACCTACCGAATGGTTGATGTTCGATTGCGCGTTGGAGGGCTCCAGAGGTTGAGACTCGATCAAGCAACTCGGCTCGGGTGTAGAAAACGCCAGTCTCTCTGAGGGACGTGAAGTAGCGTCCGGAGAACCAGTAATTGAGTTCGCTCTCGCCGTCTTCCTTCTCTTAGGCAGACTGCCCTCCAAGTCGGACGATGCGCGTTCGCCCCTTGTCCGCTTCGGCTGCCCGCCTACATCCATTGTGCACGTTGATATCCTCTTCTGCAAAAAGCTCTTGCTCGACCACCTCTCTCCTGTGCACCGCCCAATCGACTAGTATCCTTTCTTCGACACCCAACAATGGCCAATGCCTCGACTCGGTGCGTTCCGACGCTAGGTAAGGCTGCGCAGGACAAATCGCGTACGACAATGATGCTATACAAAATAAGTATTTCCCAAAAGCATACTCGGCCGGTATAATGTTGGGAGAGGAGGGTGTGAATGTTAACGCGTGGAATGACCGCCTTCACAGAGGGATGTGCAGAACATGGGGCGACCGTGACGTTGGGACCCGCACTTGCACGAGCATTCCGGCATGCATCTTGGCGCCCTAGTTTTCGTGCGGGGCACCACCGCCAAGCCCGCCCGAACAAAGCAGTACAAGGTTGCAACGAAAAGACGTGCCATACATCGTACATGATCGATGTTCACTTCATTCACGCGTCGAAGCTCTCCTATCGTCTATCACACATGCACTAAACGAGTCCATCACACTAGACCACCAACCCGACTCAAGCACGTCGCCCAAAAATGCCCGTAGAAGTTAAAGATATATCCATCTCCATAAAAGTAATGATATAGTACGCCTAATCCAGTTGATAGGAGGCAGTAAGTGAAGGCTTCCGCAAGCGCGCCCTCGCCCATGAGCCTTTTGAGCCAGCAACCCAATCAATGTCCGAAGTAGATGAAGCACGAAGCAAGCCCTCATAACAGCAACGCTCTAAATATCAAGCACAAGAGAACGAGCAGGCCGGCTCGGTCTCTCGTCTCCATTGCCGACGTTTACAGATCTATTAAGTTATTGCTGCCAGGCTGCCGTTGGTTCTGAGGTGTCGCCCCGAACGGATTCGCACTACCGTATGGGTTCGCACCAAAGCCACTGGCAGGCCCTGTTTGAGCCGGCATCATGCGGTTCTGCTGAGGCAGACCTGTAAACTGGGAGTTGAGGAACGGATTGTTGCCCGTAGCGCTTGCATTGACTCTGTTTAGACCGGCGCCGGCCGAGTTGACGAAAGTGCCAGGAGCTGTGTGCTGAGCTGGGATGCGGAGGTTTCCGACATTTCCAAAAGTATCCTGGCCATCGCCGGTTGCAAGAAGAGAGTTCAGTCGCGCCGCATGTGGATCCATTTCCTTGTGCGGCTGGGCAGGCGGGGGTGTTGACATCGACACCGGGGGATTGAAATTAGTATTGTTGAACTGCGACTGAGTCTTCTGTTCGAAAAGAGTGTTGAGCGTCGCTTGCCTCTGCGGTTGTGCGGATTGTGGTCGTTGGAATGAGGAAGCGAAAGGATTGTTGGATCCGGTAGGCTGGGGCACAATGGAGTCCTGCTGCTTGTTGACCGCCCACGGGTTGTTACCACCGGGCTGAAGGGTGCTTTGATCGTGCTGCTGTTGCTGGTCTAAGCTGTTGAACTGGCCGTAGGGGTTGTTCATGCTAAAAGCAGTTTGCTGTGGCTGTAGAGTCTGCTGCGGCTGCAAATATTGCTGCTGTTGCTGTTGTTGGCCGAACGCATCGAAGGCATTTGGCTGCATGTTCTGGGGCTGTTGTTGGAAGCCGTTGTAGTTACCATAGCCGTTTTGAAGCGCGGTCTGCTGGTTCTGCATGCTTGCCGGCTGAGCGTATGCATTGTTGAGGAAGCCTGTGTTCTGGGGCTGTTGCTGCTGGTTCTGATCGACGAGGTTCCCGAACCAGTCAACCGCACCCTGCTGCTGATAGCCCTGATTGTTGCCTGTTGGTTGGTATGCCGCGGGCTGACTCGGAGTGTCCCCAAATAGAAGATCGGCATTACTCTGTTCCAACTCCTTCCGCCGCAGCTCTTCCTCCTCCTTACTGAGCTTGATAGCCTTGGCTAGGTCATCATCGTCGCCATCACCGCCGCCGCCTCCGCCTCCAGTAGCGCGTTCGCGACGTTTCCGCTCTTCTTCGGCCTCGTTCTTGCTCGCTTCGAGGGCCAACCTCAGCTCGAGATCCTCCTCGTTCTCCCTTCGTTGGCGCCCGTCGTTCCGGCGGTTGTGTCTATCCGATGATGGCCCGCCGTGGTGCCCGCCGTGGTGTGGGCCGCCCCCGTATTCCTCAATGCCCGTAACGCGCGACTTCCACGATTTGCGGTCGGCTCGTTCGGCGCGCAGCCGCTCTTCATCCATGATCAGCGCGGTAAGTTCCTTGGCCGCGATTCGGACTGTCCGACCGTTAGCGAGGTGCCAGCAAGCAATCGCAAGCACACGTACTATTTTGACCGACATCTCGGCCATCTTCGTCAATGTACTGGAATTCGCGCAATGTCTTGATGATGTAGATGTTTTTCCGCGCCCATGTAACCACCAATTCGGAGCCCTCGTGGAGGCAGTAGTCCAGCACTTTGAGCGATTTCAGCACGTGGCGCCAGTTCTTGCCCTTGTCGTTGAGTCGCTTGTCGAGCATGTCCATGACCTGGTAGAAGTCGGTCGAGCTACAGAGGTGTCAATGCAGGTTCAACGAGCATGTGCAAGCTCACACGTACTTGTTGAAGGTGATTTGGGCTATTTCCGACATGTCGGAGCCCACGGGACCCCACGGATCGTTGCTGGTCGCTGTGTCCGTCAGCCTCAGTCGTCTCTCTACGTGATAGCCCCCTTACCATTGCGAACCTTTACTTCCACAGCCGAATAGCCCTTGGTGACATTCTTAACACTCCGCACAACTTTGGACATGGCTCTGCAGGGAAGCGGCTGCTTGCTGGTGGAGAGCGGCGCGAGATTTGTAAATTGTAGGTCTTGGAAAGGAGCGCAGCGCCTGGTGGTTTTCGGTGGGTGGGGGTGTGTGGGGTCGACGGCGCGGTGATGAGGACGGCTACGATGGATGCAAGCACTGGTCCACGAGGCCCAGCTTGGCGAGGTCAGAGGGTGCTAGTGGAGCGCGCGCGGCCGATGCGGCGAGATAGATAGGGGAGCGGTTCGGGCGATCCTCGCGACAGCCGTTGGATGCTGTGAACTGCGGAGATGTTGAGGCAGTGAAGTGGCGGTTCGGGCGAGTTGTGAGCAGATTCAGGGTGTTGCTGTCTTCGTCACCGCGGTCTGAGCGAGGCTGGGCATCGACTCCCGCGGTCCAAGCGCCCCCCAACGTTGCCTCAGCTGGGAACCCGCATGTGCATGGAAGGCCCTGCATGCACGAGCATTCTCTACGGTTCTCTAAGCCATTGGCGCTTCTGCGCACTACCGTGTGGCAAAGACGTCGATTCACTATGTCGCTCCGTGATGCATTTCGGCACTTACGCGGAGCTTGCGTGTCCTCTTGCCATCACAAGTCACGTCGCATTTCACGTCGGGCCGCGGATTCAAACAACACAAAGCTGCGCATTATGTAGGCGCATATCGCGCGCGTCTGTAGTAGTCTAAGGCGGATGTAGATCCTTCATTAAGTACCAGTCTAGAGAGATTGCCTGTGTGCATAAGAAACACCAAATAACCCGCGAGCCGTGGAACGCCCTTGCCAGTCTTGAGGGACGCCCGACTCCGCAGGTCCTGAAAGAAAAGCCTCGAAAGAGAGAGATGACGCTCCCTCGCCGTCATATGAACCAGGTAAGTGGGATGCAACAAATAGAGATAACCGGACAGACAGGACAAAGGAGATGACTGAAGAGACTGAACTGGTGGGACAAGACAGGCGAAAAGACCCTCCAGAACCCACGTAACCGCCATGCTCATGCCCACAATCGAGAAAACACGCCTACCAAAAAAGAGAAATTTTTGTTTAGAAAACAGGGGTATAAGTCCTGCCGTGAACACCGATGGAATGACTCGGAACTTCGACTTCAACTTCGATAGTGATACAGTTGTGTAGCGGTGGTTTTACTGCACGGCCGGAGCCCACATTGGCTGTCCTTGGCTAGTGTTGTAATGGTCCGGCTCCGTGCTATTCGGACGGCGGATGCTGTTGTTCTGATAGTACATTTGGTGTTGCGGGTTGGCATATTGCGGCTCGGGGTAGACGTAGCTGTTGTCGCCCGCGCCTGGAGAAGGCAGCGGTTGCTGCGCAGGAGACTGCCATCCGCCGACAGCGGTCATGTGCGGGCTGCCGTTGACGCTGTTAGCACCCGATTGGTTGTGGTTTGCCGACGCCGGAGGCTCCAGGATGGAAGGCGGGCCGTAGCCGCTCGGGTGCGAAGTGATGGCAGGGCGCGAGCTGCTCGCAGTAGTCGCGTACGACTGCGGGGTCAGAGCCGGAGAGGCGCGCGGACTGGGCTGGGGCATCTCGTTGCGGAGGTGGGGGGGTACATTCATCTGGCCCATATATGCGTAGTCCGAAGCTTGGCGATGCATTGCAGGAACAACACCAGCCGGCAGCCCGTTAGCCGGGGACAAGGAAAGAGGCCGATCATTTGGAGACGGCGTGTTCAACGGAGAGTGAGTCTCGGAATAGTCTTCCGCATCAGAGCGGCCCGATCTGCTGGGGGCAGACGCACGTGACGCCAGAGCGGCAGCTGTGGCAGCAGCAGCCTCCTCGACGGTGCCGGTGTGATGGTTCTGGTGACGGGTGAGAGTGGTGCGACGCGTAAAAGTCTTCTGGCAGTCGGCATATGGGCATTTGTACGGACGCTTGCCAGAGTGAATCCGGCGATGCCGTGCCAGGGAGCTGGAGTCACTGAAGGGCTACGCGTCGGGTTAGAGAGGGAGAGCAATACAAGTAGAAGGGGAACGCACCTTTCCACAACGCTCACACATATGGGGCTTCTCGCCCGTGTGGACACGTTGATGGACCGTCAGCGCTGACCGCTGGATGAACTGCTTGCCACAGTTGGGGTAGTCGCACACGTGCGGGCGGATGCCGCTGTGGATGCGTTCTATCAGATGTCAGTGCCGTCTCTTTGGTACTGCGGTCCGAGCTCCTTACCGTGACGCGCGAGGTCACTGCGTCGCGCGAAGCCCTTGCCGCAGGTCGAGCACGCGAACGCCTTGGGCGGACCGTTCTCGTTGGTCGGACGGCCGCCGGCATGGGGTTGATGTTGGGGCTCTGGTGCTTGCTGCTGGGCGTATGGGTGCTCGGGCGGGTTGGGGATGTAGCTGCCGTTGTTCAACAGAGGCATGGGCGACTGCATGGCCGTGGGCGACGGATAGCGCATGCCGTTCATGTGCTGCTGGGGTATGGGGGGGTACGAGGGAAGTTGCTGCGGCGCCTGCGACGAGTAGCGGGACGAGTCTGAAGGGTGCGGTGACACGCCGCGCTCGGAGCCGTTCTCCGACTTGATGCGGTTGTTGATGTAGGTGGGTGCACCGTAGTGCTGCTGCTGGAGCTCGTGCTGCATAGCGTGCTGCATGCCGAAGGACGTGCCTGTTCCTGCATGAGCCGTTAATCGCGTGTTCAATATGGTGCCCAGCTCCATCACGGGGAGCGAGACTCGCGTGCTGCCGGCGGGTCGACGCAGCAGGCGTGGTGGAGAGACGGATTGGGGGCGCACCGGGACTAGAGCGGCGTCTGACGGTCAGCCGGGCGGTCAGCGACGAGCGCAGTGAAGGCGGCTCGTGGTGATGGTGGTGGTGGTGAGCAGCGGAGGGAGTCGAGGTGGCCCGTCCAGAGGTGTCGAAGAATGGGTCGGACCGCGTGCAGGTCAATGCTGTTAGTTGCACTAGAGCGTGAAGCCGTCAGCCAGAGAACAACGGCGGCGCAGGAGGCAGACGGGCGATGCAGGCACCGCGCACCCGTCGTCGCCGTCGTCGAGGCGGCGGACAGACGGGACGCAGACACGCTGGCACCGACGACGGCGGCGAATAGGGGAGCGAGCGGTGAGCAGCAGCGGGCGGCGAGCGGGCGGACGGCAGCGCTTGTCGGCGGGGGTGGGAAGCAGAACGTACCTGGCGATGGGGCCCGCGATGTCGAGTGCAGGGCAGCGGATGGCGGAGGGGATGTGATGGGGGGACGTGGTGGTGAAGGCAGGTACGAGAGTACTTCTTCGCTCTGTTGCGCGTGTGGTGATTTGGCGCTAGGCCCGAAGCAGAACTGGCTAGTTCCGAGTCGCTTCGCCCCCGGCTGGTGACAAGGAGCGAGCAGCAAGGTGACAAGAGATGTGCAGCGGCGCGCGCTCAGGCCCAATTTGCGAGAGAGGCGGCGGCGCGGGCGTGCGCCCTGTTAATAAGGCTCCCACGGACTGTTGTTGCCTCCTTTGGGCACGCTGAAACCCGCAAATCTCACCCACTCCTGATTCTGCCAGAGTAATCGCCAGCGGCCGCGATACAGGGATGACTAACGGCGGGCTGACTGTCTGTTCAGCCGTCCGCCTCCACGAAACCCGAGCGCGATCTGGCGGCGAGGCCTCCGCTGGCGCTGGACTGCTGCCGTTGCTGCCGGCCCAGAAGCGTCGTCGCCCGCTGCGTGCAACGAATCGCTGACGTCGCCGTCGAAACGCGGGCTTGCGCACCTGTGGCTGGGCCGACGCTCGTCGCGAACCAGAGCGATCCTCCGCTCTGCGATCCCTGTGGCCGTTGGAAGGATTGCGTCGCTCGACACAACCGGACAGAAGCAATTTTGCGGTGTGGCTGAAGGTCGCCGTCAGTCGCTATCCCACACGCTCCCGAGACGGCTCATGCTGGCTGACTGTGCTGTGTTTCCGGCCGAGTGGGCAGGATGCAGGACGGAGGCTCACTCACGGTACCTATCTATGGGCCCGCGCCCCTATTTTGAGATGCCCCCGGAACCGTTAGGTAACGCGACTGCAGGACCCAGCTGTAGCCTGCCGCGTGCGTGGTTCGTGGGCGGGAATGTCGAGAGGGAAGATGGGGTTGGCGGCACTCCAGATGTCAAAGTGCCGGGAGGAGAGACGTGCAGTCCTCCCCTCCGCCGGCGCAGGGACGCTCAAATATGTATCTCGATCGCGGCTGTTTATACAGCATCAACATGGCATTGCAGGCGCAGCGCTATCCTTGCCACCGTCCAGGACGAGCGGGGGCTTCGCTATCACGATCCCATGCCAGTCGTCCGCCGCCGGCACCCTGTTGTCGCGAGCACTATCTTCTACCTTTCACGGGGGCGTCTGGTGGCGCTCGCTGGGCGAATCGGGACGCACAAGTCCAGCACAGGACGGACGGGTACGAGGGCAAATGCAGATGGTTCTTCGCGATACAGCCAGGCAAGGGCGGCGGCGGCGGCATTGCGGCACAGACGATGCGTCCACGCTCGACGGCTGCATCGCGTGCTGCAGAGGGCGCGCATGGATGCGTCGAAGTGGACGTCGCAGGGGCCGTGGAAGGCCGCTAGAAGGCTTGGAGCTTCGACCGCCTGTGCGCTGCCGCCGGCGGGTCCATGCACTCTCAAACTGTCGGCGGCCATCAGAAACCACTCCTCCCACCCCCCTCCCACCCCCCGGCCGGCGCCCAAATTTAGCCTGTTGCGAACACTCGAGGGCGTCGGCTGCCGTCGACTGAGATTTGAGAGACGTTTCCGAGCCGCCGCAGACATTGGTCGGCGAGGGGGGAACGCTTGATTCCTGCATGTGCACCACGGGCCGTCTGAGACACCCCTGGGGCGCCATCGCGAACTGCAGCTTGGGCTTGGGTGAGGCAGCAGCCGTCGTGGGCTCGTGGGACAGACTCACGTCCCAGCCCGCGCCCACGAGGAGGCTTGACGAGGCTTTAGGCGCATGACATCACGGCGAGAGGCATCAATTGATCAATCGATCAATCGGCCGGTTGACCAAGCGCTCCACGATGCTGTCGCTGCCGAGCTGCAGGGCCGTCCGCATCCGCAGCGTCGCTTACCCTTCGTGCGCGCCCTGTTTCTTCTGCACCGCACCCCAATCCATGGCGTGCATATGCTCTATGCGAGCCTTGTGCTTGCACAGCACGTCTTCTCTACCACCACGTCGCCTGTATCGCCTGCGATGCTCACCGCCGCCAGCCGCCTCCGCGGGAACGCTCCCGCTGCAGCGCCTGTCTCGTGCTTCGCGGAGGTGGTGCGACCAGCTCGCCAGCAGAGCCGACCCTGTCGAGGCCAAGCACGCCAACATCTTCCGCGCTCACGAACAGCGATCGAAACAGGCGGCGCGCTCTAATTACATGCACTTGCAGATTGCAGGGCCGCGTCGACGAGGTGCCTCTCGTGTTGTCGTCGCTGCTCGCCCACCCGCAGCGAGTCAGAGCCAGCGGCAGGCAGGCGGACAAGCCGCCATGACGCCAGGCTTCCCCCCCTTCTGCGATGCTTCCACCAGATCCCGTCCGTGCATGTGTGCCAGCGATTCACGGCGCACGACGCACGCCGCACCACGCTCGCCGCCAGCGGGGCCCACTCAGAGCCTCAATGCGCTTCCCACGTCGATCGCCTCGCTCCCGCGCTCCCCGTCGGCCAACGCTTTGCTCGTGCTGCAAATGCGAGAGTCTGCGTCGTTATGCGCTGCCCGGAACACCACGCGCATTCGTCTCGGGGAGCGACGGCAGCAGAGACAGGAAACACATGCTGCATCTCCCGCTGGCCTTGGCCTGCCAGCGACACTGCGACAGAACTCCAACACGCACGGCCGTTTCACCTCCCCACAAGCCTCTTGTTCGTCGAATTCAAGCTGCTTCCGTTGTTGAACGCTACCCTTGCGCCCATAGCCACTTTGTGCATCGGACTATACCTCAGCTGCGGATGCCACTGGCCAGCGGCCGCGGTCCCAGCTCTGGATCCACCAACACAGACCCCAGCACGGCGTCGATGCATGGACAGCTGCGCGCATCCCTACCGTAGGGCTCTAGCAATATCCGAGCGCCTTCTGGAAGCCTTCTACATTTGCTCTAGCAGGACGCAGTGCAATTTCCAGAAGATTGCCTGTAATGTCCCTCCTCAACAGTTCGTGTCACAGGGTGCTTCGTGCGTCCAGCCCTGTTTCTAGAAGGCTGCCCCTTTTGCCACGGCCGTTGGCCGTGACGGCTGTGGGTTGTTCGACGGCTTCGTCATCCCGCAGTCGCGTCGTGCACCATAGCCAGTTCGTGTGAGCTAGAGCTTCGTGTCCCGCAAGGAGTCGCCAGATCTTCACCTCGGACATTGGTGGAAGGAGCCCAAATTCCCCGTGGCCCGCTGCCGAATGCTTCAGTCTGCAGCCCCCTGCTGCACGATTGGCCCATATCCTCGGAATGCGCTCCCTTCACCGCAGCCGCTCGAAACTGGCCGCTGTTGTAGACAAGGAGGGGCTCAAGAAAGAGCGGCCTTTCACGCGAACCCCTTTTAACAGGTGAAAATATAGAGGTACCGCAAGCACATCCCGGCATCTGCGCCGAGAACAGCTCCGCATATACGCATATATCGTTTCTCGCTGGCAACGACAGGCGGCGACCCTCAAAAATTTCGATGCATCTTTCGGCGACGTCCCGAAGTTTTGGAAGACGTCACGGCCTTCCGTCTGTCGCTGTGCCATTAGAAGACCGGTGCTGAGCCCGAAGAATTGGTCTCCTACTCAGATCCCGCCAAGTGCGGATCACCATCTGGCCGTGTTACACAAGGTAGAAGGTCCGAATGCTAATACACGCGCGGCTGTCGCATTCATCTCCCCTTATCAACCGGATTCTTTGATAAAATTCGGAAAGATGGGGCAGACGAACCATCCTCATGTTTGCTTCCGGTCAGCATGCAGAGTTCCTGTCAATAGACTCGAGACAATGCAGGATGCGAGCCAACAAACTCTCCGCGGACCTCTTTCCTCAACGGTTTTACCAGCCGCTCCCGCGTGCTTCCCAACCAGAACCTAGCCTATTAGCGCCCAGTAAGCCACCGGTGCCAGTAAGCAACTGGCTGCAAGCCCCGGATTTGCATCACACCGGCAACACGAATCCTCCAACAACATTTGGTTATACGGTCTGAATACATTCACCGCCTGTTATCTAGTAGCGCTATTATACAGAATCTCAGTAAGCAGGATTGCCTTCCCAGCAAGAAATCCGCCCACCAACCATTGATCCCACAGCACATCTCCTAAAACGACAACAACTAAAAATCTAGACCCTGGGCACCCCGCCTGTACCGAACAACTCCATGTGTATCCTCTCGCTTGAAACTCCCAAGTTCTTCAGCTTTGCCTCAATATCCAGCATGAACTTTGTTGGGCCGCAAATGAAGTATTGTGTCTTGTCGCTGTCGGTGAAAAGCAGGTCGTTGCTGACCTGGTCTAGGAGCAACCGGCCTTTGACGTGGTAGTGCTCTCCCTCGACCTCATCTTCCGCGGGTGCTGACGAGAAGTACCGCGTATGTATGTTCTCGTTCTTGGCGGCCAGCCCATCAATATAGGACTTGAATGCCCGCACCTTCGAATCGCGAGCACCATGGATCCAGGAAATCGGTCTTGACGAGCCTTCTTCCACAAGGGTGTTTAGAATGCTCATCAAACAAGTCAAGCCGACGCCAGCTGAGATGAGAACAACCGGGCTGTCCTTCTCCGCTTTCTCTTCAAAGCAGAAGTCGCCGAACGGATGCGTCACCCGCACGGCGTCTCCAACATTCTTCTTGTCGTGGAGGATGTTCGACAAATACCCCGGCGCTGTCATATGCTTCGGCTCGCCAATCTCGATACTCGGCTCTCTCTTCACACTTATCCTCAGATACTTCTTTCCTGGCGCATCGCTCAAACTGTACTGTCGCGCCTGCCACACGCCGCCGTCTAGCTCGTCCACAAAGATGTTCACCGAGACGTATTGTCCCGGCTTGAAGCGGGGTAGCTTAAGGTTTGCATCCACCGGCTCCAAGTAAAACGAGGTAATCTCCTCGGATTCCTTTTCTTTCCGCGCAATGGTGAAATCCTGCCATCCGTGCCAGTAGCTCGTCTCCTCGTACAATCCCCTTTCTTTTTCGATCATGATCTCGGCAAGTTGCCAGTACGCGGCTCCCCATGCGCCCATGATTTCAGGCGTCGCGGCGTCTCCTAGGACGGCTTTCATCGTCGCTAGCAAATGCGTGCCTACGATCTCGTACTGTTCTGGCTTAATGGCCAGACTGGCATGCTTATGGCAGATGAGCTCCAGCGCTGGGCTGAGCTGGCCCAAGTCGTCGATGTTGGCGGCGTACGCGTAGAGAGCGCCGGCTAGGGCGCGCGCTTGGTGGCCGGTTGCTTGATGCGTGTTGTTGAAGATGTTACGCAGTTCGGGGTGGGCGGTTAACATGTCGGTGTAGAATTTCGCTGTAATGGTTTCGCCATATTGAGCTAGGACGGGGACGGTTGCTTTGATGACGGCGGCTTGTTGGGGTGAGAGCGCTGGCGCCATTGTTGTGTATGTTGGGAGGCGGGTGTTGATGCCGTCTGATGTCAATATAAATCCTCGACGCTGTAAGAGAACTTGATTGTCGACGTCGGTGTTGACGTTGATGCTGATAATGAAAAAACTTCTCCACACCCCCCTTCTTATACCTCCTCCCACAGCACATATTTCCGCGGACCCTTCCCAGCGGAAGCGGAAACATGTCTCTCTCTACATAGTACAACCGCACCCGGTCCTACGCTTTTTCGTCCCGGGAGCACAAGTGGCCTGATGAGCTCATCTGCGTCGCGCGCAGGGCTCAGTAAGCTCTTATTACGTCGCAGCCGCATGGACAGGGGTTCAGCTACCGAGAGCCGCATTTCCGCAACCTCCGCGTCGCGGGAGTCGCCTGTGCAAAGGAAGCGCGCGCGACTAGGGGTTTGTGGATTTGCGGGCGTGTTGCGGGCATGTTGCGGGCGTTGGATAGGGTGCATGGGATGGGCGTTAGGCGAGGATCGGTGGGGGGAGTGTTGCTACGTGCGTACTGCGATTGTAGCGTGACTTGCATTGGTGAAGATGCATTTTGCGACCTAAGTAGGAGTGTATAGTGTATCAAAGCGCATCCCTCCTCGGATCTTGGTTGATTATCGGTAGGGACGCCATACCCCAACGCGTACCCCATCTCCACCCCATCTATCCTCCAACTCCCCCTCCCCAAAATACAACTACCCCTCCCTCCATTCAAAAATCATTCTCTCCCCATACGCAATCCCCCCATCCCATCCTGAACTTCCCTCACACCATCCCAACTTCCATCCAATCCAATCCAATCCGATCCGACACGCTACGCTACCATGCGATACAATACGGTGTGACTAAAAATCACCCCATCGCCTTCCACCACCACCACCACTGCCACCGCGACAAATTTTCTCAGCCTCATGGACTGACTATATCCAGCCCGAGTTTTCCCGATGTAGCATTCATTCCCGAAAAAGGCATGTATAAGCTGGTATCGGTGGTTCGGTCATTGGGTCGGTGGTTCGGTCGTTCGGCTGGTGTCGCGTGTGGTGGGAAGGATTTTGGATGTGGTGTGGCGAGGGTTGCTTTCTCCGCGGGGGAGGGGGGAAGGGGAGGGCTGCGCGCTTGGCGTTTGGAGAGAGGTTTTTTGTGTTTCTGTTTTGATGGGTTGTGGTTGTGCTTGTGATGGTTTTTTGAGGGGGTTTGAAGGGATTTAGGGATGGTTTGGGGTGGTGGTGGTGTTGGTGAGGGGTGGCGCTTTTAGCGGTGGTGTTCGTAAAATGGTAGGAATATTTGAAAGCGTGCTTTTTTGATATGTAAGGTATCGAAAGGGGCAGGGTAGTTAAACGGATAGCTTTAGCACTCTAGCACTCTTCTTGGTTGGGTTTGTTTTGAGAAGGGCATATATGGGGTCGCTACTATGCTTAGAACTATGAGCATTGATTCTCTTTCTCCATACTCTCCTTACTACCCAGGTAGAGCTAATGATGTAATAGGCTACTCGTATATGACCATGCTCTAAGTATGCAACCAAGGAATGCTTTAGATCCTGTTGGCTCTAGTTGGGCTAATACGAACGGCGATAACCTAGCAGCAAGATCTGCCAGAAAAAACCCCGCTTCTAATTCCCATTGCCTGTTCGCCTGATTTCTCGTCGATCTTTGATGCGATGCGGAAAGACGTTGTGGTGTGAGGTATTCTAAAACACGGATCAAGTCATTGCTTATTCATTTGGCACTGCATATTCTCCCATGCAGACCTTATCTATAAATCCCTATCCGCCAGAAGACCACTCCGACGGCACATGTACAAACTAGTTTCACCTAGCTGAGCCACGTATTTGTGCTCTTCCAGTCCACATACTGCGGTCCAATCTTCTTCAGATCGCCTACACCCAGGTTCGCAGCATCAATAGCCACCTCATGCTTCAGCATTTCGATCGCCCTCTTCACGCCATCAACGCCGTACACGTTGCTGAACATGAACGGCCTTCCGACACCGACAGCCTTCACGCCCAGCGCGAGTAGTTTGAGTACATCAGCACCATAGCGTACGCCGCCATCCGCATACACCTCGACTTGCTTGAAAATATCCGGAGCTTCGTTGTAGATCTCTAGCGCGACCTCAAGCGATGACGGCGCCGTGTCGAGCTGGCGTCCTCCATGGTTCGAGATCATGAATGCCTTGACTCCATTCTCGACTGCAAGACGTGCATCGTCTACCGTTTGGATGCCTTTCGGGATGATTGGTAGTTTGGTCATGTTGCTGAGCTTGTGGTACAGATCCCAGGTCATGTAGCTGTAGCTCGAATCGGCGCTCCCCACACCATAGCGCTTGGCTCGGTGCCTGTTACCGTCGGCTGCAGAGTCCACTGTCAACATGATGGCTTTCGAGCCGGCCTTTTCGATGCGCGAGAAGAGCTGCTGGGTCTCGTTGTCATTGTCGGTGAGATAGACTTGCTGGAAAAGAACCTGAGGCGAGCTGTAGTTGTTGACTCTCGCGGCATAGATGTCCTCGATGCTCTTTGACGCATACAGCGCGGGCATGTACAGAATGTTTCCTGCAGCCGCACCCTTAACGAGATTGAGCTCGCCGTCCGGGTGAGCATAACCGCCGCGTGCGCACGGCGAGATGAAAAACGGCGCGGAGAAGTTATGTCCCAGGATGGTGGTTGGGAGCGTGCTTTCAATTTTGGTAATGTCGACCATGACACGCGGCCGAAGACGGAAGCGTTCGAACACCTCGAGGTTGTTGCGGTAGGACCATTCGCCCGCAGCCCCGTTGCGGTAATACGTGTATGCAGATGTATTCATTCCGTGGCGTGCTGCCCATTCAAAGTCTGGAAGGCCCACGAGGGTGTCAAGATCTGGAAGGGTGCCATCAGGTGTTGAGCCAAGCGCTTGATCAATGCTATAGTTCGGGTCAGGTTTGGGCTACAATATGTTGACTAACGAGGCCTACCCGGTGTCTGGCTCGTTAAGGAACGGACGAGCCGCGAGAGCCACAGAAGTGAAGATGAGAATCGAGAAGTGCATGTTGAAGGAATGACTAGGGCGAGCGAGACAAAAGAAGGCGACACTTAGGTGAGAAGGTAAGCTAATGAGCTCAGGAAGCTCTTATACATGGAAGGAGCAAGGCCGCAACAATCGCAATCGCCCAAGTACTGTCAAGTCGCTTCGGGTACACCAACACCTTCCTCAAACCGACCTGGTAACCCGCAGTGCCCTTCATGTTCACCTGCCCTCTCCTTCAAACTCATCTCGTCATTTCCCCAAGACGGCTAAAACTTGGTCGAGACGATATAGTCGTTGAGAATATATGAGCAGCAGCCGTCGGGCCGATCCTGTACATGGCAGGTCTGACACTGGACTTTCCTGATGAAGACCAATTATAATCATGCTTCCATTACGCTTCCGTCTAGCTTCCGTCTAGCTTCCGTCTAGCTCCCCGATCAAGTCTACCCGCCAAGGGCTAGATTTGCGGCTTGGAGATTTGGATCGCGGTCGTTGGTGATGTTTCGTGTTTCAAGCGCCGGGCAGACCAGGGTACTCCTTTCTTATCAGTGGATCCCGCACGACCTTGTATTTGGAATGTTCCGCGCTACGACGATTTTCATGCAAACAAGAAGAATCTGCGTCATAATTGCCCACGTGCGTGAACCAAGTAAATGGTAACCCTTCACGCGAGTAGGTTGGCGTTGAGGGCTCCGCCTGGGACAAACATAATACTCCGCCTGGTTCTTTTATGCTGTCGGCTAAAGCATTACGTGGTCGTTTCCGCCATGAGCCGGTTAAACCGCATAGCAGTCAGTTATCGCCAGCTTGGGAGTTTATCCCGGAACCAAGCCGGAGAGACATGGTTGCGAGAATATCTTGATGAACGTATTTATCATGCGGGCCAATCCTGTCTTAGCGCAACCTCGCTTGCACAATTAGGTAACAAACTATCAAATCACCGTGAAATACGCCGCTGAGATTATTGCGACCCTTATCCCCACTCGCTACAAAGCACGACCTGCAAATCTATTTACTTCCAAAATCAAAGTCCATCGTTCGCACCATTTTGCAGTCACATCTGCCTTGCCACTTAAGCTCGCCATGTCTCTGACCTTCTTTTACTTTTGAACCTCTGAATGATGACGTTCATAACCTCTTGCCGGAGCGGGGAGGTAGTCCTTCATGCTAGCGGTGGCGAGACTGTGTACAGCTCGATTATCTATTATAGTTAGATAATAATTAATCAAAGTCCCTAGGCTCATAATAGATCTAGCAAGCTATTATACAGAATAACATGTACACCAAAAATATCCAAAACTAGAAAAGAGCGATAACTTATAGCAAGTCTGATCGTCCGTTAGCTCCGCATACAGGTCTGCAGACTCCTCTTGCGATACTAGCCGCGAGGGAATGAGTTTACAAACATAATGTAGACGGACGTCTGTGTAATCCATAAAAGAGATGAATCTCAGGAGACAATGGCTAGCAGATGGTTTATGCGGGATGGTTCTCAAAGAATATTATTCGCTCCAACTGCGACCGTGCGTACCAGCTGCTCCACTGCCTTCCTTAATATTCATGCATTGATCAAAGCGCTTGATATCGGGTATCCGGCCTCCTAATCCTGAGGGCTTCAGCTTGGATGTTCATCGTGAGGTCGAAGGGAGCGTAAGTGACTGCATATGCAGAGCACAAAAGAGGATGCAGAGCTTAGTATCTGCATAAAGCAATGAGGTGAAGGCTCTGAAGGCATACGCGGCTTGGTATCGGAAACTCGTCTAAAGACATATCCAGGCTTCCTTATGTACAAGCTGCTCGAACGATTGACCACGCAGATAAAATTATACAAGAGAAGATGTGCGAACTGCACTAGCAGCCCGTTCATGACTCTTGCGGCTCGGCAACTTAACCATAGCCTTGAGCTTCGCCTGACCAGCAAATAGCGGGCCGCTCGCGCCAGTCTCCTGCAGAAGCGATCCGTATTTTAGTGTGGATCTGTCTCCAATGGGTGATATGAACCCCGATCATACTGGGCGCCACGTAACCTTTCTCATGTATTTAATGTTCCTCGTTGACCACAAACCTACAGCAAGATTCGTTGAACCCAAGGACAATTTTTTTTTCGTTTGGATTTGCATAGTGGGAGTCTGTTTGTAAGGTCCGTACGAAATACAGTAGAACCCAAGGACAATATGAAGGTTGTGCTTGATCTGTGTTAGAGCCTCGCTTCTAGGTGCTACAAAGAAAGATCTCATGAGGTATGGCCTTGGCATGTGTGGAGGTTTAGGATAAGCCCGAGTTAGGCTGCTATGCCGATTTTTCGAAGAGATTTGTACCCATGGCGATCAACTCACCAGACGTACATCACTCGGATGGCTTACTGTTGTACCTAATTCCGATCTACAGCACTAAACTTATGACGTGTCAGGGCTGCAACCATACCATAATGCCCAAGCTGACGAATTTCTTTTCAAAAAACCTGCGGCCGGGTGGGGCCTGATCTGTGGGCTGCGCCGGAAAGCGTTTTGGTTGCTTGCTATCCTCACCGTCGTAGTCGTGGCCGCTGCTGTTGGTGGGGGTGTCTTTGGTTCACTAGCAGCGCGAATGCGAAGTAAGGCGCCTCTCCAGCTAGCACTGGATTTGGAGATGACTGGTTTAACGTCTGATTATGAACAGCGCATACCGGTTGCAAGCATACTCAAGCCGACACAGAGTCGAGTACATCTAGGCTCACAATAGCATACAGAGTCCGAGTTTGATTTCGAACTCGGCAACTACCTCTAGTATCTTTTTCGGAGCGCCAGCTACCGCCGTGGCGTTCATCGATGTGGAATACCCAGGCAACAACGTTGTATAGTCCTACAACCGACCATATAGCTTTGAATGCGAAGAATATGCCGATTATGGGTCTGGCGCTAATTTTGTTGGAAACCATTGCGTACTCCATACGAGATTGGATCGAAGCTTGCATGAGCCAGAATCTTCGTGATGGTAGTACGGGAAGGAAGAAGAGCCGTATAGCAGTCGTTGTTAAAAAAAACAGGTAGCAAATGCTTCTAAAGAGTATGGAGGGAACTGCTTCCTCCACGGAGCCGATACGGGGTACTGATCACACTCGGAAATCACATCTCTTGGGATGTTTACAGGTCTTGACTGGGTCGGCATTTATGAGTAGCAACGCATCTTGTTAGTTGGCTGAGTATTAGCCGGTAATATCATAAGCCGAACAGTCCTTCGCACGAAGTTGTATAAAGGACTTCTATAAAGCTTTAAAGTATATATTCTTTCATATAATCCTGCCGCTCAAATGACGCTCACTTCGACCAACGGAGGCCATTTTACTTGTGTTGTAGTTCATTTGCTGACACGAGGGAAAAACTGATCTTATGAGCTATGGAATAACACGTAAATTGAGTAGAGTTGGCTCTCGTATGTTCCACAGCTGCCGCCCCTCTTAAGTCCCTCCCAACCTCCACATATCTTCACCTCTAAGTTGCGGGGCTCCTCACACAACAACTTGGTCCAACATGATCAGCCTAGAATCCACCAAGCCCGCCAACCGATGCGGCTCCACGTCCTTCTTATACTGCTCACTCGACACCATCTTCCGAAATCCCGCCAAATCCCCGTACTTGATTAGAAAAGCATCGTCCCACTCCTCCCCCTTAGGCGCAATAACATGAGCAGCCACTGTGGCCATGAAGTGGACGGAAGTGTTAGGTGGGAGGACGGCGCGGATGTCAGCGCGGTAGCGGTCGAGGGCTTCGCGGCCGGTGCAAGGGCTGCTGTCGATGGTTGAGGAGGTAGAAGAGCTGAGGTATGGAGCGTAGTCGGCAGTGGAGCGATATTTCCAGAGGTTGAGCATGTAGATTGGCTTGGTGGGGTCGTACGTTTTTGCGGCCTCGGCGAGGTTCTCGTGGCTGATGGACATGTCTGCTGTGAGAGTGTGGCTTGCAGTATTGCTAATCGTACTCAAAGTAGATTGTGCTCGAATAAAGGCACTTTCCTTTACCTTTATATCTGCGCCGGGGAGCGGAGTGAAGCATGGGGGCCGAAGTTAACTGGTGGAACTCCGCTGGAAAAGGGCGGCTCGATGCATCATGAGGGCGGATAAGTAATCATTCTTACCACTATTGAGAAGTAAGACAATATAGGGCGCGTTCGAATGCTTATCTTAGAATGGCAATAAGATGGCGCATCTAACTAGTGGTGCGGCTGGTTCGAACATGAAACATCAGCCAGAAGTATTACCGAAAAGGGAACTCCGTGCTTTGGTATCGCCGATAAGAGCGAGGTAGTATTTACTTTAACAGGAGACTCACTTAGATCTTTAGAAAGGTTACCGTGTGCGCGAAATGATGGGGTAGCACGTAACTCAGTGGTACCAACTGCATCGCATTCGAAGTATTGGTCTACGTTACAAGCACACGAGATGCTATCCCAATGAACTGGCGAGTGAGAATGATAGATATGATAGATTCATCATATCCCTAGATGAAAACACCAGATGCGTTGTCCAAGCCCATGTTTATAGTGCCCAAGTTCACAAAACACCCGCATTTTTCAAAGCCTGTAGGGTCTCCGCCGTCCATTCTTGGTATTGTCGAAGCGGTCTTTTAGGTTGATGCGCTTCGGTCTGTCGGATAGTGGTGCTGGTGCCTCGACAGATTCGACGATGGATCGTATTCGGTCCAAGTCAATTCTCAGAATCGTGCCGACTTACTTTTTCCCAATCAAGTTGGCTAACTTTCCTGGCTTTTCTATGTCTTTAAGGTTAAAGATTATGTCGTTTTGGATATTGCCGCTCACTTGGAATATATTCCGAGTAGTCAAATTTGTTTCGATAGAGATTGCTTGATGATTGCGGGGAGCACTGATGGACTCGGCTAATAAACATTGTAGGACATGATTGTAAGAACCGCGTTCGGGCTGATCTAAATAAGGCAATGGTAGCAAAGTCCTTGAAGGATGGGCCCTCTAAATGCAGGGCAGAATACCACATGCGCACTGTCAACGAGATGTTTCAGAACCATCTGCCAGTATTCACACACGCAGACTTCCAGCGCAAGAACGTATGACCAGTACCTTTTCAGAGTCCGCTACCTATCAAGAAGGAGAACAGCCACATCAAAACTCAAGGTCGCGATTATCGACTGAAGTTCGAGGATCGGGAAGTGGGATGATGACCGGTGTGACGCTAATTGGATGGTCGAAGGTGCTTAGACGGTGGAAAGCCAGGTGGCTAAGAATTAGGGGATGGCGACGCCAGCGCAAGGGATACGGCGACAAAAGAATCGATACCGGCCTCTGGGGTATTGTTATTGGCTATCAAGACGTAATGATCGATGGTAAAGGCTTACAGTGCGGGGTGACCATATCAGACATAGCTCATGCTTACAGATCTGTGTATCTGCGGTTTAGTTCAGATCGTACATAACAACCCCTCAAGTCCACTTCGCAATATTGTTCGGCAGGAGTCTTCTAAACGTATCCAGCTGCTTCGCATGAAATGCCGTCTTCATCTCCTGCACTTCTGGTCGTGACTCTAAGGTCTTGTCGATGCGACGCTCGGAGACACCATACAGGACCGTATAGTCGGGTAGATGGGCATTGGCGGGTATTGTGCAATGTGCTCCAATCGTGCAGAACTTCCCAATCACGCATCCTCTCCCCAGATATGCGCCCACTTCAACCACACTTCCCTCGCCTATCTCGGTAGCCTCCACAATAGCATTCGTCTCCACCACAACGTTCATGCCCAAAACAGTCCCCTCTCCTCTCATCGAATCCCGCACACTTCCTCTTCTACTTTCCGCAACACTACTCCGCCTACTCTCCGCGTCCAGCCCGTCGCCCATACCCACACCAACCTTCGCCCGCTCATAGATTATCACACCCTGCCCCAGCACCACGGGCGCAAGCACACTGCTTATCTTGCTATGTGGGTGTAGCACGCTCTGCGGGCCGATGGTTATGGGGTGCGTGCCTGTGAGTTGCGCGTGTTGGGCAATTAGGACCGAGGGGTCGAGCACGATCGAGGAGGGTTTTGGGAGGATGGAGGCGCGTTTTTGAAGGGTCGATGTGCGGCGGTCGGCGGCGGAGGCGCGGGAGGATGTAGGTTGGGCGGACATTGTTGGTAGAAGTGATTGTATTCGTGGTTGCTGGCGGAGCTTGATGCTTGATAGTTGGAAGTCGGGTTCGGGTGTTTTGGGCCGAGGCACGTGCGCTTGCATTCACCCCTATGATTGGCTTTCGGTTTTCGACCTTCTCAGTCGACAATACAAAACGCTATCGTTTCGCACCTCTTACCGGACACATTGTAGTTGAGCGAGTAGCAGGATGGAATTCCTGCATTGATGAATCAGACTACTTTGAAGAGTGAGCTAGAAGACGAGAATAGCATTGAGCGTAAGGATCCGGGTGTGAGAGGCACACCAAGGAACTTCAATTTGTACGTTGAGCATATCCTGATACATTTTCTTCTTCTTAATCTATTGGGCTTTTCCCTTTGCATGAAATGAAAGGAGCGGGAAATGAGATGTGGAGTAGATATGTTATCAGATCAAATAGCCATTTTCTCAGCCATAGTATTGAAAGGGTAGTGATAAAAGTCAGGTGACTCTTCCATTACGCTGGAGAATGACCTGTACTAACGCTCACTTGCTTCCATTTTTCTTCTTCCCCCATAACTTCTCCGACTCTTCATATATGTAGTCTAGGATTGCCGGCGCCCATAGCGTCACTGCCACAATCTGTCCAAAGCCCCAGTTCTTCTTATTCATCATCTTGAGCGAAGTGTTAATCGACAGAAGCGACAACTGCATGCCGATCCCGGCTAGAAAGCAGAGTATAGTGAGATAGTATGCGATCCTCATCCGACGATCAGAGAACAATCCATGTTCAGCCTCAGGCTGGTGGGCTCCGTCCAATGTGCTATTTTCGGCGCCTTCGCCTTCGCTTTGCGGCGCCTTCTGATAGATTCGACGACGAAGGCGTTCTCTGAATTTGATTGATAGTGCTGCAAGGAGACACAAGGTTGAGAAGCTCCAAACCATGGGTGTGAGCACGCGTAGCCTATGCGATGCGCGGGGGATATCGCGCCGTCCCAGCTCAAAGTTATTATTCGGACACACCGCTAGCGCTGAGTATCCGCCACAAGCATCGATAGCTGAGAGCTTGTACATGAATTGCTGGTATGCGCGGTACCTCCTATTTTCGTTCCTAATTTCTCCATTGATAGGTATGATGCTAGAGTATAGGATCCAGTATACGATTGTGGAGAGTAGCCAGCATGTCGTTGATAGTAAGGTGATGCCGAGTGTTGCTTTCTCGCAGCGAACCAGCATGATGTAGGTGAACACAACAGGCAATACACCATTTGTTGCGAGAGGCGTGAGCATGAAGGTGGTGAGCATGTCCGTTTCGAAGATGTCGTAGGTGAGGGAGGCGATTTGGAGAGTGACACTGAAGTAGCATTGTGCTTTATGGAATTGGACGAGTGCGTTTTCGAAGATGCTTTGGTGGGTACGCTGATTGTCTCTATTGGTTCGAGTAGAGCGTTTGTCTTGCTTTTGGAGGGCTTTCGATTCTGCAACTAGCTGCTCTGCGGCCTGAGATGGCTTTTGGTGTTTGCGACGTCGATGGTTGTTGTATTCGAAGCCGGTGAGACCGAAGAGGAGGATGACGACGAGAACGCATTGCATGATGTAGGAGGCAAAAACCTGGAAAGGTTTTAGTCTGGAAGCTGACCAGCTTATGGTGTTGCACTCACTCCGATTCCAACGATGTCAGCATCCGCATATGGCAGCGAATCATATCCGCTATTGCAAAGTGAGAAGAGGCAGTCATTAATGCCTTTGATATTTGGTGCCGTGCTATTGATCAGCATGTTGACCGAAGAACACGACTCCCTACAACCCTGCCCCTGCCTCGCATTCCGGCAAGTCGACGTCAAACACTCCGTGACTGCATACGTGACGTTTTTCAACCCTTCATCTGCTGCCTCCGCAGGTATGCGGTCCCCAATGGTCGAAGTAATGCTCTGCTTTAGAACATCTTGCCTCAGGTAGCCCGCTATTGCAGGCACATTCGCGCATGTCCGGAAACGCCTGATAGGTCCTCTGCCGTCGCCTTCAAAGGCTTCTTCTTGGAGGATAGATTGGTAGATTTTAGTGACGTCTGCGCACTCCTTGATGCAGTTGCCATCCGGACAGCCCTGTTTGAATGTCACGGTGTCAGGGTTGAAATTATCGCGGCATACTTGAGACGTCTGGTTGTTTGGGTAGCAGCAGCGCAGGCTGTCGTTGGTTTGGCCAATGTTGTCGCAGAAGAGGGCTCCCGCAGGATTCTGCGCCATGAAGAAGATCTTGTTACGAGAAGTAGGAGAGATTTTGGGGTAAGAAACTGATGAAAGAGACGGTGCCGTTGACAAGGCTATGCGACGAGGGCAGTCGCTACGTCATGTGGCACGCCTAACTAATGCTGTACCACATATTTGGGGGCTCTTACTTCGCATTGGTGCAGTGTTGCGGTGTGGCGTTAATCCGAGCCACGATCAAGCAATATGCAGATGGCTGTAGCGTAATGAAATAAACATGTGTAATAAAAATTATAGTAAAATGAATACAGAGATGCGCAAAAAAGTGGGAGCTGCTGTTAAGTCGAAAAAAAGATTTAATTAGAAGAATGGTGGCTGTTGCGTTGCGCATAGAGCGGAGTTGGGATTCGCGGCCTTTGCCTATTTTGATTAGGCTGCATTAACGTGTCGCGGAGGCACGAATGGGAAGCTTGTATCACAGCCTCGTTGCTTATCATCAAGGAGCCAGTCGCTTTTCAACGGCTTTCTTGATTTCTTCCTCAGCTGACCACATATAAAGCCTTCGGTTCACATCGCCGAGTATCGCTTTGCCTACTGCTAGTCAGCCTATATCCACATCAAGCGAGCTTCTGTACCCCAGTCTGTAAACTTACCTATCCATGGAAACCTATTCAGCATCCACAAAAAGAAGTACATAAAGTACTCTGCGACAATTCCAACATTAGCTTTCGATCTTGAAATCTTCTTGCCACGCTCCACTATCTCCTGTACTCGCGGGCTGCGAACCTCGTGGTACAGCTTAATCGCTAGGTCAACCTTCCGTTTCTCGCTGCCTTCGAAGTTGTGCTCCGTGTCTTTATCTTCTAGCACCTTTTTTAGCAGTAGAGCCAACGTCTGCGAATCTTCGAGCGCCTGACTCGCTCCTTGACCAGTCGTTGGATCCATAGCATGCGCCGCATCGCCTACCAGTACAATGCCGTCTTCGCCCCAGTGCGGTAACTCATCAAGAACCCATGTCGGGTAGATGCTCTCAACTTCCGCTTTCTTCACGATTTCTTGGACAATGGGGTCTTTCCAATGCTTGTGTCGTTCCAACAACGCGGTCTTGACGGCTGCTGGACTTATATTTTTGGTGTCTGGAAGTTGGGAAGTTTCGAACGTGGACCACCACATTAGGCTTCTGGCCGAGGGTGGGCTTCCGGAGGAGTATCCGAAGAACCCGTTGCCACCGAACTCAAAAACCATGGAGGGCGGGTCAACGATCGATGGTGGTATAGGGGTGCGCAGAAAGCCTCCTACGCCCGACAGACCACTGAAAATGCATCAGCAGAGTGAAGCAGACTCTTTCAAAGAAAAAGACTTACGTATACTTTGGCTTGAACTTTTCGTCCTCTCCAAACAAGGCCCTTCTTACAACACTCTTCACGCCATCAGCTCCAATCACCAAGTCAGCTTCGTCCTGCTCTACGTTCCCTTCCTCATCCATCAAGCTAACGATCGTCTTCTTACTTTGCTCATCTTTCTCAATACCTACTACTTTTCTGTAGTTTATTACGCCTTCTCCCACGCTCTTCCTAATCGCCTCCCAAAGCCCATGCCTTGAGCTCGCAACACACACTTCCTCCTCGCCTTCTCCCCTAACTAACTTATCGCTCGTTTTGACGGTCCCCAGTGTCCATCCATTGGCAGCTTTAAACACGAAATTCTCAACAGGAAAACCCTGAGCAGCGACAGCATCGTGCAGATCTTCATTAAGATCACGCAAAACGCGCATGCCATTGGGGGAGATGCCGAGGCCGCCGCCCACGATGGCTGTGGATTCAGAGAGAGTGTCGAGGTTGTGAGTGGTCTGGTGGGAGGAAGACGAGTCGGTGGTTTTAGTTTGTGAAGAAGAAGAGAGTTTTGAGCGCGGTCGATGCGATTCGTAAATCGAAATGATATGAGTGTGAGGAAGATGTTTGCGGAGATGCAGGTAGGTCGATAGGCCAGCGATGCCGGCGCCTATGATGACTATCTTCATCGTGGGAAGATGACGTGGTGCCAGGACTTGGTCGAAAGAGAGATCGCGGTTCAGCGTGTCACAGAATGAGACAACTGAGACAGACGATTGAGTGAGTGTGTCTTATAAACCTCAGGCGCAATATATCGCGTCTTGTCATGTGCGGGTGTGCACGCAGTGCGACGCGTCGTCGATACGGAATACGAGCAGGCAGCCATCGGATGGCTGAATTGTGGCGTCTCGCATGCTATTGTGCCACGTAAAGTCCCACGCGGCCTTGCGGGTATGACAAGCGAAAAAAAAGGGGCGCCGAACGGACGAGGATAAAAAGAAATGTTGAAGGTTGGTAGCCAGACGTGCCAGAGTTAGAGATATCCGGAGCCACGCGGGGCAAGCCCGTGGCTTAACGCGTCCTTGTGCGGGGTTCGAAGAACCGTAACAACAGGTGATAAAAGTCGGACACCATGAATTTAGATAAACCTTGCTCCATGCCAGGACAAATAGAATCGCAATTGTATCAATTAGCGCAAGACTCATGCATTGAACTAGATCTTCGCAACTCGTGGAGATCTCCCATAATCATTAACATTGAGAAAGTATTTCCCACGGACTAAAAGGCACATGCAACGCCTGACACTTACACCATAAGGGATTGATGCCTCCCGATCGCATTGCACGGCGGGTTAAAAGTCTTCTGAGAGCACCAAGGTACCGATAAGCACCATAATAAGGCAGACCCCGCAAATGAAACTAACCACCTGGACTTGTTTCGCTCACTGAATAATCGACAAAGCATAGCGCGTATAGGTTTTCAACCTTGAAAGGAAGTAGCCCCAGTTCCATTCAACGTTCTAGCAAAGCTCAACTTTCGAACAGAGTTCTTGTGCTGTGAATAGCGACATCCTAGGAGCTTGCCCCAAGTTTCCTCAGCACCGCTTACCGTTTTTATAGGAGCCCCAGCTTTTGGTCCAAAAGCGAATAATCTAGCCGCAGGTGTGCCAAAATGTCTGCGGGAAGGTGCCTAACCCGTAGCTGCTGATTACTAGGGCAAATTTCCGCTGCGCAGCGTTCCATCTAGGTATCGTCTTCTCCCACTGCTCGGTGGTTATCTTCCCTTCAATTGTCTGCTCCAGGGTATTGCAGTCATGCGCCGCATGTGTGGAACCACATCTGTGTTCGGTCTTAGCGTGAGCTGCGCATCGCCCACAGCAAAGAGCTTTCCTCCGAAGGAGGCTTTTGGGGAAGCAACGTCGAAGACCTTTGTCGCAATGGCGAAGATGAAGTTTGGACGATGGCAGCTAGTCCTTCCGACAGTGCTGATGTCGCCATTACCCTCTCCTTTTCCCAGGCTTCAGGTCGCAGGAGGTCATGCCAAATGGTACTTCGATGCTCTTTTCCGTGAATATCGGCGAAGATGTCTTTCATCTCTTCCAAGCCCTCTCCAACATTTAAGTACCACAGCCAATTGTGCAAGCGCTTTCCTGGCCTAAGATCGCCACATCCGTAGGAATGGTATAGCTATGGAGTAATGAGTCATGATACTCAGCACACAGGTTGCGTTGCGACACCTACTTGGGAATGTATGTTTTATCCATCATACGAAAGGTTATTTTGTCCGCGTACAACTTGTTCCACCTATCATCAATTCGCTCCTCCTGGACGGTTCCCCTCCAGCACATGTAGCCTGAGTACTGTCGCTCGACCTCGGGCATCAATTTGCTTCTTGATGAGGTTGATCTGTCCGCGACGATCACGATATCCGCCGGATATATGTCTTTTTACCACAAATCACATCGTCATACTCGACCTGGATTCTTCCATCAATCTCTTTGACGTCCTTCACGCGCGCTCCGGTTATGAACGACGCTTTTCCGTCATTTTCACGTGCTTGGGAGCTACGGGAATAGCTTTCCGAATGAGTCCGTCAAAGTTCGCGCGCAATATACTAGGAAACAACCCCATGGTTGTGTTTATGATGGTCTGTCCTTTTTGAGCTTTGGGTTCGCCATTGGCGTTGACCATAAAGCCTGGCTTGCAGGTGATACGCATGTCACGATTCACATCATCGTGCATCTTGAGGAGCTCTTCTACTGCGGGCCCGATCTTATAGCCCGCGTTGGAAGTTTTTTGTTCCAGTATCGTCACAGTATAGCCATGGTGTTTCAACATGACACCGCACATCAAGCCCGTAATCGAACCGCCGATCTGGAACATCATCGGCGTAAATCGAGGCCCGAAGTTGCAGTACGTACTATGATGGCCTCCTTTGCTATGGTCAGTTTAAGCAAGCTGATACCCTAGGAAAGTCTATGTCGAGGAGTGGATATCACAGCAACGGACTAGACGATGGTTTGAAGGGCAACATCTGTAATCGTGATAAGTGGAAAAGCGGAATTCTCCTGCAACGCGTAATTATACTTTTCTAGTTCTGACTGTACCGTAAACTGTGCAAACTAACATGCACTCGTCTTTAGGTAAGGGCTAAACCCGCTGATGTGAGAGTATACGTTAGCCCACTCAGGCAAAAGATAAAAAATGAAAAGCCGGAAATAAGGCGGAAACATAAAGCGATGATGCCGACCGATTCTACATTAAGAGAGCAGTGTTCCTTTTAGCACTCCATGTAAGGTCTAAGCGTTTCACGATCGATGGACCGAAGCACCAAAACGCAATCCACATATGAAACAGTTACTTAATTGCATCTTTTAGGGCTTATAGGCTTCAAATTCCAGCGGAAAATAGTATTAAGGTTATTTAAATTGTATAAAATAACTCAACAACTCCCTTTACCTCGCTTGGGGGAGCTTAAGTCGCTACTATTTCGCAACATCTATATTCTATCCTAATCTAATTTAGGCCAGACTGAAGTTCAGCCGCAACCTGTGCAGGTACTGTCGTCGTTCCACAGAGCGATTTTTTTGGTCTGCACTACCGAAATCAGCTTTCTAATATTTCCATCTTCGTCTTTGGATGTCAACTTTTAGATCGAAGCTGGAAGTACTAACATAAATGCTCAATTAGTTCTGGGCCATGTGGTCTCTTTATCATAGCAAAGACTACTACGGATGGCCTAACAACGCTGCGGAACTACGGCGATAGCCTGATCGCTGCTTATCATAGTGGAGCTTGAATGCTTCTTGTGTTGAATTATAAATTGTTACGTACCTCTGGAATCATCTTGTATATAAGCGAGGAAAAATGCGCACGCACAACGGTTCGGCGTTTGCTTTTCGAATATGGGCGCTTTTGCTGATATACGCGAATGTCTCGCAAACGGCGGTCTTCACCTCGAATCTGATACGTCACGAACGTTCGACTGTTGTGCGGAAGTATTCGGGGAGCGTTCGGAAGGACGGGTAAGCGTTCCAGACTGCAGTGTTGATAAGAGGCCTGTATAAGGTTCTCATGCAAGTGCAGTTCAAAGACATTGTATCTTAATGAATGCTTCTATGGTTCTCTTGACCAACACCTTGCGCGAAGTGGAGGAGCTAAAGTCATTCATCAACTATTCTCGACGGATGTGGGTATGATGATGCCCGAGTACGATTTCATTTGGAGAAAAGTGATGGATGTGGTAGCGCTTACCGGATAATTTCGCTGCCATCATACCACCCGACCCCGAGTTTGCCTTGCCAAGGGCGCTTCGACACACCGGTATAGAGCCAGCACATCTCGCAGGACATGGGTATTCGCAAATTCTGGTGCTAAAAACACTGCCCCCACCGGAGCATCTCGGGTCACAGGACCCTAGTTCAGCCTGCATCTCGGGGACTAAGATATTCATGGATGATCCTACGCTAACCGTGTCCGGGCACGTCCTGCTACGGGTAGAACTCAACCATGCGATTGCACTAGGTGTCTTAAGAGACAATGGGCCATACTGAACGCGAGGCTTGACATCCTCGGACAACTTCTCCAGTCTCATTCATTTTCTTCGGCTTGTCGAAGCAACATAGTCACGATCTTGTTCCTTCGCTACATTGTCGCCATGTTCGGCATCGACAGATATACTCATGACAAGTTCGGCTTGACTGTCGCTAGTTACGTTCTTACTGGCGCCGCCGTTGGCCTTCGCATCTTTTGCAAGCTCCGGCACAAGCAAGGCATTCGCGCAGATGACTACTGGATCATTGTAGCGCTCTGCTGGTTCTGGGCTTCTGCTTCTATTGGCATGTGGGGTCCGTAACCGCGTACTCTGTATCGTATTTCCGTCCAGAGAAACTGACTCTTTTAGGTAACTTGACTGGTAATGGAGGACTAGAGATGCGCGAGTTGGCGATGCTAGCACGCAAGAACCCGAAGTTGCTGAAGAATTATCAGAACTACTTTAAGGTGAGAACAGCATAAATTTGCCTTCTGGGTCGAATTAGGTACTAACTCTATCAAAGGCTGCATTCCTTAGCATCAATCTTCTCGCCGTCTCCACTTACGCGATCAAGATGTCCATTCTCTTCTTCTACGTCCGCATCTTCTCCATCGAGACTTGGTTCAGGCGTGCCTCTATTGCCCTCATGGTCCTCTCAACGGCCTGGGTCATTGCTACTGTAGTTGCGTTCTGCCAGATCTGTCAACCAATTGACTCCTTCTGGAATAAACTCAAACCCGGAAAGTGCTCGAGCGGCAACAACTACTTCCTCGGCACAGGCCTCTCGGACACTATCTTAGACATCGCAGTTCTCTTACTGCCGGTCCGAATGGCATTCCAGCTACAGCTCCCCATGCGCACTAAATTCGCCATCGCTGGCATTTTTGCCCTTGGAGGTTTCGTTGTCATTACGAATATCATTCGTCTGACCTTCATGTACAGGCCTAACGATAACTTTGGTAAATCGTCTAACTCATTATTCTAAAATCGGTGGTACTAACTCATCATAGTGAACTTCGCTGAAACAGAGAAGTGGGCACACATTCACTGGCTAACCGCCATTATCTGCGCCTGTCTTCCTATTTACAAACCCCTTTGGACATCCCTTTCTCAGTCCGCCGGCAGCTGGATCAGCTCTTTACGTACAAAACTCGGATATAGCACCAACAAGTCCAAGAATACCTCCTACGTTCGTATGGGCCATGTGGGGCATTTTGGAGCCGCTATGGAATTCAAGGAGAGCGACTTGGAAAGCGGCTATCCCCACACCAGCAACCCTGAGATGAGCCATAGTATTAGTTTGAAGAGCTCGACGGGGGCTGACGAGAAAGAGCTTCCCCGAGCTCCGCCATGAGGTGTTGCGTTTTCGCACTAGGTGGACGTGGTCTGATATTTTTTTTCTCAGTTCGGTTTCGGATCTTCATGTTTTCGGGAACTGTCTTTACACCCTTGTATGACTTTACGAGAACGGACTAAGCAACGACCAAATTGACTTGAATTAACATAACTTTCATTATACATCGGGAATCGCATTGCCTGCATCAATTAGTGACGATGGCACTGTAACCCCCCGACTGTTCGATCCCATCGGTTTGGGATGGCCCCTATACACTCCATACTCCAACTGGTAAGTGGTCCATACCATAGCGCCGGCAACATTTCCATATAAGGCGTACTTTCATTGTCCCTTAGCATTTCCTCGGGCTTCTACAAACCCTGTATATTGTTTCATGTACATCCACGGTTGATCCCTCGCCGAGGGCGCTACGTAGGCGCTCGGAGATAAGGTGGCTGGCGCAACGGCTAGACGGGGGGGCTATGCACGAAATAGCTCGTATTTTCTAAGCCCCGTTCCACTAAAACGCTATATGTGCAACTATTCATAGTCAAGTAACATGTCTTTATAAACCTAGAATTCTATATACTTATAACTACAAAGATGATATTGTACAAGTTCTATTGACTATGTTTAACTATTTACTGTATTCTTTGGTGAGAAAGGAAGTTGGAGGCGAGGATATAGTGGGCGAGCTCATTTGCAAGGCAATTTAGAGACCCATGCTCGATTTAAGCACGATGGGGCGTATGCACAATCCAGGATGGCCTAGTTCGTGTTCGGAAACCGAGAGTCTGGGCATTCTTGGTACCAGGATTGAGTAGCTTGCGACTGCCATACTGCAGGGATTACGCGGGTGCCGCGGGAACGGCACAATGGTCTGGATCACACGCTGGTACCGTACACGCGCTATCAATCTGCATCTACCGCAGACTCTTAGGTAGTGGTTGAACAGTTGACAGGCGCACCCACCATCTATCAACAGCTTCATCGAGGCCCACCAAAATGACTGATCAACCGGATCGACAATCTGCGACCTTTCAACCCTCCGCTTTGGATATGGAGAAGATCGCGGGATTAGTAGAGGCACAAAGCGAGTTGCGGAAGCAAGGGGAATCCGACAAATCGAACTACCTTCAAGGAAAGAAGCTCCATCTTCTTACACTGGGGTATGTGTCATTCATTTGCTTTCGTGCATATTATGAGACTAACGAAAACAGGTTGTGCTTGAGCATTTTCCTTGTTAATTTCGAGATCTCTATTGTGAGCACCTCACTTATATCGATTACGGACGACCTTGAGCAATTTGGTCGAAGCAGTTGGGTCATCACTGGATACCTTTTGACTTACACTGGTGAGAGTTGCAGCGTGCCCACTGACATTCTCTAGAAGCTAACTTGCTTAGCGTTTTTGGTTATTCTCGCCAAACTCAGCGATCAGCTTGGACGGAAGACAGTGCTCATAGCATGTCTCTCGGTCTTCACCATTTTCTCCGGAGCATGTGGCGCCGCGCAAACGATGGACCAGCTGTAAGTTCCAGCTGTATTGTGATCACCGATGATTCGAAGCTAACCTCTCGTTAGGATCGTCTTTCGGGCATTCCAAGGACTGGGCGGTTCTGGGGTGTACTCGCTTGTGTTCGTCGTCATATTCGAGATGGTTCCAGCAGAATTGTATCCAAAGTACTCAGTGCTCATAACGGCAATATTCGCCATTTCTTATGTCACTGGGCCGCTTTGTGGAGGTGCGATCACCACAAATACGACTTGGCGATGGGTGTTTCTCCTCAAGTAAGGAAGTCCTTCGTATCCTTTGGCAAGCTTTTCTAACGTACTCATAGCGTGCCTGCTGGTATAGTAGCGTTGATTACTCTGCTGCTCTGCATGCCGAACAACTTCCCTAACCACGGTGGACGCATTCAGAAGAAGAGCTCTGGACTCAGAGCAGTTGACGCAATTGGAGCTAGCCTCATGCTCGGGAGCATCACCCTGTTGATTACCGGCTTTGAAGAAGCGAGCAATTTTTCGCCGTGGAAGTCAGCTCAAGTGTTGGCGCTCATCCTAATTTCGGTCCCCTGTATTGTTGCGTTCCTCTTCTACGAGAGAAGAGTGACAATCAAAGGCAACGGTAAGCCAGAGCCTGTGTTTCCATGGCGGTTCTGTACAAACAGGGTCGTCATGGGGTTGTTTGCGTAAGTGGAGATTGCTCTACGAAGAATCAGGGGCTCGCTGATCGTGCTTTAGGAATGCTTTCCTCAGTGGTGCTGTTTTCACGAGCTGCATCATTCAGATACCACTCCGCTTCCAGGCTGTGAACAACGAATCGCCATGGAAGGCTGGTGTGCGCTTAATTCCATTTGCAGTTGCTGTGCCGGTAGGGATAGCGCTCGTGGCGGTAGCATGCGGGAAGAGGCGTCTTCCCATTATCTACATGCAACTTGTGGGGCTGATTCTCCAGGTTCTTGGTTTAGTCTTCATGTCCAGATTGACGCTCGGCCGTATTTTGTGGAAGGGCCAATACGGCCTGCAATTCCTCGTAGGCATTGGATGCGGAAACTCCTTTGGGGTTACAGCTCTCATGACCAATGCAATCGTTGAGAAACGCGATCTTGGTATGTACTGCAACTTGTTGGGTGTACATTTTAGCTGACAGTCGCGCCAGCAACTTCAACCGCTGCAATCGTCCAGATGCGAATGCTTGGTGGGGCCCTCGTTCTTGCGCTCGTCACTGCAGTCATGAATAGCGACCTGAAAGACACGCTGCTTGAACTGCTTTCGGGTGAACAACTCGTGCGAGTCTTCCGAACAACCGAAGCAATAATATCCCTCAATGAGCCTCTGAAGACGGCAGTCCAAGAGACCTTCCTCAAAGGTTACAATATGCAGCTACGCATACTACTAGGGTTCGCAGCGGCTCAGCTCCCCTTTACGCTGCTCATGTGGCAGAATGAGTCTGTGAAGATCGCTTGAGTAGTATATAATAGCGAGGTTAA
Organism: Darksidea phi; assembly: GCA_030770425.1. Classification (NCBI taxonomy): domain Eukaryota; kingdom Fungi; phylum Ascomycota; class Dothideomycetes; order Pleosporales; family Lentitheciaceae; genus Darksidea; species Darksidea phi. The sequence continues at coordinate 200,945 of JASJFT010000031.1, read as the reverse complement.
GACATGGAATGGAAAGTACAGGGTACAATGTACTGTCGGGATGAGGGCTGAGTTCATGCGCAGACTTGGGATGAATTACGGCAATGCGTTTAAAGGGGGTGGTACGTACAGAATGCCATGCATCTACTTCGACTAAAGTCAGTGGCACCCTCTTGGCTTTCCGGATGTTTTGAAACAGTACCCGGTGTGGTCCTGGCGCTAAACGAAATCTGGATGTCTCTGGATCACATCCTTGCCTCCACATTTGCTCTGGGCGGCTAAATTCGCGTGGCTCATTCACTTAAAATATCTTCCGTCTTACAGTGTCACATCGTCAGGTACAGCGATGGACAAACAATCGTTCGTATCCTTATATTTGCGATTAGCTCAGCACTAGTCTATGCCGATCTTGACTAATCAGGCTTGCTTCTTCGGAATGACCGGCCCCTTATGAGACCGAGCCAACGTCGGCTCTCCAGATCGCTCTGCGCATCTTCTGGACTATTTCGGTGACAGCTGCACGATCTTTGCTGCTTGGGATTTCGTGCCCTCCACCATGCTGGAATTGCTCCCGCGTCTCTCCTTTGCATAGTTTGAGCAGCTTTGGAGGCCAAGCCAGTTCGCCATGTTCACCCGCTCCCCATACATGCACCGTGGGAATATTTATCACTTCCCCTGCGTGGGCATGATCCAATGGAGCGATCATTCCACGTTCTAAGAGGTCGGGGTCCACTGGGATAAGCGCTGAGAAGAACATAGCGACCTTGATACCACCTCCATTCGGGCTTCGGCGTGCTTGGCGGACTAGGAGGGTTGAAGCAAGCACGCCACCCTGGGAAAAAGCAACGAGGCCATCGAACGGGCCGCGTACTTCGATGTAACGCTCAAGATTGTTCAGCGCATCTAAGACAGACTGCGGGGAGTGTTCGTCGAAATATCCGAAGTATTGCTCTGAGGGTGACATGAGTGCATGGATTTCTGCGCTGGTCAGCGGAATTGCAATTTCCTAGGCCCGCTCGCCAGCTGCTTTCGGTTCCTTCCGCATGGGTCAACACTTACCAGGAGCGGCCTCCTCCGGCACGGTTCCTTCGACAAATTCGTACGTGTGCCCATCGCCTAGTTGGTACTTTACTGCACCTGATTGTGGCGAAGTCTAGTCAGATTGGCCAAGCACAAAGGCGCCTAAGGTGGGACGTACTCAGCTGGACTTCGAGCGTCTGCGAATTTGTGCCCTTACCATGGAGGCAAAGGAAATGCATCGTTGTTAGAGCGGAGCGCAGTCTAAAGATGGGCAATGGGTTTGTCTTAGCAGCTGTCACCCCTGATTGGTAGTAGGAGCTCTGCCTATTTTACGCGCTGTGGGTATTGCGGTTCTCAATCACTGGAAACAAGGTGAATGCAAAGGCTGTACTTACTAGAGCAGCTTTCAATTTATGGTCAGCCGGTGTGAACGAGCTCTGCTGCGGCTCGATCATACCCACTTCTTCTAAGTGGGGCTGGTTAGCCTATCGATCCTTCGTGAAGGATTGATACGGCCAATAGACGTGCATAAGCTCGACCGTGCATAATCGTGAGTAGGAACCCCGACCATCAAACAACGGTGACCGAAAATCCTGGTCCAATGTCGAAAGCATGCCTGCCTAGCTAGCCGTACCTACCGTCTCTTGAATGGTGCGTTTTCACCGAATTTAGATTTCTACCCTAGGTGTGGCGGGATATGATTTGTGTAGTGATCTGAAACGCGGCCGTTGCACTGCATTGGGTTAATGGAGTGCTCTGCCCCATTTTGATAGCCTCCGTTAAGAAACAAGGCGTAATTGTTGATATCGTTCATTAAAAATGTCCCACAAGTCTACACTGTAGCCCCCGACCAGAGCTCAAAGTCTCCGTGGAATTAATCGACTTAATTCCCATCGGAAAGCTCGTCAATAACCCGTCTCTGGTATTTACGAGTTCCGGTTCCCGTCTAGACTGGATAGAGTTTACTAGGAATCCTCACTTTTGCATTATGGATTACAGCACTACCTCCTCTTCGGCATCATATTCAAGTTCTTCCCGGTCGCCTTCGGTGTCCTCGGCGTCGTCGTCAGGATTTTCACATACAGTGCAGCCGCACAATGACACTGAAGGCCTACCGGGGGTGGAGCCCATTGCCATCATTGGTTTCTCTCTCAAAGGTCCTGGAGATGCCGATACGGTTGAGTCATTTTGGGATATGATGATGGAGGCTCGCTCAACAGCTTCCGAGTTTCCCAAGGAACGACTCAACCATGCCGCACACTACAGCACAGACACAGGAGCCATGGGAACAGTATGTACTCTCGAGTTACGCTACATATCTGCGAGGGCTTATCGGCGTTCAGATACGGCCTCGAAAAGCTCATTTCTTAAAAGAGGACTTGGCAGTCTTCGATGCCTCCTTCTTTGGCATGACAGCTGCGGAAGCCGCTGCCATGGACCCCCAGCAGCGGGGACTTTTGGAGGCGTCCTACAGAGCCCTTGAAAATGGTGAGTCGAGCTAAGACGTATACAAGCCTTATGCGTTTTTGACTGGCTCGTAGCGGGACTCCCAATGGATAAAGTATACGGTACAGAGACGTCCGTTCATACGGGCTGCTTTACTGCAGACTATATGATGGTATGCATCTTGGGGAAACAAATACACTCCTGGGACACTCGCTAACTGTATTCCCAAGGTGATGGGCAAGGACCCAGAGCTGACACCAAAGTTTTTCGCTACTGGTGTAGCAGCTGCTATGCTATCTAACCGTATCAGCTCTTTCTACAACCTCCGAGGACCTAGCGCGACCATTGACACGGCGTGCTCCAGTAGTTTGGTGGCCCTCGATCAAGCATGCCAGTCATTACGACTGGGTCAAAGCTCCATGGTATGGCCTCTTCTTCTCTTCGTTACAGTGTCTTTGAGAATAATTGATGCGCTGTGAGCATTTCTAGAAATAGATGCTCTCCGATAGATGGGCTATGGCTTCCCTTACTATTATGCTAAACTTTACATAAAAATGACGACTAACCTCATTTAGGGGATTGTAGCAGGGTGCAACCTCATATTCTCGTTGGATTTGACCATTGGTCTTTCCAACATGGGATTTCTCTCCCCTGATGGCGTATGCCATAGCTTCGACCATAAAGCAAATGGATATTCAAGAGGCGAAGGATTTGGTGTCGTTGTTGTCAAACGCCTATCAGATGCAGTCCGGGACGGTGACACAATCCGGGCTGTGATTCGAGCGACAGGAACGAACCAGGACGGCGACACTCCTCTAGCTAAACCCAGCAAATTTGCTCAGGCGAGACTGATCTCCGACACTTACCGAAGAGCCGGCCTTGATAGGTCCAAGACAAGATATGTTGAAGCGCATGGTAAGCTGCTTCTGGAAAGCTGACAATCAGCTTCTAACCTTTGCAGGTACCGGAACGTCTGTAGGCGACCCACTGGAAGCCACTGCAATCGGCTCTTCTTTTGCAGCAGGAAGATCAAAAGCGGAAGCCGTATATGTGTCTTCGCTCAAGGCCAACTTTGGGCATTTGGAGGGAGCCGCGGGCATCGCTGGTTTGATCAAGACATGTCTCATACTAGAGCGTGGTATCATCCCGCCACTTGCAGGCTTGGAAAAAGTAAACCCAGAAATTGATGTCGACTTTCTCAACATAAAGGTACGAATTAAAGATCACTGCTGCAAGCTTAGGCTAATCAGTTCCTCAGTTTCCGCTGCAGCCCACTCCATGGCCCAGCAGAGGACTCCGTCGAGCTTCTGTGAACTCTTTCGGTTTTGGCGGAACCAATGCGCACGTCGTTCTCGATGACGCGTACCACTATATGCAACGGCATGGTATCAAAGGAAAACACTGCACAAAGATTATTCCCCCCTTATCACTAGAGCTCAAGACCAACTCGCGGAGGGCATCCGGCCTCTTCAACACCATGAATGTTGACCAGATTACGAAGCCTCTAGTCCTCACTTGGTCTACCCGGGATGAGTCTAGCCTGAATAAACTCATCTCTGATTATACCAAATGGCTGCACGAAGCAGAGTACACGTACAAGCATGTCGACATACGCGCTTCACTGGCCCATACTCTCTTAGAACGACGCTCATTACATTCTTGGAGATCTTTTGCCATCACAACTCCGCTGGGTGGGCTGGATGCTCTTGAGATTTCTAAACCGGTGGCTTCACAACCGCATTCCGAACTCTCGCTCGCGTTCGTGTTCACTGGCCAGGGCGCGCAATGGTGCGGCATGGGCAGGGAGCTGTTTGTGTATGAGGTCTTCAGGAAGAGCGTGCTGGACGCAATCTACTATCTGATGGGGCTAGGCTGCTACTGGCACTTTATTGGGGCGTTTACGGGTGAGCTCGAGCCTATAGCCAGAATGGATGAGCCAGGATTTGCGCAACCTTTGTGCACCATCTTGCAGGTTGCATTGGTCGAGCTGCTGGCTTCTATCAATGTTCGACCTTCGGTCGTGATTGGACACTCCTCTGGAGAGATTGCGGCAGCGTAAGTGCTCTCTTCGAAACTACAAAACGTCACTAACAATTTCTCAGCTATGCTTCTGGAGCAATCAGTCGCGAGTCGGCTTGGAAACTAGCATACTACCGTGGTATCTGCTCGAACAAAGTCGCCGCCATGACCAACATTAGGGGTGCCATGCTTGCCGTAGGGCTGCCAGAGGATAAAACGAAAGACTACATCGACCACATCAACACTGAGCTGGGCCCTGGGGATCTCACGATTGCATGCGTCAACAGCCCATCAAGTGTTACAGTGTCTGGCAACAAAGAGCACATTGAGGCGCTGGCGACACAGCTTGAGCAAGCATCCGTCTTTGCGCGCGTGCTCAAAGTGCCTGTGGCGTATCATGGGCCCCATATGGAGAACGTTGCAATCCAGTACCTTGATCTTATCGGAGTCATCGAACCTGGAACGACGTCCCGGCGCCACTATGTCAACATGGTGTCTTCTGTCCTTGGCGAGCGTATTGACAAGGAAAGCCTCCGTGAGCCCTCCTACTGGGTTCAGAATCTGGTTTCTCAGGTCAAGTTCACTCAAGCTGTGCACGCTACATTTGTTTCACCGCGTCGTAAGCTTCCCAACAAACTTGATCTATCGCATCAAGATGTGCTATGGGCCACAGATGTTCTTGAAATCGGACCACACGGAGCACTCGGTGGGCCTATCCGGGATACTTTAAGACCGTTACCGCACGGTAAAGACATCACATACACTCCCGCTCTGGTTCGAAAGAAGGATGCTTGCGTATCGTTGCTGACGGCTGTTGGCCAGTTGCATTGTCGAGGATACACAGCGCAACTGACCAAATTAAATGCGACAACCAACGACAAATCTAACAACCTCATTACGCTGCCGCATCTTCCGCAATATCCTTTCAACCACTCAAAAGCTTTCTGGTCAGAATCTCGAATCAGCAAAGGCATGCGGTTCCGAGGACATGGAAGGAATGCTTTCCTTGGTACTCCTGTCGCAGACTGGAATCCATTGGATGCGAGATGGCGACACTTTATCAAACCAGCCGACTCCTCATGGATCCCCGACCATATCATCAACGAAAAGAACCTGTTTCCCGCTGCGGGAATGCTCACAATGGTCATCGAAGCTGCCGCTCAACTCGCCGGTGACAGGGCAATATCTGCATTCGAGATTTGTGATGCTACTTTCCACTCGGCACTGGATCTGCCTACTGAATCTGATGGTGTCGAAGTTCAACTGCAACTTGTTGCCCACAACAATACGTCCTTGAAACACGGTGCCAAGTATGACTGGTTCTTGAGAACGTATCAGGAAGACTGGGCCGACGTCTGTCGTGGTACGATACGGGCGGTGCCTGCAAGCGAATCTTTAAACGAGGTTGACAACGGCAATGAAGAGGCTCACTTCGGAGCGCGAGCTAGAGCCCATTACGACGATATCTCTAGCCGCTGTACCCGTGAAGTTGATGGGGCAGGGATTTACGATCATTTCTGGAAATGCGGCTATCACTTCGGACCCAGCTTCAAGAGGATTCAGAACTCTAAGCACTCTCCATTCGGAGAGGCCACGGCCAAGATTGCTATGCTGGCTGGCCAAGGCTTGGAGAACCCGACCGTTATTCATCCTGCGACACTCGACGGCGTCTTGCAAATCGTGCTCCCCGTTATTACACAGATTGGCGATGACTCAAAACATGCTACATCTCTTCCGACGAGGATCAACAGGATTTGGGTATCGAAGACCGGATTGCTTCGTGAGGATGCTGAGAGTGTTGATGTTGCTGTCAATATTCGCAAGAATGGCTTCCGCAACACAACTTCAGATATCGCAGTGCTCTCACAAGACCGCTCCCTCCGTTTGTTTGTCGAGAGGATCGAGACGACATTGATCACGGACGGGCTGGAAGCAAGTCAAGAATCCGAGGCCATCTCACCACCGCTGTGCTGGAACATTGCACAAAAGCCCGACCTGGATTGTCTAGAACCCGAGCGACTTGCGATGTTTTTGACGCAAGGCGCCCCAAGGATGGCTGCTTCAAAACGGTACAAGTCTGATCTCGACCGAGTGCTGTACTACTTCATCAAGAAGGCCAACGACAAACTCACTAGGTCCCAAACATCACAAAGAGGGCATCTGCAAAAGTATCGTCAATGGATGCAACATCAACTCTCTAATGATGATGTGCTGTCCGTAGAACAAGACGAAAAATCGTTCCAACGTCTTTACCACGGCGTCAAGAGCCAACATCCAAAGCACGCTAAGATCTACTACCGCGCCGGCGAGCACTTGGCGAACTTGCTCAGCAATCGCTCCGATCCGCTCAGTCTTCTGTTCCAAGGCACCGACATGTCCAATTTCTACGAATGCCTTCTTGAGATTTCTGACTTTATGGCCCCAGCGGGTCGCTATCTTGATCTCTTGACACATAAAAATCCCGACATTAGTATTCTTGAGGTAGGCGCTGGCACGGGTGGCGCGACAAAGCATCTCATGAAGAGTCTCACGCAGCGGGGCTCAAATGATAATACCGCAAGGTACACCAGGTACTGCTTCACGGATATATCTGCGTCGTTCTTCGTCCAAGCTCAAGCCGAACTTGCCGCTTTCCCTAAGCTAGACTACAAGACGTTCGACCTTGAGCAGGATCCGCTAAGTCAAGGCTTTGAACCCGAGTCTTTCGATGTCATTATCGCTTCGCTCGTTCTCCATGCCACGGCCGATATAGACCGGACCCTCACATATCTGCATAAATTGCTGAAGCCTGGAGGTAAACTCATTGCGATTGAAGTTACAGTGCCCGATCAAGTGAGCGCTGGCTTCGTCTTTGGGTTACTCCCAGGTTGGTGGCTCAGCAAGGACGAATACCGCAGGGACCGTCTAAGCCCATGTTTGTCGCCGGATGAATGGAACCACGTGCTTGCTAGCAATGGATTTAGTGGTGTGGACCAAGTATTTTGGGATACTCAAGACGAAGAGCACCGACTCAACTCCCTATGGATTTCGACGAAACTGGAGGCTGAGCAGATCCCGGTCGATCGCGCCTTCTTAACTGCCGCTATGGTCGCAGCGATTGACTCCGACGAAGCGCACATGCGTATATGCCAGGAACATCTGGCGGACCTTGGGGTGCCATTGAGGTATACGGACCTAAGTACTCTAGCAACTGAAAACCTCAGTGATACGCTCGTCATCGTATACGATAGCCCAAGCACCACTATTCTCCAGACCCTAGAGGGAGACGATTTTGAGAGCTTCCGCGCGACCCTGTTACATGCTACAAACGTTCTGTGGATCTCACCTGCTGTGGGAAACGGCACCAATCCCTTCTCGGGTGCTGTTTACGGTCTTGCCCGTACTCTTAGATCTGAGAACTCTTCATTGAACTTTACAGTTCTCGAAGCGGACACTTCATCTGGCTTGGAAGATCAAGCTTCAAACCTGGGCCGAATCATCACTCATTGTCTACTCCCGTCATCTGATCACTGCGAATCTGAGTACATTGAGAGGGACGGAATGTTGCATATCCGTCGAATCATCGAAGATGCGCAACTCAACGACATGATTGCGGAAAATGACAAGAGTATGATCGAGAGAAATGTCCGCTTCGGAGATGCGAATCTTCGACTGACAGTCAAAACTCCTGGGTTGCTTGACAGTCTTCACTTCATTCAAGCTAGCCATCTGCCGGTAGAGCTTGCTCCTGCGGACGTGGAAGTCCGCGTCAGAGCTGTCGGAGTCAATTTCAAAGACTGCCTCGTCGCACTCGGACGCGTTTCTGATGACACGCTCGGTACAGAATGTGCTGGTATTGTAGAACGAGTTGGCGCGTCTTCTCGGTTTAAGCCCGGCGACAGAGTTGTTGTGTCTGCTCTAGACACTTATCGAAGTGTCATACATTGCAACGAAGCGCTTATTGCGAAGATCCCGGACAATATACCCTTCACTGAAGCAGCGAAGCTTCCTACCAACTACGTCACAGCATATCACGCTTTGGTCGAGCTCGGCCGCATTTCTAAGGGCGAATCAGTGCTGATACACGCTGGTGCCGGCGGTACAGGACAGGCAGCTATCCAAATCTCACAGCATTTTGGCGCCGAAGTGTTTGTTACTGTCGGCAGCCAGTCAAAGAAGGATCTCCTCATGTCGACTTATGCGATATCCGAGGACCACATCTTTTACAGCCGTGATACGTCTTTCTCTCAAGGTATCAAGCAGGCGACCGGGGGCCGCGGTGTGGATCTAGTGCTAAATTCGCTCGCGGGTGAGGAGCTCCGAGCCTCATGGGAGTGCATCGCCCCGTACGGTCGGTTCTTGGAGATTGGCAAGAAGGACATCTTTTCGCATGAGAAGCTGCCTATGTTCCAGTTTGCGCAAAATGTTTCTTTCTCCGCTATCGACATCGCGGCCATGACCAAGGAGCGTCCTCAGCTGATCCAGAAGGCGTTAAAAGCGGTAGTGGACCTGCTGGCGCAGAAGAAGATCAGCGTTGCTTCTCCACTCCGGGTTTTCTCTGTTCACGAGGTCGAAGATGCATTCCGGTATCTTCAGAGTGGGCTAAATGCGGGAGGCGTGGCTATTGAGATTGATCAGGATGCTGTGGTCCCGGTAAGACCTCGTGAATACCGTCCCCAAAGACTTTCTATTAACCTATGACCAGGCACTCATCTCTTCCGACTGTGGCCCACGCTTCTCGCCCAATGCAACCTACGTGATCGCCGGCGGCTTAGGTGGCCAAGGCAAGAGTATCGCACGCTGGATGGGTACCAAAGGCGCCAAACACATCCTTCTTCTCTCCCGGAAGGGCATGCGCACAGAAGGAGCAATGGACTTCTTCGAAGAGATGACAGGGGCTGGAGTGTACATTGAAGCCCCAGCTTGCGACATCGCTTCGGAGGCTGCTTTACGCCGGACCATTAGTTCTGTCGCAAAGCGCATGCCACCAATTAAAGGCTGCATCCAAGCCGCTATGGCTATTGGCGACGCCCTCTTTGATAGCATGACGCACGACCAATGGACATCCGCGCTCAAGCCCAAGATCCATGGGTCTTGGAACTTGCACAAGCTTCTCCCCTCTGATCTCGACTTCTTCGTCATGCTCTCCTCCATCAGCGGGATGATCGGTTCCTCCGGCCAAGCTAGCTACTGCACCGGTAATACATACCAAGATGGGCTCGCCGCATACCGTGTCTCGCAAGGCCTGAAAGCGGTATCTCTAGATCTTAGCGCCATGGCCGATGAGGGCTACTTCACCAATCACCAAGACGACCTAGAGCAGTACAACCAGATCAAGAAGATTGTGCTTATGGGGCAAAAAGATTTGTTTACCATCCTGGAGCATTACTGCGATCCGGAGCTAAAAGTAGAGGATATGCAGAGCCAGGTGGCGATGGGCTTCCAACTTCCCGCTGATGTTAAGAGCAGGGGGGAGGAACTGACGGCCTGGATGGAACGACCGCTCTTCGTGCATCTGCATCAACTCGAATCTACCACCACTGCGTCTGCCCCTACCTCTTCTTCGCCTGCTCAAGCACAAACAGATCTCTCCGCCCTCGGCACAGCCAAATCTCGCGCGGAAGCTACCACAATCATTACATCCGCTATCCGCGATAAACTTGCTCGTGTGCTCTCACGCCCGACAGAAGACATCGATGTTACGAAGCCGATGCACGCACACGGAGTCGACTCCCTCTTTGCAGTTGAGTTTCGAAACTGGTTTATGAAGTCCCTGAAGGTTGATGTTCCTATCTTCGAGATTCTAGGAGGTGGTGCAATTGAATCACTTGGCGGGAGCGTAGCGGAGAAGCTAGGAATTGGAGAGTGATTCATGTTGTTGGGACTGTTCCTTCTTTCCTTTCCATGGCAATATATCCAGGTTTTTGTATGCGTGCATGGGGATGGCGGCGCCCACCGTGTTGTAAGATTACCTGGTCCTTGGAGGCGTTGTCGGTTCTTATTTTCTGGAATTGGGACGGCCGGCGGCATTTTGTGTATTTTCACTCTTCTTGCATGTGTAAATGCTTTACGTACTTCTAAAAGTTCATGAAGCTTTTACGTGGAGGACCACTATTAATAATTCTTCAACTCTGAACATTGTCTTCTCTACCTCTCTGCAAATACCTCTCAGTAAATTTTCTAGTTGTGAAATAATATGCTGGCCTACGTTCTCTGCCTGGACGGTTGGTATCCATGCTGTTCGCAGCCGACATCAAGCTCATGCATAGGAGAAAACAGCGGAAACGGCCTGCGCCATGGATTGTTCCATCCAAGTTCATGTCGCATAGCTATATAGGTGTGGTTTTGCTGTCATTCTTCTGCTTGCTCATGGCCAGCAATGAGCGTTCAAAAAAGCAAAAGAACGAAAAGTATCTACATCGAAGATCATCGCAAGCCAAACCGAACAAACGCCAAGCTGTCCCATGAGCTCTTCCGTCATACCAAACACCCATGAAAGAGGCAGGGACAAATCAACCTAACCCGAAACCTAAGAAAATGAAAAGCTGCTCGGAAGAAGTGCATCACTTAAGCGTCCGTATGCACCGGTGCATCTGCCGTCACAGTAACGCGCACAATCTCCGTAACATAGCGCGTGCTAACTTGGCCATTGGGCAGAGTGACGACTTCAGCAGGTGCCTGAGGTGCGGGCGTTACCTCTCCAACCGGCGCACTAGCCGACGTCGAGGTCTCAGTTGGACTTAAACTGACCGGGCTCAGAGTTGCACTTGGCTCAACTCCAGCACCAGCTTCCACCTCGGCATCCGTAATGTTCCAGCTCCACTCCCCAGATGTGGTGTTCCACCCACCAGTCGTCTCGTTGAAGCCTGGGCCTGTCGTCGTTTTGTTGGACAAGCTACCTTCGTCATATGTTGGCGGATTACCATGAATGGCGGGATTGTACTCAAAGTCGCCCGTCCATTCGGGAACTTCCGTCTCGCTATGGGGAAGATGGACAGGTACGCTGAACACAGTAACGTTAAGACCCTTTGGTGGGCTGTTACGTGGGATTTCGCTGAAATCGAGCGCTTGGATGCGCCAGTAGAAGTTCGTCTTGAGCCATTCAGCAACTTCATCCTTCTCGAGACTAGGGAGCTCGCCGGATTTGAACTTCTCAGCTAACTTGGCGGTGAGGCCGATGTTGGCTGTGACGATGACGTTGGAGTCCATGCGTGGGGATGAGAGCGAGGCGACTTGGCCGACATAGTTCGGATCGGTAGCCCACTTTGTGGGGTCAGCGTTGGGCTCCCCAAGGAAGGCACGGACGGAGTAGGAGATCTGGATGTCGGAAGGCATATTAACTTCAGCAAGCCAGTCCGTAGCATCGGCGCTGCGGTTGTTTGTGCCATATGCGGAGATAGTGTTATTGTCGTTTAGACCTTGAGTATGCGGCTTATAGAGCTTGTTGATGGTGAGGGTGAGCGAGTCGTTGCTGGGGTTGGAGACGAGTTCCGGGTAAGTGTAGCCAAAAGAGGTCCAGTTTCTTGAAGTGGCTGATGTCCACATGTCGCCGTCCGCATTCATGTGGAAGGGCTTGAGAGGAGAGGTAGGCCCTTGGGTGCTGTTCACGGTGATAGTGTACGTCTTCTTCGGCTGAGTAGCGTCTTCCACCCATGTATCTGGATAGCGGTGTTGGTAAAGAGCGATGATACGGTCTATCTGACAGTGATGAAACCAGAAAACTGGGTCAAAAGCAGACACTTCCGGAATACCCATATTGCCAAGGCCAAAGACATTGTGGAAGCCATCATGTAAGGTTTCAATATTGCCAATGGTGCCGCCATTCGCCTTGGTGCTCCACTGATTGTAAGGTTGAAAGGAAGTTAGTAGTTTGTACAGCGTGTCGCGGTTATTCGCCTGCTGGCTGGTAATGCGAAAATTCGCTTCGTCGTTACGGCTTGTAGCATTCTCAGCAAAGCCGTCTTCGGGAAGTCGAATGGTCGTGTTCCAGTTCTTGAATTGGAACTCTTCCTATTTTAGCTTTAGCTGGATTCAGCTGAAAACAAGTACATGAAGTTCGCGTCATGATCGCAGAAAATCCTTGGAGTGTACCTACCAAAATGGAGAAGTCGTCGTATTTCAGCGGGTGGAAGTTGTACTGATACAGCGGGTTCGGAATCTCGGACTTAGTACCGTCTGCGAGTGTGACAGTAACTGAGGTTCGTCGAAGACAGGCCGGCATAGCTCCTTGGTCGTCTGTTGGGTCCAGTGCCCAGTCCCAGTAAGGTAGGCGAACCTTATGAGCTACCTTGAGAGCGTTCTCTCTCGCCTCACCCTTGGGATACTCATTGGCAATATCCACAGCACGGTCATGGAGTATTTGCTCGAACAACGCAAGATAAGGCCTATGCCAAGTACCGAAGAGATTGCTCAAGTGAGGGCAGTACCCAGCTACACCTTCACCCTCTACATTATCCCACGGTCCAAATGGAGCTCCATGAATCCCTGATATCGTCAGCGCGAGCAGTCAAAATTACTGAGTCAGACCTACCCGCGACCTTAAAGTACGACACTTTATCACTTTGGTCCATAGCTTGAAATCTTGCAAAAGCCAGCAAGAAAATATTCCACGTCTCTGTGTCCTTTTCAAGCTCGCGCAGCTCCAGTCGTGGTTGCACTCCAGCTCCCTGCACGCCAACAACGGAGAAGAAGCTAGACTCATCCGTCTTTCCGACAACTCCGCAACTCGGTCCATCGCTGAGAGGAGCAGCTTGTGAAAGTCCAAGAAGAGAGATCGAGGTGGTCAATGTAGCGAAAGTGGTAAAGAATGTTTTCATCGTGACCGGACGGTAAAGAATGTACAGAATCGATCGAGATCCCAGTGAAAGAATGTGAAGGTGCTGAAGAAGGAAACCCGACAGCTACGAGCAATGAACGAAAGGAAGGGCAAACCTGACCCGTGACTACATTGTCTTGGGATTCGACGGACTTTAAGAGGAGAGCGAGGATGCGAAATGAGCATGGGGGCACCGCCATCCGTTTGATTATTTTAGGACCCGGGCGGTCCCGCATGTTGTCATGCAGCGGGGCGTTGCAGCGGTAAGATGTGGCGTAAGGTAGCTGGGTGTATACAAAGCGTGGGTACAGGATTCGGACTACAAACGTGTTTGGTTTACTTCAAACAAATTGGTTTCTTGCGACCCTCCAGCCAACCACGGTCAGCGTTTCAGAAATTGGTCCTCATGCCCTGTCCACAAAGGAAACAAGACCAGGAACTCCCAATGACTTCCCTCCATCACACCTTGTTGACTTCTGTGCATGGCCAAACCGCGCGTCCGCATACGCCTCTCTGCTGTACTGGAACAAAGCCAGCCGCCGCGTCTGCGCTGTTGATGCTTTTGTGTTGTTTCCGTATCCTCTTTATCATCAAGCGGCCACATTCCTTAGGCGTTCTATTAGTAATCTCTGTAAGTTCTTCAACAGCGGCTGCGTTTCGGTTTCGCACGAAGGCCAGCGGCGCATGAGATGACGGCGGTGAAGTTGAGATGGAAGGGTGACGGCACGGACCACCGCCGGGCTGGTGCGACGTCAAGGCTTCCCACGACGCTTCAAGCAAATTGCAAGCCACTGAAATTTCCGTGCAGTCAAAACGCCTGCAAATCCTGTCATAGCAAGGCGGGGCCAAGGGATTGGTAATTGTTTATCGATAGGCACAACGTGTCGATCGACAGCTGCGAGTGCCTTCTGTGGGGCGTGAAACGAAACAGGCCTCAGCCTCACACATGCGGAGGGTGGAATGAAATATGCTCATGCAAAATGAAGCTGTTCTTTCAGCAGAAGTCATAGTGAATGTGTTTTGCAAATGAACGCCAATGAGCTCGCTGGCTACGAGGTTCAACGTCCACGTACGCCCCGCTATCGGACTGCTTCAAGTTTCGGTTGAAATCCTCACGCAGCCTTCTGACTTCCTACACCTTGATTCAAGTAACTTCCATGGTGTCTGGTGGAAAGGTGTCATTATGAGCATCGAAGCTTCTGAATGGCCGCTTCGTGGACCTGTTCGATGCTTCCATACCGCCCTTTCGCTTCCTCGGGCCGGCCGTATCTGGCGCAACATGAGCATTCGCCCATCGCTCCACCCTCATGAAAGCTGCCACGACAGCCGCAGGAAGCGCACCGAGTTGCCGACTAGATATCCCGCTGCTGCTCTTGAGAATGTCGACCGTTGTTCGGACCCGTGTGATGGAAGGATTTAGTGACTGTCCATAGACGTTATCACGGAATGCGTTCAGTGCGATGTTGCGTAGAAGGAGAATGTCTCCCACTCTGATACGCTCTAATGTCTGGAGAAGACCATTCTGTGGCTCTCCTTTACCGGAGAGACGATTCCAAAATGAGATTCTGAAGCCAGATTGGGTGTCGTCTGCGACAGTGATCTCTCGCAGACTCATCCTGTAACCTCCCTTTCTGGCAAACACGTCCCTATCATTGGGAGGCGCTGTCAACACGCATAGGACGTTGGGAGTAGGTGTTTGCGGGTATATTGAACGCAAATGATCTGCACTTGGGAGGGAGCCCAATGATGTGAGGGCTAATGAGGACGGAATTTGCAGAATAGGACCTTGGTTAGCCTCGTGCTGTTGGCTTTCTATATCTGTGCTCATCGTCTCGAATGAATTTCCCATGAATGAAAAAGACGATACAGTCCGATCTGTTGTGTCATCCGCAGCAATCTGAGACGATAGAAGGGTATCATGGAACAGCAGCGCGTGTTGTACGAAGTCGTCGACGTCGACAGCGTGATCAAGCGGCGTTACCATTTGATCAAGGATGGTTGTCTCGTCTGGTGGTAAATCCGGTGGTCCTTCTATATCCGGGATAGAGAACGATGCATCCGGATTATTCCCATGAAAAGCACCTGCTGGAAGATATGGCTGTGACCATCCGGTCCGCAGAGGCGTATCTATGGGCGCGAGACGACGCCATCTCGGATCCGGCGCAGTGCTCTTCTCCTCGGGGAGCCGATATATCTCAGGAAGATACTGAGCAGATAATCCCACATTGAGCAAGGTTCCGGCGCCGAAGTCAAGGTCCTCACATAAAGGCGCACCGTTGAGTGTTTTGAGCCTCATTGGGTCCCATCGGTCGGAGTGTTGACGCGTCGCGCAGCGTTCAACGTAAGCCAGATGGCGTGTACAAAGTTGATCGAGCTGCTGCCTAGCTGTAGCCAACAGGCGAAGAGGCCAATAAGAAGCAATCGAGAGGTGGAGTGCACGAAAGAGTGACAGAAGGACTCGGAGAAAACAGCGGAGAAGAAGAGAAATCCGAGTCCCCGGTGCCTCAGTCTCAGGCCAACCGCACAAGAAGCCGAATACAAAAGCCAGCCGCCCCTATGTCGCGCCAGGCCACAACAGTTCGTTGTTCAACATCTATCCAGGAAGCCGTTCCAGCACTCCCTAACCCCGCTCCCAAGTGCCGTCTCATAGCGTCACCCACGGCCGTAATCGTGCGTTAATTCCGGGGTCATTCTTGGCGATCTAATCAGATTACAAAAGTTCCCCCACCGCCAACAATGTCCCCCTCCAACAACACCCACAAACCCCTGAACGCCTATAGAATGACCGCCACCCTAAAAAACCTCTACTACAAGCTCTCGCCCACATCGTCTTCCTTCTCCGTCCCAACCTTAAAGAATCCCGCCGGGTTTACGAAAGCGCGGACCGCCGAGGAACTGTTCGCGAGTACAAATGCGGAGGTGGATGGAGAAGAATGTTTAAGGGACTGTGACGGCTGTACTGTCAAGTATCCCGCAAAGTTCTCAATTGATGAGACGGAGGAGTTGTATGGGCATGTGAAGGGCTGGAGTACGCATTTGATCGTGGGGACGGGGAAGACAGATTGGGTGAGGGATGTTGCGGATGAGAAGGGGAGCATTATGGAGGCGGTCGATAAGGGACATGTGAAGCCCAGCAATGGGGTACGTTCTCTTTACACGAGGGGGTGCATCGGCACTAATTCTAGCCCAGAAACTCATGCTCTCTGCCTCCAACATCCCGGTGCCAGACCACTCCGACCACAGCACCACGGTGCTCCTCCTCCCGTCCTTCCAATTCATAGACAACGTCACACCAGCAAACACGCCGGACCTCATAAGAAACTTCGTCGACAAAGGCCCGACCAATACATCACCCCTCGGGCACACAAGCACATCCATCTCAACGCCCACACCTCCGACCGAACCGTCCTCCACCGAGTCGCCCTCCACAGCGCCCTCAATACCTCCCACAACATACTCACCACTCCTCACAGCCCGCCCCTGCCCACACAAATACCTAATCCTGCTCTGCTCCCAGAAAACTCGCGACGCACGCTGTGGCCAATCCGCCCCTCTCCTTCGCAAAGAATTCGAACGACACTTGCGGCCCCTCGGCCTCTACCGCGACCTACACGATGAGCGACCCGGCGGCGTAGGAATATACTTCATAAGCCACGTAGGCGGACACAAGTTCAGCGCCAACGTGATGATATATCGCAAAGCCTCAGCGATCGAGCGGCCTAAGGAGCTAAATGGACATATAAATGGTATCGATGAGGCGCTGGAAAAGCTTAAAGTTGAGGATGACAAGGGGCAGAAGGTGGTGCTAGATGTGAACAAGGAGCAGGAGGAGGAAGGCAATGGGGAGGCGGCGCAATGTATTTGGCTTGCTAGGATTAGACCTGAGGACTGTGAGAATGTTATAAGGTATACTGTGTTGCAGGGTAAGGTTGTGAAGCCGGCTCGGCAGCTAAGAGGCGGCTTCGATAGGTGTAAACAAGTCGTCAGTTGGTGATGATACCCTTTATTAGCTGATAGCACATGTGTCATTTCGAAACGCGGAGTTACGCACATAGATGGGTATATAGAGGTTACGATAATCTAGAAATGCAAGGGGGTAGCTTCTCAGTACCCGCGTCCACATCCTCCCAATATTTACCAACCACCCTCTTCCCTCACGCCAAACCAACGTCCCTCCCACTCCTCTCACTCGCCCGACTTGTCGCCTTGCTAAAACTCGTCGTCCTCGACAACGTCCTCGCAAAACTGAAAAACCCCTGTCTAAGATCAAGCGGCCCCTTCCTTCCATTCGGATTGGGATCCTTCTCATCATCCGCAAACCAGCCAAAGCTCCTCTTGCAGAACTTCCAGCACTCCATGCCAGCAACAAAGACTACCACGGCACCAACACTAAGCGCCCATTCCCAGGTAATAGCCTTCTGTTTGAAGACGGTAGTATTGAAGCCAGGGATGTACACACAAGGGAAGACGACGAGGCTACCGAGGGCGACGGCGTAGAAGAGAAACTTGTTGGTGTAAAGATCTTTGAAGAGCGGGAAGCGCGATGTGGAGCGCGGGTCGAGCCGGAACATCGATCGACGGATGGATTTTATTTCCCAGGCGGAAACCAAGATTAACCAGGTGAGCTCGGCGAAGACGGCGCTGCGAGCGCGGAACACGAGGTCACAGGACTCGGAGTATGTGCGGTTACATTCATGACCTAGATTACCGTCGCCTACACCAAAGACGACGATGATGAAGGTTACGAGGGTGAGTATGCCCATCAAAAGGCCATAGACGATCATGTCGGTGATAATCTGCCAACTGAAGACGCCGGTGCGCGTGTTGTGAGGTGGGCGTTGCATTATGTTGTACACGGCCTTCTCCAATCCCAGACCGAACGCTGGTGGCCCGGACGTAAGCATGTTGATCCAGAGAATCTGAAGCGGCGAGAGGGGAAACACGGAGTAGCCCGTGCTGTCACGGAAGGCGAGGCCAAGAACTAGGAGGACGACTTCACCGACATTGGAGGTTAGGAGCTACCGTCATATAAGCTCATTGTTTAGTTGAAGAGGTGAGGGTGGAACTTACATGAAGCACAAATTTCTGGATGTTGTCAAACATGCGACGGCCTTCTTCGATGGCGTTGACAATGGAGGCAAAGTTATCGTCTGTGAGCACAATGTCCGATGCTCCTTTGGCTACATCGGACCCGCCCATTCCCATAGCGATACCAACATCTGAAGCTTGCAATGACGGTCCATCGTTCACACCATCACCAGTCATAGCCGCATAAGCTTTCCGCCTATGTAGCGCAGCGATCATGCGAGTCTTGGTATTCGGAGCGCACCTCGCGATCACGAGAGGGAGTTCCGGCATAGCATCAATCTCCTCATCAGTCATAGCATCGAACTCCGCAGCCGTCTTGACGAGCGATTCGGCTACGTCTTTGGACAGCGTGCCAAAGTCGCGAGGGATGATGCCGACTTCCTTCCCGATCGCTGTTGCGGTTCCGGGATGATCACCGGTCAACATGTGTACCTTTATACCAGCGTTTGTGCATTCGCGGACGGCGTCTTTCGTTTCGAGACGGGGTGGGTCATATAAGCCGCAGAGACCAACAAGTGTGAGATTGCTTTCGATCTTTTCGCGAGGCACATCGTCCTCAGGGAACGCTCCGTCCCATGTCTTTGCAGCGAGAGCGAGAACGCGAAGACCTTGGTCGGCAAGGAGGCTCATTTGTTCGTAGATACTCTCCTTGACCGCATCGGTCATTTGCTTCTTCTCGCTTCCGATGCCGACGTCGTCGCAGAGGTCGAGAATGCGTTCAACGGCGCCCTTAGTGAAGATCATGACTTCCTTTTTGTTGGGAGCGCGGTAGACAACAGACATGCGCTTGACGGTTGAGTCGAAGGGATACTCAAAAATTTGTACCCATCCATCTTCCTTCTCGAGCAACTTTTTGCCCTTGTCGAAGCGGTAGGCGAAGACTTGGAGTGCGACTTCAGTGGGGTCACCGGTGGTTTGCCACTTGCCAGCTTGCTCGTTGAGGCGAACGGTAGCAAGATTGCAAAGCGCAGCAGTGCGGAGGAGAGCGTCTAATTCGGGGACCATGCCACTGTACTCTTTTTCTTCGGCTCTA
This sequence comes from Darksidea phi, assembly GCA_030770425.1. Taxonomy (NCBI): domain Eukaryota; kingdom Fungi; phylum Ascomycota; class Dothideomycetes; order Pleosporales; family Lentitheciaceae; genus Darksidea; species Darksidea phi. The sequence continues at coordinate 181,566 of JASJFT010000031.1, read as the reverse complement.
GGTCGCCCTTCATAAGCATCGGCCTTAGCGTCGTGTTTCTCGGAAATCTTTGCGGGGAGATCGAACTTCAGAGCAGCACCGCTACGTAAGGTATCGTAATGCTTCTCACGCCCCTCTTTTTCGGCATCCATCTCAGCTTTGCTCTTCGCTGGGCCTACGCTAATCTGGCCTTGCTTGGGGTTGGATGGATCCTCAGAGTTAGAAATGGTGTAGATTCCGACACCAGGGACCCATGCTTTGCGGACGGTCATAAGACCTTGCGTCAGCGTGCCCGTTTTGTCAGAGCATATGTTCGTGATGCCGCCGAGTGCTTCGAGAGCGGAGAGTTTGCGGGTTAGAACTTGGCGCTTCCTCATAGCTGCCATGCCGGTAACAAATGTGATTGTCAGGACGGCAATAAGGGATTCGGGGATGATGGCGATACCTGGGAGTTGTGTTAGTCTTGAGAAGAAGCAATCAGGATATGGCTTACCAGTCGAAATGGCATAGATTGCAACCTCGCTCGTAACGTTGAACTTGTGTACGGCGAAGACGATAATCGCTAGCAAGATTGCACATCCGAACAGTGCATACGCCAATTTGGATAGCTTTATTTGGAGTGGCGTGCCATGTGTCAAGCCTAAGAATTTGCCGACAGCATCCCAAGCTCGTAGACCCGCACCCTTGACTGGTTGCAACTTGCCGTGCTTCTTGCTGGACATGGAGCGATTGGCCTTTCGCGTGTTGCCTTGCATTGAGGAAGCAATCTTTCCGATTTCTGTATGCATTCCGGTGAAAATACAGATGCCACGAGCACGCCCTTTGGTGACAGTGGAGGAGGCGTAGGCGAGGTTGATACGGTCGCCGATGCCAATTTCCAGCTCATTAGTGCCGTTGAAGTCGGCGTCGGGAACTTTGGCTACGGGCATGGCTGAAGTACGTTAGTATATTCTTGTAAAAAAGGCGACATCTAGAATACCTTCTCCAGTGAGAATCTTCTCATCACACTCGAGGTTCATACTCTCGAATATCCTCAGATCTGCAGGTACCGTGTCTCCCGCCTTTATAGCAACGATATCTCCAGGGACGAGCTGCACAGCGGGGATAGACTCAAGGTTGCCGTTGCGGAGAACGCTGGCAGTTGGAGAAGACAAAGCGCGAAGAGCATCCATTTTCTTTTCCGCTTGAAACTCTTGGTAAAAGCCGATGCAGACGTTGCCAATCACGACGGCAGTAATGACACCGCCTTCAATGTAGTCGTTGACGCCATAAGATAGTGCGAGTGCTAGGAGAAGGACCTACGGTGTAGTGTTAGTAGTGTACAAGGGAGTATATGAACGCAAGATCCACCTCCATATCTAACAAGATATACTAGAGGTATCAATATTTCACGTACCAGGATCATGGCATTGCTGATCTGCTTGAACAGGACAGCATACCACTTCACTCCTTCCTCTCCCTCGAGCTTGTTCTCTCCATACTTGCTCCTGAAATCGGTAACTTGACTAGGACTCAATCCGTGCTCCAGGTTCAAGCCTCCGAAGTAAGACGTCAACTGATCAACAGAAAGCTGGTACGGATGTTTCTCGTATTGTTGGGTCATTCCACCATTGTCGGATGTACCCATGTTGGAAGCTTGGCGGTTAATCTTTGTGCCGCAGCTGTTGGAGTGCGGCTAGTGAACAATCTTAAGAAGGATGATGTGGTTCAATTGAAGTGAGCAGGAACTGCAAACGATGCATTCAGTAAATACTGTTTGGAAGAGCTGTAGGTACGGATAACAATACGGGCGGGGAGCCCACTTATATAGCTTGACAGTGCGATGGCGGGAGGCTTGCCGGTGGCGAAGCTTTAGGCGATGACTTCATGGCAATCCACAACAAGACCGTAGAGCGATGCTTGGTACATGCCAAGTATACATGCACTTGGCACGGTGGTCTCGAGCCGTGATTGAAAATGGCGAAGGCATGCTGTGCAAAGACCGCAGAGAAGCATGAGTCGACTCTTGCCAGTTAAGTACCCATAGTTAACACAAAAGGTCAAAAAAAGGTCAATAGAAACTTCACCATCGTCTTCCATTCATGTATCGGACAGAGCGCATGTTGTGCTCCTCTAACTGCCTTGTGGATATTCTTGGTTCTGCAGCCCCGCACCAATCGCAAAGTCGGCCAAGGTGGTTCCGCTGCGTCCAAGCCTTTTCTCGCCACCCCGCTGGGGCCAAGCGTCGGAAAAACGGCTCACACGTTTTCGCAGCCCAAATGTGGACCAACGATGCTGGGTTGGAGGCTCGGCGCAGCAAAGATGACTGCGATTGTGTGGACAGAAACGCAGGGTGTTACTGTCTCGCAATCATGCGGCGCATCCTTTCACGGCGCCAAGGTAGTTGTGGCGGAATAGTCTTGGTTCAGCCAGCCGCCTGTTGAATCTTATTCGGCTCCGGGGCTTCGTCGATGAACTGCGGTGGAGCGGCATCGTCTAGCATGTAGCTGGGCATGCCCGATGACTCGCCGATGCCTTCAAGCTCCACCTCATCCCCGAGCGCTTCCAGTTCTGCATCGAGCTCGGCCTCGTCCACTTCGTCCGGCACCTCGTAGCTCCGACTGATGCTCTCCTGGATGTCGTTGCCCATGTCCATCAAGTCCGCCATCTCATCCTGCAGCTTCTCGATCTTGTCGATGTTGATCTTGCCGTACTGCTTCCGCAGCTCCTTGGTGGTGGTTTTCATGGCATCCACCGTCGTCATGGTGTTTTTGAGGTTGTCCTGCATCATGCCGGCCTGTTCCATGTTCCATGACTGCTGCTGCAGCTGGTCCCGCTGCGACTCGTACATCTTGCGCTGCTGCAGCACCTTGAGGGCCTTTTGCTTGATGGCCGTCTTGCCAGGCCCGTCGCGCATCTTTGCCAGTTTTTGCTGGTAGGCGGAGAGCTCTGCGTTGAGCTTGGCGAGCTTGACGTCGATGGACTCGATGCGGGTGTCGACCTGCGTCGTCAGTATCCTATGACTTGTGTTAGCATTGCGTCGGCGAACTCACTGTGGAGATGGCCGAATTGAGCGTCGGCTTGGGCGCCGTGCTCTTCGCTCCGAATAGGCGGTTCATGGCGGTGGTGCGTGGTTTGGGGATTCTTTTGGCGATGAGGGAGGTGTGGTTTGACGGAGTATTTGTGCCTGGATGCGCGTCGTGGGGTGTGAATGGCGGGGCAAGGAGACAGTGTCCTTTAAGGTCAGGCTCGAGGTCCGCGCGCCCGCGTCATTGCGCGTCACGTGCTGTCCGTCAATGCCACCAGACCCTGCACATGTGGCATGCTTCGGCCCTAGGCAATTCACAGAGGGCAGATGTGATCCACGTAACCGTAGGGTGTGGTTTCCGTGTGCTACAGACTGCAAGTTCTTCACACCGGGCAGTAGACGCTCTCCGCCCTGCTCGGCTAGCGCAGAAGCTGGAGTTCACTCTGTGTGCTGTCACCGCTCTGAGATGCCCACACCACAACAATTCACGCTGTATACACCCGTCACGATTCTGTATTAGTAACGAACCCTCCGATAGCCCAGTGCATGTGTTCTGCTGCATCAGTCTCCCGCTGCCGCACGCTTTCCCGTGCTTCTTCCGTAGGTACCCACCCCGTCCCATTTACTACCAACCGGCTGCACAGAGCACGCGCTCTGCTTTCCTCACCCTCCGCTGACAGAGCAGTCGTCGCTGCAGGTTCCCATACCAGACTCCTCCCCACCGATGATACGCATGCTGCGATAACTGTACCCCGCGCATGAGTCTCTCGAGTCCCGACTCATTCCTGCTGCCCCGCCCGCAGTCGCTCGCACGCCTCCACCATGTTCTGGCGGTTCGGCGGGTACGCGCAGCTGTCGTCGCTGGACAGCATCCTCGACAAGCCCGACGTCACGGTCGAGGAGCTCCTAGATGAATCAGATCTTATACAAGAGCTCAAGCAGCAAAATTCGAAGCTTATAGAGTATCTGCGTGACGAGAAGGTGCTCGAACGCCTGCTGCGCTATGTAATTGCCCCGAAGCGCCGCGACCGCCGCTTGTCAGAAGAAGATGCGGCCGCCGAGTCGAGCAAGCCCCGTGAAGGCTTCTTCGAGAGGGTCACTGGCCGCGCGCGGTCGGCCTCGACCAGATCCGAGCCGGGCGATGGCGAGGAGAGCAAGGAAGAGAAGCAACGCGTGAAATATGCCTACGTCTCTTGTGAGATCCTAGCGTCAGAAGTCTGGTCCATATCAGAGGCACTGCTGGAGAACCAAGACAGCCTACGGCAGTTCTGGAACTTCATCAAGCAGCCCGCACCGATAGATCCCGTGCAGGCCGGCTATTTCAGCAAGGTCAACGAATCGCTACTCGACCGCAAGATGGAGGAGATGATTGAGTTCTTCAAGTCTATCGACAACGTGGTAGCCGACATCATGCAGCACGTCGACTGCCCCATGATCATGGACCTACTCCTGAAGATGATCAGTCTCGAGAAGAGCGAGGGTGGCCAGGGCATCGTCGATGTAGGGACACCAAACCCCCTCGCGCCAAATGCTAATTTTTACGCAGTGGCTTCAATCCCAAAATCTCATCCAGCGGCTTGTCGCCTACCTTGCGCCCGACCAGCCATCCTGCCACCAAACCTCTGCTGGAGACTTTCTGAAAGCCATCATTACCATCTCCGCTAATGCCACAACGCAAGACACGCAAGTGATCGGCCCGAACGAACTAACACGCCAACTTGTCTCAGAACCGTGTATAAAGCAAATGATTGGATATATGTTACACGGAGGCAATCCGCTCACCGTCAGTGTAGGCATCATCATCGAGGTTATCCGGAAGAACAACTCCGACTATGACTTGGAGAATCAGATCGGGCCTGTGCCAAAGACTACAGACCCCATCTATCTAGGGACACTGCTCCGGCAGTTTGCCGAGCATATTCCGCAGTTCATGGAGCTTGTTCACAGTCCTCGTCAAACTGTGTCCAATAAGGATGGCTCGACCACATCAAGAAAGAGAGAGCTCAAGACAGCCTTTGGCGAAAAGATCGAGCCGCTAGGATTTGACCGCTTCAAAACGTGCGAGCTCATGGCTGAGCTGCTGCACTGCAGCAACATGGCATTGCTAAATGAGCGGGGCAGCGAAGCCGAAGTCAAGCGAAGAGATGGCGAGCGCGACCGCTTAAAAGCAGAAGGCAAGCTCACCGCGAGGGATCCAAATGCGGGTGACTTTTCAACAAGCGTCGACAGCCACGGTTTCCACCATGCCCGGGCGCCATCCAGTGAATCGCCTGAAGAAATCAAGCGATTAGAGGTGCAGAACAACTCGGAGGACGATTTTGAGAAAGTTACTGCGTCTGAGGCGGTATCTGACAATTCGAAATCGAGTTCCGCAAAGGAACAGATTGGCGAGCCTCTAGAACGCTCACCAAACCATGCGCCAAATGAATCGATGACGGACAAGTCTGAAGAAGGCGAATTCGTGGACGAGCCTCTGTCGCCACCGAAGGATGCGACATCGCCCGCAGCGGCCACCCCAGGCAGAGCTGCCGATGACGCAGAGTCACCTACGTCTGCAGGTCTTTCCGCCAAAGTGGGCGGTCTCGGCCTTGACTACGATACTGTCATGAACGACCGCGAAGAGACCTTCGAGCCCGCCAAGGATGAAAAGCCCACGGCACCCTCTTTGTTGACACAGCAACTCAACAAGGCTGAGGGGGAGACGCCCGAAGCAACAGAGACACTCTCACCGCACCCAGAGGACAAGCCGGCACCCTTGTTTTCTGGCAAGCCGCGGAATACGGATACTGCCGAAACTCCCAAGGCAGATGCGTCGCGATTCACCATGGGTGTGCCAGATAGCGAAGGATCCGAGGTCACTCCGATCGACGAGGCCAGTAGTGCGCGGTCGGTCGTGTTTGGTGGAGTAGAGAGTCAATATGGTCCAATGTATGAGATCGACGTAGACGGTACACCAGTGGTTGGAGACCTGCTGAAGATGCAATTCGTTGAGAACAAGGTCGTGCCAACCATACTTGTGAGTTTGTCTCTGCCTCACTTGACCTGCATGCCGACTGATCCCAACTAGGACTTTTTCTTCCGCTTCCCGTGGAACAACTTTCTCCACAATGTTGTCTATGATGTCGTGCAACAAGTGTTTAATGGGCAAATGGAGCGCGGCTACAACCGCAGCTTGGCGATCGATCTCTTCGAGACTGGTCGCATTACGGAGCGCATCATCGAAGGCCAACAGGCTAGCGATAAAGCCCAGTCCGAGACTCACATGCGTCTTGGCTACATGGGTCACCTCACGTTGATCGCAGAAGAGGTGCTCAAGTTCACGGAGCGCCACCCAGCAGAGCTACTGTCGCGGACTGTTCTCGAGAAGGTCATGAACTCGGCATGGATAGACTATGTCGAGCAGACGCTTGCAGAGACACGAGAACGCGACAACGCCATCCTTGGCGGCGTCCGCCCTGACATGAGTGTAGGTCCGAGGCAGGCCGTCCTCAACGCCGTGAATGCGGCGTCGGGTTTTGGTAACGACGGCGGCTCTTCGCTTGCCAATGCGAACAGTGGCAATGTCGGCCTGGATAGCATGGAGCTTACAAACCCCGATTCTGGTGGCGGTTATACCTTTAGCGGCGGCTCATTATTGAGCGGCTTCACCAATTCGAGCGACGAGGAGGACGAGGAAATGGAGGAAGGCGAGGGCGACCGAGAACGGCAGACACCTGTGAGTGACTCGGAACAAGTGGGTGAACTCTCATTTGAAGACGTCGAGATGGACTACCGATAATCACAACCCCGACACACATTGTGACCACGCATTGGTGCGTTTTTCTTCTTCATTCTTGTTTCGTAGGAGGTTGGTGTTGCTATCGCTATTTCTATTGGCCACTGGTCATAAGCATGTTGTGCGGGAATAGGACCCTTTCCTCTAATTGTACATACATCCACCTCCCCTTTCCGGGTGTATGGTATCTGTAGGAATACGCTACCGTTGGAGATGATGGAGGTTCTTACTCTTTTGTTTCCTCTTTGGTGTTCTCTCCTCTGAATCGTCCATCGCGGATGAAAGGCCCGTCCGTTGCACTTGCTTCCCCCTGGCGTTCCTTCTTTCCTATAGTCCTTCTTGTCTCGTCTTACCCCACTCAGTCCGTCTTCACTCTACTATTGCTGTTTCATGCCTGAATGCTGATCTTCTGCGAACAGACATCCTCGGCCATTCCTCCACCGCTTCAAATACCGCCCTCCCGTGCGCGCCGCCAGTTCGCCATGCGTCTCGCACAACGCAAGGCCCAACTCGAAAGTACGCGCGAGCAGGAGGAGGATGTGGAGGGAGATGAGGAGACGCAGGAGAGGGAGGTCAAGGAGGGACATGAGCGGTTCGCGCGGATGTTTGAGGGAATTGAGGATAGTAGTAGTGAGGAAGATGGTGGTGGGGATAATGGGGACGAGGAGGAGGATGACGCGGAGATTGGGGGGAGTGTGCAGGGGCTGCAATTGAGTGGGGTGGAGAAGACAGAGGGAGGGAAGGGAAAGGAAAAGAAGGGGGGTGTGGTTGTTGTGTGAGCATGTCGAGCGCGCGATATCTTGTCAGCTGTATGGTGTTATTGTGTTCGCAGAAGGTGGTTATGATGAACTGCCTGTTAGAAGCCATGAGTCGCAGATGGTGGTTTCTACATACGATATCACGATGGGAATGGGGCTTGGGTGGGACGGTTGAAATGACCAAAGATACCTATATACCTATATACGCTTTTGGAATGATGATGTAGAGTCTTGGAAAGAAGGTTACAATGGTAGTTTAATGAGCTTTGGTCAGATTTGGAGGTCGCTTAGATGCGGAAGGTTGATGGGGTTACAGGACAACTAGGTGAAGGTGATGACTGCGTCGCCCAGGAAGACTTTGGAATTTCTAGCTGTTTCCACCCATGATACACTTGTTATCTATCGTTTTGGTGGTTAAGATCTCAACCGCAGGCTGTGCCCTCTCTTATCTACCAAAAGCTTTTCAACTTCACCATTGTTGAGCCGATTTGCGCCCTTCCTAAGCGAGACCTCATGCTTCACTCTCCCACGTACTATAAAAGGCTGTCTGCCCGATGAGGGTTCGGTTTTCTTCCCGCCCCACAACTCCAACCTCAGCTTGATATCTACATCTTTTCCAACAAATCCAAGTCACACCAACTTCGCACATAATGCATATCACCATCCCCGCCTTTGTACTGGCGTTCGTGGCTGCCGCAGTCGCGACGCCGGCTGTTGACCTTCGTGGCCTCACCACCAATGCCGCCCTCAATGGCCTCATCGAAGACTCCTTCTCGAGCGCCTTTCCTGGCATTGTGCTCGCCGGAGGTTGCAAGAGTCAGAAAGACTGCCCTAAGTGCAAGGCCTGCACTTACTGTGACGACTGGACGCCCGGTTGCTGCAAGCGTATCACTCCAGTTTGCAACAGCAAGGCCGACACCGCCAACACTATAGGCGACCTTTCCGATTCTCTATGCACCTTCTGCTCGACCAAGGCTTGCTTCCAGATTAGCTGTCCAACAAAGATCCATCCTGCTGAGATCATCCACGACGCTAGCCAGATCCCCATCGGCGAGGAGAAGGATGCCGAGACTGTTTACGACCTCGACCTTGTGCTTGACGAGCCCATCGACACTGCCGATATCTGCCTCGAACAGCGCCTCTGCTGCTCTGGCGGCCGGTGCAACCTTTGTTGGCGCAAGATATGCTAAGCTCTCCTTCCTACATACATAGTAAGTGCACCCTACATGCAGTGACTGTACCCGTTGCTGACCTTGTATAGCGCCGATTGCTCTCTAAAAACTCTCTGCTATGGCATTGGCCTTGTAGCTAGTTTTTATGAACCGGTTTGACGGGGTGCCAGCATGATTCTAGGTGAAGCTGCAGGACATGAAGGGCTTTCATCGGCGGCGATGGACTGGGATGGTATGACCACTATCTCCTAGATGGATATCTAGGTCACACGCTGGCCAAACCTACAGAATCAATAAGGATTGCAAAATCATCCATTTTCTACGTGCCCTTGTTGTGACGTCATTGTCCTTCCTACTTTGCACTTCCTTCCTGGTTCTTATATTAACACATGTTCTTGCTCCAACATGTTTTCCACCATGTAATATTGCCAGCTATAGAAGTGGTGTCGTGTGAGGTGATGATGCCTGATTCTTCGGGGACGAGGAGTAGAATGGAGATGACTTTGCGCTGTTAGCTATTTTAGGGCCTCATACACGGGTCCTACAACTAATAGAAGAATCTGGGTAAAACAACCTACTCATTAGATCCGCCGCAATATTCATCACACCACACATAGCATTGGCAGCTTGCTGACTATGCTTAAGGTGAATTTGATCCGCTTTTGTAGTTTTGATGCATTTCCCTTTCCGCGAATCAGCCCAAGTGGATAGCATCGTCGAGCAAGTACTTACTTCCGACCCCACAACACGTTATAGTGACCTGCAGACTCGACGCAATCCAAAAGGTGGTGATTAAAACTACCATAATCGAGAAATACCAAGGGCGCCCTGATAACTGCCGTATTAAACAATGGAAAAAGTATAGAAAGGTAAATCTGATAGCGTAAACGACGAGCCACATCAGAGGAACGAAGATGTGAACCCATCGCATGACACATAGTCCTGATAGGCGCTCTTCGGGGGGTTGGATCTTTTAAGCGTCTGATGACGGCTTCGTTTAGCAACGCCAATGGAAGCATTTTGAAACAGACACCGGTCGACGCGCATAGCGAGAGTAGCGAAGATTATCAAAGTAACCGTCACAGTATAGCCGCTTGCGTGTCCGGAATCGCACCAGCAATTGGAGGCGCGAAGAAAACGGAAAAGAATATCTGAGGCTTCTTTAGAATCGATGCCATCGCAGCGTTGTTTTGTGCGCATACCCGGAAAGCCGCTTTAGGGATACTAGCTTCTTGATCCACAATCGCCTGTCTCTCTGGGTTCGAGAAGCCCGCAGAGCTTTGCGCTACAGTAGGAGCCATGGCTGTCGCGAACTTCTCTTTTCTATAGAGCTAGTATATATCGACGTTATTTATACGTATCTAGAGCTTAGAAACCTGCTTCTATAACGTTAATAGGGTTTAACTATTACTCTAATAGTTTATATTCTAATGGCTTCTGTGTTGATTACTTGAGTTCATCCATGCGAAAACCTACTTCTCAGAGAGCTCTTGTACAGGTCATGCACCATAAAGGAAACACCACCTGCAGTCTGTCCAACAGCGAACATACTCTTGTATGGGCCTGAATTCCCCGCTAGTATGCACGTAGTCTGCCTTGTCAGCTAATTTATCCTGGTCACACCCATCCCAGCTGTAACGGGAGCCATGGCATGATCGTGTATAGGTGCTTCCGCCAGCCATTACAATGCAGAGTTGCACTCACTTCCTTGTTCCATGGTTTTCTACGGGCGTGCCCGTCAGTCTCCAGTCGCACTCGAGTTTCGGAGACCGAAGAGACTGTTGCGCCTCATGTCAGTTCTGTAAAAGGCGTCTGTACCACGGGAGGATCCCGCGGCACTCTCCATGCACAAACTATTTGCATCATTTGAACCTAAAAGTATCACCCATTGCAGCGCCATCCAATACCCAAAACCACTGGGAGGTCTGTGAATGGTCGGCACGGAGCGTGGGACGTTGCTTCTGAATTTCAGAATAGGAATGTAACATTGCGTTACCCTAGTTGCTGGAAATTGGTGGCTCACCGGGACGGTTATCATTTTAGCAAGGGGTCGCAGCTTGTAACATAGAGCGCGGCACAGCCTCAATATTATTGTACAAACACGCATCGCACATGATGTGTTTAATGGTGGTTAGCGCCCGGCATGATGGATAAACGCCTTCATTTGGAACTTTTAATTAAGCGCTGCTGTGCTACCCTACTATCATTCTTTCGCCCCACGTCGTCTCCTCCATACGAAAATACCAGCCTTCCCGTCTTGCTGCTTTTTTAATTTCCCAGCCTGGTTGCCTAGTTTGCGGGAGATCACACCAGTTTTCGAAACGCCTCACTCTGCTTTTTCTCCTGCTCGGTGATGTTCAGATACCACAGCACGGTCTTCTGGATCCCGTCTTCCATGCTGACCTGGGGCGAATAACCCAATCGGGTCTTAGCCTTGGTGATGTCGAAGTATCGATGGATTGTCATGTATTTGATCTTTGCGCACGTGAACCTTGGCTGCTTCGTACCAAAAGTGAAGCACCAGAAGAGCCACTCAGTGACGAGGACGACAGTCCACATAAGACGGGCTGGAATGACCCAGACATCTTTCCTCTTTACGGGGTAGCCGGCAGCTGCACCCAGCACGAGTGAAGTCCCAGAAAGGCCAAGGGTCGTCATTCGTTACAACGAAAGCTTCGCCATCAACTTTCCGGTCGTCGGGCTGAGGTTCGACTTGTCTGTGAAGTAGAGCGCGGGCAGCTAGGAGCTGCGCGTAGGCATTGTTGCCCACATAAGTCCAGTCAAAGAGTTTAGTATTGTCGCCGATTTGTATCTTGTTCTTGCCTTCTTTCGCGCTGCTAATGATGTTCCAGTAGTCGTGCGGTCGCCTTCGCCAAACATGCCGGCAGGACGGATAGCACAGGTCCGGACGCCCCCGATTTCGTTGGCTTGTAGAACCATTTCCTCAGCGAGGGCTTTGGTATTCGAGTACAGTTCTGGCTGCTGAGGGAGGAAGAGGCGGGGCCAGTCCTCGGTCGCACCTGCTATATCGCTGCGGTTGTCGTGGACGACTGAGGAGCTCGAGGTGTATACAAGTGCTTTGACGAAGCCACTTTCTTGAACAATGTTTAAAACATTACGCGTTCCTTCTACGTTGACTTCGTTGAATAGCTTGGGGCTGCCAAGTGCCTGCGGAGAAACAGTGTGAAATACGACACGCGGTTTCGCTTCGTGAACGGCTTTCGCAACGTCGTCGCGTGACGTAATGCTCCCCACAATGTATCTTGCGCCTTCGACTCGGTAGGAACCAGTATTGAGGTCGAGAACAGTAACTTGAGAGACATCGTCGGCCTCAACGAGCTTTTGGACGATGTGATGGCCGAGAAAGCCACAACCACCTAGAACCAGCACTGAGCCGAGCGATTCAATCGATGCCATGGCGTGAGAATAGGCCCAATGGTACAAAATCTGGAAGTTAAAGTGATTGTGGGAGCAAATGTGAGATGGCGCAGCAGCGAACATTAATATACGTGCGGCGTGAAGACGTTGGGCGGGCGAGCACCCAATCAGCACCCTAGGATTCAAGCAAAGCGATCGCGTCAACTGCTTTTGCAGTGAAAGTAGTGATTTTAATGTCTCGTGTGAGGCTCGGGGGTTTCAAGCCAATATCAATATATGGATTCGATTCTGTTCTCCGTCCGTCTAGAGTTTTGTCCGCAACTTTACTTCCGCTTTGGTAGTCGCGCAAGCTAATAGATTCATGCCAGTCGATAATGTTGAGAGATTGCGGCGTCGTACCTGTTACTTCGAGCATCCACTCCGCTGGATTCTTCGCCTCGCCACAAAGCCTTGCTCTTAGAGATCGAAAGTATTGTAGCATTTTTGTTGCTCGACCTCCGAGATATCCGATATAATTTTTTTTTCTTTTTTTCCTTTTTTCAAGCGGAGGAAGGCGGCCAACATCTGATTGTATACGCCAGCTGGGCAAGTCTCCGTAAGAGATTACATATCATGGATGCTGTCTGACTATCCATTGCCGAAGCTGGCTTGTCAAGGAGCAAGGGATCCTGTTTTTCCGCGAGTTCAATCCCAATAGTGAGACGTTTCCGCTGTTCAACATTGAGACCGTCAACAATCTCGTCCGCGAGAAGTGCCATGTTCAACGGGCTGATAATTTTGTTCCCGTGCTTTGATTTATCTGCTTTTGGGATAGAACCATGCTGTCTTAGTTCGACGCTGAAGCGCAGTGCTTCTTTTATGGTGGTTGTCGAGAGATGGTGATCCTTTTGTGGTGCATAACCCGGCTTGCGCTGAAAGGTATTATCCGGTGGATTTCCGTCAATGAAGATATCACCTGTAACGACACCAACGGTCTTCCGCCTAGACAAGACATCCAGAAGCGTTGTTTTGTTTGCACCTTTTGCATCCATCAGCGTTGTAAGCGTTCCGGACTTAACGAAACCGTTCATAACGCCCAAGGTTTTCTTTTCGCCCTTTTCGCCCTTTTCAGCTTATGGCTAAAACCAACACCAATTAGCTATCTTCAGAGGCTCAGATGCGTGAATTAGGTACCTCGAAGCCGCTCAGGAAAGCGTTGACCAGGACAGGGAAGAAGAGGAGAACGCTTCGTTTCGAGATGGCATCAGCAGTGATCCCCACTTCGAAGAACACACTGCCGATACTTATCGTTATGATGCCATTTACCATCACAAACGAAATCGGAACTGCTAGATTTTTCGATATTCGCCAATATCCACGGTGCAAACACAGACTCAGTTCAGCAGAAAAGCGACCATGTACGGAGATTTAGACCCCCTATTAGCGCATTCGTTAGCGCGCGAATGAACCGCTCCATGCATAAGAAGAATAATCACAAATGGCTGCTACGCTCATTGCTTCTTGCTACTCGGAGAGAGGCAAGGCTCTGATCATTCGCTATGTATCTTCCACCCAGCGCATGACCGTTCAATCATCTCGGATACTTTCCGTCGCTGCTCGCTATTCTTCCAGCCCTCTGCAAAATCAATTGAAGTCTCGGGGACGATTAAAGTCCAATTAGGTACGATCATTGGTCTTGCCTCTACTGGATTCGTCAAGGCTGTGAGGAAATCCCCTGTGGTGCAGCGTTGGGGGTGCCCGAAATCCAAGAGACCCGAGGTAGGCTAAAGCTTCATCCCATGTTCCAAAAATATATTTTGGCCTTCGTAAAGGACTGCAGCCCTATCAAAATTGTCAAGAATGGACTGAGGCGCCCAATAGAGGCTAAGCTTATCGCGCTGGTGACATGTCCGGGCTAACGCACTTTGGGCACCCCGTAGCGACAGCAATCCTGATTGTTTCTATACCGTGAGTTCCGCAAAATGCGCATCCAACTCGGCCGTATAGGTACATTGGCCTCGAAATTCATGGTACATGTTATTGGGTTTTTTTTTTTTTTTTTTTCCCCTGAGGAAAAGCTGCGTTGCGCGACTATGCTACTGCAGGGGAGTTTTTCTACTCAATGATAAACGGCATACATCTGAAGACCAGCACTGAAATTTCAACTGCACATGAAAAGAGTGGAACGCTTGACGTCGGCCAACCGTGGAACAGTAAGCAGCCAACACTGGCTTCATTGCTTACCTTGGTACTTGACTTCTGAGCTTTGGTCTAGACGCAGCTCTCGAGCAGCGCCAGCCAAGACCTTTAATAGTGTTGTACATCCACTCCCGGATCTACCCAGAACTGCAAGCATTTCGCTATCGTTGACGAAGCCCTTCAGATCGCGCAAAATCCTAAGACTTCTCACATCCTTTCGGCAGCGAAGCTTCCACAAGAGTCGGAATGGAGCAAAAGCCACGCCTGTGGAAGTTTTGAACTCAGTGGAAGAGTCCAATGTGCCGTCCACGTTTAGGTGCCTGAATACGTAGCCGTCTTTCTTTTCTTGCTTCTCTGGCATATTCGGCCGTCTATAAAGTGCCCAGAGCCAATTCGAGGGGTCGGAGCTATTGTTGAAGTGTGAAAGTTATTGTATTAATTAGGAGAAGGCTGGCCAGAAGGCTAGCCAATACTAAGGCTAGTACATGAGTTATTACGTAATCAGTAAACGATGCTCTGATAGCTGCTTCCGCCAACAGCTATCAGAGTTCGGATCGAGGATCGTCTGTCTCCAAGAGGCGATCGGAGACTTCTGGGAAGGGAGATATAATGTTCGCGCACTCTGATATAATATCGCTGTTCTCCTTTTCATGGCCAAACGTGGTTGGAGACACCTAGTGGTGCACTTCGCTGCTGGTGGTCGCGGGCAGGGGCGACGTACGTTGGCTAGCGGGAGCGTTCGAGTGATCAATCTCATCGTTCCCGATGGTCTTGTCAAAACCATGATTGGTCGCTTTAAAAAACTGTGCATTATTGTTCTATTCGGGGGGGGATCCATGCTTCGATATAGTGTGCCATACCAACGGAACACACTGCGCGATTTTTGGAGAAGGCAACCGTGTGGCGAGCCTGTAAAAGCTTATCGTTCCACGACAGCTTTGTACTACCACAACCGGGAAATGAAAAACGTAACATGCTTTCAGCTCAACGCGTCATGCGTAGAAATGGCCCCTCACCCACAGCCGTGGTTGTCCTATAAGCGGCGCAGTCAAAAGTAAGGCTGCAACAGGATAACGGGGTTCTTTTGTCGCATATTTCATGGCTCTCACGGCTCACTACCGCTACTGACTTCGCAAGCTTTGGCAGTTTTGCGTGCACTGCGGAAACGAACCCGACACAATCCACTTCCAGTCCATTCTATATCGATTTAAAATGCAAACTCCAACAGGCATGCCTTTTGCCGACCTGCCGGCTATGATGCCTCCCCCGGGCGTTAAGTCGAACTTCGAGAACCCCGAGACCAATGCAACTATCTTAATGGTCGTGAATTGGGTCTTTGCTCCTCTTGCTGCTTTGATGGTTTGCGTTCGTATTTCCACGCGGGCAATTCTCAAACGAGAGCACGGGTACGGATGGGACGATTGTAGGTTATAACACGCTGCAGCTGTTAAAGTGGAAGCTGATATTCAATAGGGTTCATCATACTTGCTGTGGTATGTATGCATTGAACATGCATTGTATCATTACTCAGATCTGGATAGCTCGGATCGATAGCACACTCCGTGCTTGTGACTATCTCCATACCTTTGGGATATGGTCGGCACATGTGGGATATTCGCGCCTCTAGTCTCACCGAGCAACGTTGGCATGTAAGTGAATTGAGGTCAGGAAGAGGTGGTGCTCACTTGCCTAAGGTCTTTACTTCATTCGAGCAGACATATTTTCTCACCGTGTGCTTTATCAAGATATCGATTTTGCTGCTTTACAAACGCCTCTTTGGAATATACGACGCATTGAGAAGACTTGTTTATGTCGGCTTGGTGGGTGTCGTTTTGATAACAATTCCAGCGTTCGGTGTTGCCGTCGCGCGCTCCGTGCAATGCGACGGAATCCAGGCCCTCACGGTTACTCACTGCCATGCGCATAAAGTAAGCACTGTCGCAACGGTACTCAGCGTTTGCAACACCGTCACCGATTGCTATATACAAATCGTTCCAATTAACCGGATCTTGAAATTGCACGTTGATAATAAGAAGAAGCTTGGTCTGCTTGCCATTTTATTTGGCGGCATAACGTACGTAATTTGGTCAGCTCAGCTCAGTTTGATGGCTGATCCATTCAACAGCGCATGCGTTATGAGCATTATCCGTCTGGCGATGCTCATCATCAATCTTGATAGCAGAGACCCGCTCTGGGACGGCTCAAAGATCACACCATTCACGTAAGTTCATTCCTTGGCATATCACCGATCCAGCTGCTAAGAGCCCATAGTATTGTGGAAATGAACCTTGGTATCATTTGCAGCTGTATTATGTTCATACCAGCCTTTAGCAAGACGGCTCAAACGACAGTAAACTCACTTCTCGGGTCGCGATTAGGAAGTGGCAAGAGCGTGGTTCGGCCCAAAGGTTCCAGAAGTGATATTATCCAGAATGGAAGTGGATCGAAACGCGATATTGAGCATGCGGACGGAAATGTTCCTGAACTTCCACCTTTTCTAGGGAACCTTGCATTGCTATAAATGCAGACCATTCGGAACACAGAAGCTTGTATATAGATGAGAGGGAGTAAAATATCCGTAATATGCCGCATCGGCGGGGTAGTTACGATCCGAAGGGAAATCCTCATAAAGAAAGCGTTCTCTAAAATTTCGGAGTTACTGAGACCAAGTTGGGCTTATCTTCTCATATTACATGTATTGCTATATTCATACGATTTAATTTGGAATGAAGCGGGACGGTTAGACTTGTTGTAAAATCTGCATGATGCTGATTGTGCAACAAGACTGCTAGTGTTTCCTGGTCTCCAGAGACCACTTGGTTCGCAGTAGCTTCTTTTTCCTTGTTCGACACTTGGGAGGGTTCTCGCCCGCAAAACTCGTGGATTCTTGAGTTACTTGAGGGTCTAGATATCACCCTAACCAAAGAAACACTTAGGTGAACGTTACCATAACAGCAATTTCGAATGTCGCATAGACCGTAGGGTTAGACTCCGATAAGATAGCGAGCACAGGAACAGGCTGTGCACTGCACAGCTCGGAAAACCTGCCCAATACACCAAGGTGTATGTCCGCCCCGTCTGTGGCAAATTGGGCAGATGGTGTGTAGCTCAAGAAATTGCGTAGTACAAAACTAGCGTTTATTTGAACCTTACGGATTGGTGGAAAGCAAGATCATAAGGCTGCCATTTTGGTTCAAAGTATACTGTCTCATGCCAAGGCGGGCACTTTCTCTGTGTGATGAGCTGAAGGGAGCCTCGTGCATTAGTGTTTCCAGTCACCCACCGTGGTGCATGACCAGGATAATGCTGTTACATTTTCGGGAAGTACAATGTCTTGCGATCTATCATCCTACCCCAGTATGAGGCAATAAATATAGCTCCATGCAAGTCGCGTTGTTACGGACATCCTTCCGGCAAATGTGAGGGCTAACTCAATCGTTAGGTTACGAAGAGGGAATGGTCCGTATGCGTCACTAGCTGAATGCGCAAATCTAGCGCGTAGCGAGATGACGGTGATTTGACAGCCTATTAGTATCTATGAGAGCGTCAGGTCTCACAGCAAGCAATTATTGTCTTGCATAGCTACTTCCTTTTCTCATTACTCTTTCTATTCCCTAGAGAGATTCAAAGGATATTGTACCTCAATCGCTTGCTTTCATATAGCCCTATCCTCTTTACTAAGCTAAGGAAATTGCCATTGCTTTCAAAGTCGTGGATCGTGGCCTCGCCATCATAAGTACGTTTTATTCCTGCTCGTCGTGGCACTCTTCAACCGCTAAGTCTGATCGAGTTGGCCTCATACCTCTATTTAGCTGGATATCATGCTCTATATCCTACATCTTCACGAACGGACGCAAAGGCCCTCTCAAGGCTGGACCTTCGCCGCTCGAGACGGTAGCATTTTCACTCAGTCTCTACCACGCCATCGAATTTCCGCTCCTGTTACAGTGTCATCCAAAAAACCTTAAGTACCCCCGCCCGATCTGGGACCTCTATACCGTTCCGTCGCCTTCGAAATTTGCAGCGCAAGTAGGAATCCTTTTGGTTGTCGGACTCTTGGTGTAAATTTCTGTACTGCGTCTTCTACTTTCTGTAATGCAAAAAGGAGGAAAGAAAAGGTTGATGCACCAGCGAACATTCTCTCGTGGGGAACCATTCTTGTGAGGGCAACGTTCTTGGTGGGGCCTTACGTTCTAGGTGCACCTGGAAGGCTGACATCGCACACCGGCATGCCTCGTGGGATGGCGGTTGCCGTATGGGTAATTTTACGGCACCGCATTTTCTTGCATCGGTATTCGCGGGATGGAACCAACTCGAAAGAAGGCGTGGTGTACAATAGATTGGAGAGCTGATACCAGACTCCCTCTAAGCACCCAATGAGAATGGATCATTGGCTGGCATTGCCCCTCGCCCATCGCTAATTGGTTATAGATGGCCCCCCACCACGACGCGCTTCGGCCCGAGTTGATAGTAATGGAGGCGATGCTTCGATCAGATGTTCGCATGACCAATATTGCCCGTTGCCTACAATCAGTTGACCCACCTCAGCCCCTTGGCAAGTGCAACCCATTTTCCGGTGCAGTGTCCCGCAGAGCAAATCGATACTGGTCCTTGGCTTGATGTTGGTACATGCGCTTTTCTTAGTACCTGGAGGAGATGTACATCAGTTATTTGAATATTTTGTAATTCATTTCTCCTTGCTTTCGTTTGTGCATTTCACGGACTTTTGACTGAAGAAGATACCCCTGCTCCTAGAAGATGTTTCATCTTGTAGCGGCGTACATATTTGATCTTTGCAAATCGGGGTCAAAATCGTTTCAACTTAGTGAGTGAGTGAGTGAGTGAGACTGATTTACGTCCTATAGATAGCTTTGCCTTATCTACATGAGCCTCCCGTGGGGCATAAAGGGACGCGCCCAAGTGCTGCCTGAAGGGCGCAAAAGGTGGATCGTGATTGTAAGATGCCGCTAGGCAGCAGTTCGGTCCCCAGTATCCCTCCGTGTAGATACTAAAGGTGAGGTTATCCGTACTAACGTGTAGTGAAAAGGATCTTGGCCGCTCTTATGGCCTCGTTTGTTTGTTACCCCCCCATTAGGGGGCGTGTTTCAACTTAGTGCATTCTCCCGTCGACTTACATTATTTGGCGTGTATGAAGTTCACATTACTTCCCAAGTACAGGAATCATAATCCAAAGACGTATCCATACTGGATTCCGGTGCGTCATACCCTACGAACCAATAACTCGTTACGCATTTACTTGACTAGTACAGTCTTAATGCATCTCGTAAGCTTCTTTAGGAATACGAATGGAACAGTTAGTCGACCAAGGTAAGTTCTCTGAACCATGATTTCATACCCGCTTACTCAAGATGGAGTAGGCTTTATTTTGCAGACACTCGCGAACCGCTTGAGTTCCTTCTTGGGAGGCAGACTCTCTATATTCCGAAATTAGCTCATGGTGTTACCGAAGCCTACCGGAACACTTCCCAGCTTTCATTCGATGAATATGTTCGAGGCATGCTGTCCACGTTCATCAAGGACCAAGACGCCGTCGCGCGTATGTGGACTTCACCAAAAGTGGCCCAAGACACGAAAAAGCCTAGATATGCGATTCCTAGTGAGCTCATTATTGCACACCTCGGTGAAGCCATTCTCATGAGGCAACTCAACCCTGGAGCCCACGCATCCGCAACTAAAGCAATTTGCCTCTAACAGATCTATAAAGGAATGAAGTGGGATCCGTATCTGGTACGGTGGTTGCGAATTCAAAAGCTACATATATAACTGTTGAAGTAAACATCTCTCACGATTGACAGTACCGTGTACAGCTCTACAGCTCTATTACCGTACATGGGGTGTAGTATAGCAGTCTACTGTGTACAAACTCCTACTATTTCGTGCGGACCTTACAAGAGACACACTATATAAACTAAAGAAATAATTGGCCAAGTGCCTAAAGATATATGTTCGTAATTTAGACCTGTTGCCAATCAATATGTGCTCGCGTCGTCCCTGGTCTATTGTACGAGAATTCTAACCTGTAGTTATTCTAATAGAGGGTTACAGCAGCAGCATTTTCTGAATGTGTCGATATTCACTCAAAGAAAGACGGGGCCCAGTATTTAGAGTTTCCTGAGCTCGATAGTACTCATCTATTATTGGCTCGATGCAGCAACAGCTGGACCCTTGATTTTGCTGCATTCCATTGGCTAAGGCGCACAACAGCGTCAGACTCACCGCCAGCACCGCAAACACGCGACACAAACAACACACTCACACATTCCCTTGAATTCCTGCTCCGCTCTCCCGGTTTCTCCTCTTCTGTTACCTTCACATCATAGAAACTACGAACATGGCGATTAAAGAAGCTATTCCCGAATCCGAGAGCTTGACGTTCCAGCCAGAGAATTGCCCCACTACCCCGCCAAACCTGCGCTTCCTGCACTACAACGATGTCTACCACGTCGATGCTTCGAGCGCTGAGCCTGTGGGTGGAATTGCGAGATTCCAGACGCTTGTAAAGCATTATCGCGATGGGGAGGCTTTTGAAGGGCAGCCGAAGCTTCTGACCTTCTTCTCGGGAGACGCGTTCAATCCGTGTTTAGAAAGTAGTGTTACCAAGGGTGCACATATGGTGCCAATATTGAATGGAATCGGGACAGATGTTGCATGTGTAGGGGTGAGCTTCGCTTCCATTCATCCAAGCTGTATTATGACTCTGACTCTTGCTGTCGTAGAACCATGACCTTGACTTTGGCGTCAAGCAATACCGGCATCTTGCCTCGCAGTGCACATTCCCCTGGCTCCTTGCTAATGTACTCGATCCCGCCCTCGGCGACGGTGTCCCGCTCGGCAACGCGAAGAAGACGGTGATGCTTACCTCTTCTAACGGCATAAAAGTTGGTGTAGTCGGTCTTGCGGAACGAGAGTGGTTAGACACCATCAACTCGCTGCCGCCGGATATCATTTACAAAAGCGCGTCCGAGACTGCGAAGGAGTTGATTCCGGAACTCAAAGAGCAAGGTGCGGAGATCATTGTTGCGGTTACACATCAGCGAGAGCCGAATGACAACAAGTTGGCGGAGAAGTGTGGAGGCGGGCTGATTGATATAATTCTGGGTGGACATGACCATTATTACTCGCATAATGTGATCAACGGAACGCATGTATTGCGATCGGGTACGGACTTTAAGCAGCTCTCTTATATCGAAGCGTGGCGAAAAGCAGAGGGCAAAGGCTGGGACTTCAAGATCACAAGAAGGGATATCGTGAGCAGCATACCAGAGGATGAAGAAGCGACGGCTACAGTGGAGAAGTTGACCAGGAAGCTGAGGGAGAAACTAGACAAGCCGATTGGATACACAGCCGCGCCGCTTGATGCACGATTCACAACCATCCGTACAAAAGAGTCGAATATCGGTAACTTTGTCTGCGATCTTATGCGGTTCTACTACTCTGCCGACTGCTGTATTATGGCCTCAGGAACCATCCGTGGGGACCAAATCTATCCGCCCGGCGTGCTGAAACTGCGGGACATCGTGAACTGTTTTCCGTTCGAGGATCCTGTTGTAGTACTCAAGGTTACAGGTGGACAGATCTGGGACGCACTAGAGAATGGCGTGAGCAACTATCCGGCACTGGAGGGGCGCTTTCCGCAGGTCAGCAATATCTGGTTCGAGACGGACTACTCTCAGCCATCGCAAAAGAGGATAAAGAGCGTACGGATTGGCAATGAGCCGCTAGATGTGAAGAGAGAGTATGTGCTGGCTACGAGGGGATACATGGGGAGGGGAAAGGGTACGTTACTCACATTACCTCCCTACTACTCTACTGACATGTCTACAGATGGCTACACATCGCTCCTCATCGAACAAGAAGGCGGTACTGCCAAAGAAGTCGTCAGCGAAGAGAACGGCGTGCTCATCTCCACCATCCTCCGACAATACTTCATGTCTCTCAAAGTCCTCGGCAAATGGAAATATTGGGGCAAGTCCATGGACCAGAAATTCTCCTCCATTCAAACCAACCTCCAGACCACACATAAACTTTACGACGCAGCCCCCACCTCGCCTACCGCATCTACCTCACTTCCATCACACCCCAAATCCCACGATGATGCTCCGAGCAAGCCTCACCTCCCCAGACACCCCTCCATCAATAAAGTCCTCCAACAGCACGCAAGAGACGAGAGCCCTGGTGCGAGCGATAGCGAACAGGATCCTAATACGGATGAGGAAGACTACGAAGATGGTGGGTTGATCAAATTTAGTACGAGAGAACTGGATGTGCTTAGAAGGAGTATGAACAAATGGCGGAGGCTGGCGGGTTTGAAAGGGCAGTCGAAGTGTGCTGATGAGATTGAGGAGGGTGAGTTGAAGGTGGATTGGACGAAGGCGATTGCACCAAGAATGGAGGGGAGGATCAAGGAGGTTGGGAAAGTATGAGAGGGATAGAGAGAGTATACCGACTGGAGCATTTTAATGTTATTTGACAATGCTATGTGAACCATAGAAGGTTTGCTGAGAATTAGTACCTTGAACTTGAGCCCGTAGTTGCGCACGTACGTTCACTTTCACTGTCCCAAGTTTTAGCGTGAGTGAAACGGCGGACGTCAAGCCCATAATGCGTCTTGGAAACTTTAAAATATCAAGTTGGTCTTTAAGTGTTTCACCATTATACATAATATAACTCATAAGTATATCCGTATATACTTACTTACGCTTGCTAACTGGCCACAATGAGTGACTGCTACCCGTATTTGGACCATAGCAATCCTAGCGGCAACTCGTATTCCGTTCCTAGCCAAAACCCTAGCTCAAACCCTCACCAAAATAATAGCCCATATGGGTAGTCTACTAACCTCCCGGCCCCGTCACCTCGCAAAATCTTGCGCGTTTCGACCCCGTGGAAGAATGTATTTGGTCTGGATTTGTATAGTGGGAGTCTCGGGTGCTGTACCTACACTTTATACACGACAATAGAGCTGTAGAGCTGTATATAGTGCTGTCGATCGTGAGAAGCGAGGTGGTGTTTCGAACATCGAATATTGAGGCGACAAGCAATGGCGTGTGCTGCCGAACCGTAGAGCGTTGGGAGACCAATAGCGGCAGCGATGAGTTAGCACACCTACACTACCGCCCACGGTATAAAAATTGCTACGAGCCATGATATAGTACTATGATGTGGAGCACCGTAATATAGCACCACAATGTAGCGCACCGTGATATAGTACCGCAATACTATTCAGTCCAAGGTATTCGGGACGAGATGCCTTTTTGTGTCACCTTTTTGGGTTATTCCACGAGTTTGACGACGCGATGGCTGCTACTCATTCGATTCGGAGGCACTAGAAAAGCGCGTATCACGGAGGGGCCTCCTCACGTCGAGCTACGTTAGCGCATTCCATTCACGCTGACACG
Source organism: Darksidea phi (assembly GCA_030770425.1). Classification (NCBI taxonomy): domain Eukaryota; kingdom Fungi; phylum Ascomycota; class Dothideomycetes; order Pleosporales; family Lentitheciaceae; genus Darksidea; species Darksidea phi. The sequence goes on along the minus strand of JASJFT010000031.1, from coordinate 157,900 downwards.
TGATCCATTCCAGGCACAATCTAGATTAAGACTAGTGGTTGGCGGTGACACACTCTAACACTCTAACGCAGCATCACTTCGACATGTCCAACAGTGAGTGCAAGACCAGGTCTGTCTAGGCGCATGCCCCGCACATCACGTAACAATGCAGCTTCTAGTCCGTAATAATACATGCGGAGTCTTTTGTGGATAGCCTTTACGATTTTGTCTCGTCATCGTAGGTCCCTTCATTTGCTTATTCTCAAGCCGCCGGTCAGGTACATCGTATGGAAATTGACTGCAGTACTAATACAGAAGTGGCTTGAACACTTCATGCCACGTCATACCGCCAGTGAACTAAGCTTCTAGATATCCGTTGCAGGAAGTGTAACTGCCTGTAAATCTTCGCGACTATATTTGTCCTGCAGAAATGACGCCGATGACGATGCCTAGAAAACCAGTAGAGCCGTTATAATAGTGCTGCTTGTTAGGTGCGTCATCACCGGATGTCATGCATGTTTCCTGAAGCTGCAGATCCGATCAAAGGGCGCTCCAGGTGGCATCACCCAAGTTGCCGTGCGCTTTGCTATATGGATAGAATATCAGCATCGTTCTTACGGCGAGATTGAGCAATACCCATGTCCATCGTCCGTATTCATTGAAGACGATTTAAACGGGTTCAATAGAACGAAGGAGCATTCACCAAGGACGACTCGAATCGTTGCGGACCCGTAGCGAATAATAGACGCGCATCATAGAGGCAATAGGGGCATGCAGGGCTTCTACATTTTACACGTATTTCAATCAATTGCTAAAGTCATTGTGATACTCTTGAGCCTTCTTAGGCTACAAGGCCAAAATACTTTCTTGTCGTAGAAGCGATGAGCGGGGTCACCAAGAGGGGGCTCCTTTTCTCCGACGAGCCATTTTTAAGTCTAGTCACCAGCTAAGCAGCTAAAGTGTAGAGTGACACAATCACCATGGTTCTGGCTAACGCCCACGCACGGTCCTTGCGATTGACACAATGAAGTGAGCAGTGACTTAAAATTTTGAAGCATACATTCCACACTTTCGAAAGAAACTCTCCCAGCAAAATGAGGTGAGCAGAATCGCAGGAACAGACATATTCAACAACACCACCCACAAGATCTGCAAGTCCCAATAGTGCCAATCGCTGGTCTGAAACATCAACATGAGGACATTGGATAACCATGCTGAAGGCAGGAATAACAAAACATTGATGTTTAGATCACCATGAAAAAAGAAGCCGAGAGATAGACCTAAGGTGTCGAGTGCTCTGCACTCCGTCGATTCGTGCACAAGTATCTACCAAGTGTATTCTAGTAGCCACGTCCAGCCTAAATGTCAAAGTGTACAAATATGACTAAATAAGAAATAAACGCTATGCCAAACGATAGAAGCCATATAAGGCGTAGAAGCAAATATGGAAAGTGGAAATGACGATGAACACTGAAGTATTGCTTCGATAACGTGGACATGCCGCGTCGATAACATCATCAATCTCAATCCCAATCGTGAGATTGATCGTAAAGACCGCTAGACGCCAACGTGTTGTATCAAACCCTTCCAGTACGACAGCTAGATCGAGCCTTTACGATCATACAAATGCCACATACCTTAAACCCAAAAAAGTCCCAAGGAAAGCATCAAAGAGCCTCCCATCCATCCCAGAGACCCAACTTAGCCCGGCCCTGTCCCTTAGGGCCCGACCTAGACCCAGCCGCTGGACCCGCCATAGAACGCCCCGAACTCCTGCATAATTCCTATTGCCTGCTGCTTCCCGGCCGTCCCCCCTTGGCCGACTTGCCTTCTGCGTATGCGTCTTTGCACTCGTCGCTACAGAACCATTTCTTTCTGCCGCTAGGAGCGCGGTCGAGGTTCACGCAGGGGAGATGGAACCATTCACGGGGGCAGGAATCGTTGTCACAGGCAATCATATTGCCGTACGACACTTGATTGCAGTAGCAATAGCGCGGCTCGTCGACGTCCTCTTCTTCTGAGTCTGCATCCTGCGAGTCCTGCTCTGGAGCGATTGAACTCGCTCGAGATGACAGAGGATTAGATTTCGGGTCCATGGCTGGTAACGCTGGAGACTGGGGAATGGTATTAGTCGCCGCCTGTGCAGCCTTCTTGGATCCTCGTTTCGAAACGATGCCTGTCACTGTGCTGTTGTTCTCGGAAGATGCATTCGAGTTGCCATTGCCATTGTTCGCCTTGCGCGTGCTTCGACTCCGAGCCATTGGTATTTCAGCAAAGGTCCCTACGATGGGTGTAGCTGTCTTAGAAGTGCGTCCTGCACGGGTAGTTACCGGTGCTGGCGCCGGTATATCAATTTCCATCCTCACAGGTTCCTGGTGTTCTGGTTCCTCATGCTTCAAGGTAGCGGTTGTCGGAGTCTCAAATGGTGGAAGCTCAGTGGTGTCTTTGGGTGGTGATGCTTCCTTGGCGGCATTATCGCGATTTGTACCGGCTGCTTGCTCTAGCTCCGTGATTGCATTGCTGTTGGCTGTTTGCTGTATAGAGTGTGATGAAGAAGGACGGCGGACAACGGCTGGTTCTGGGGCAGCAGATGTAACAGAATGCGCGATCGAATTGTTCCTGGCGCGTGACGATGCTGGGCGGTCCGTAGCGAGAGCCGTCATTTTCGGCATTGGAAAGTTGCCGGCGAGCGGCGAGGATGGGATGGGCGGCGAGTAATGTGGTAGCTGGTATTTGCGTTGCGCCGGAGCAGGGGCTGCCCGTGGTTTCCGCTTGCCTGTTCCACTGCCCTCCGCCCCTGGTGTAGCTCGGGGGCTAGTTCCGCTCCGCCCTCCGGGCCCAGCAGCCTTCAAGGCACCGCTTAACGATCGCTCCATTGGTGGAGCAGCCGCCGCAGCCGCCAGCGCTTTCTCCGTCTTCTTCCTCTTCCCCTGTGGCGGAGCGCCATTGCTCGTGATGCCTAGTCCAATATTGCGCGTCTCGCCCGTCGTTGCATCTGCTGCCACTGCCTTTCGCTTCTGCGGCTTCTTGACGGGTCGGTCGTCGAAGTCAGAGTCGTTGTGTTGGTGTCGGTTCCGCTTGTTAGCCAGCATGGCTTCGCGCCGAGCCTCGCTTTTCGCTGCTATGGAATCAACATCGTGCACATGCTGAGCAGCTGCGGCCAGGTTGTTGGCCGAAACCACCTCTCTCCTTTGCCGCTCGTGTGAGGCACCGCCCTTCTTCTTCTCCTCCTTGTCGGCATACGCCCAATGTGTGAGACTCCCGTATCGCGCCTCTTCGCTGATCTCGTCGTCGAGGTGCGAGTAGGAGCTGTTCATGCGTGCGAGGCCCCGATCCTTAGTCGCTATGGCGCCGCCCAGTACTACCAGCTTCTCGTCAAGTGTGGGGAGCATGTTCACGATAAGCATTCGTAGTCGGAAGAAAGCCTGGCGCTTCTGCAGATCGGCCTGCTCATCGGGCGGGAGGCTGTTGAAGTCGTCGGGGAAGAGCTGTTTGTAGTGGGCGGCGGGGTCTTGCATGACGGAACCGTTGACACTCGCAGCCGCGCTGTGGTCCACACCGATGCCATTCTGTACGGTATCGCGTCGTTGTGCCTTGGTCGGTACGGACATCTGGGCAATCTCGTCGAGCAAGAGCCGCAGCACATTCTCAGGGTCGTGGATTTTGGCCTCGACTTCTTTGAACATGGAGAAATGCTTGATGAGCTCTTTGGGGAAGGCATCTACGGCCTGGGTGAAGTGTGTGAGTGCCGGACAGAAACCGCCGGCGCCGTTGGATGCTTCGGAGGTCTGCTCTAGGCCGTTCGCCGTTCGCCGGCCAGCAAAGGTGCGAGCATAGTAATTCGCAGGACGAACCGTGGTACGTCCTTGTCGCGTTGACTGCCGGCGATCTGAAGTTGTACCGGCGCCCACTGTGCGTGAGCCCGCTGCCGGGGGCATGATGGGTATGCGCAAGGTGTGCGATAACAAGATTTCTGGCGTCGGGCGGTGGGCGCTCGGCGCGAAATGGGGTGATACTAAAGTGTTGTGGTTATGCAAGTGACGTGGAGGCGCATTTCAAGGGACAAGCAGCTGTCTGCTTGCGTATCCGACGTGTGATTACGTGGAGAGGTGTGATCGAGGAGCTGGCCGTCACCGTACGATGATCCTCATCACGTGCATTGTGGCATCGATCCGAAGATTAGCCGGGACACTAGTTACTAAGCGTCGTCCGATCTCAAAAAGCGTCTTAGACCACGTGCCATCCCATGTCCGCGACGTTCAGACAAAGCCGCGGATTCTGTTGTAGCGCCAGAATGTCATGAGAGGATTTCAAACCAGAATATAACGGATACCATCTAAATTATGGTGTCCAACCTGCTAACCATCACGCCCGTTTTTCCATCAGTGCCTCCAACGCTATCATCCATCGATCATGTTTCTAGAATGGCTTCTTTATTGCGGACTCGTAGTCATATCGCTGGTACTTCTCGCCGCTGTCATATTCTCTGTGGAAGAGCCTCAAGAGATATCACACCATTCCGTTGAGACCTATTCAGCTCGAGGCGCAGTTGAACTTCCTGTGACTTACGAAGAACTGTCCCGGTTACCCGGTTATCCCATGAAATCATTGATCAGACCGGAAGATTCAAACTTGAATGGCTCTGGAAATGCCACTTCTATTGTCTATGAAGTCTGTGAGGCATACCGGCGAGGTTATAGAGGTCGCCGAGAGAACCCCGAGCAATGCCAGAGCATACTGAGGGACCAATACGGAAAGAAAGAACATCAGGAAGCCTTACGCGCACTCGAACAATATAAGCCTAAGCTGCAGGAGATGGAGCGAAGGGTGCAGGATCTTCCAAGGACGCTCGAAGCCCAAGACGCAAAAGTGAAAGCAACGCAAGGAACAAGCATGACCAAAGAGCCATATCGACGAGCGCTTTCAGCACTGAAACTGGCGCCATATTTCAGAACTAGCAGCATATCAGTCTGTCGAACGATTTCCACCAACTTGACGCTTCCATTATTCGTCTTGCGCTGGCTCTACACGGCAACATCAGCACAAGCAGCCTTCTGCAGTATAAGATACACGAACTATCCGACTCATTCTTCTTTATCAAAGGAGTATCGAAAGAACTGTGGACACGGCAGAGCCGTGGGGCAATCTGGTCAATCCTTCTTGGCACCATCTTTTCTAACGACTTCGAAGTCTTCGGTGAAAGAGCACGTAACTTAGCAGGCGAGTGGTTGTCTCCAGATATTAGCCGCGATTCCGCGACATGGCATTCGCTAACTGCAGAGTCATTGTTGATCAAAGCTGGCATCATTCAGTACGACGCTGTTGGCCAATCGAAACATATCGAGACATTAAGGAAGCTTTTACACGAGCAACATAGCTTAGCAGACTCCATGTCAGCAGTTGCGAACGTACTGATAGGTTCTATAACCGCTCAGGACTCCGAGATGGCCAGCCAGCACGCGATGCAGCGTGCATCTGATCTATTTGAGCACACCGATGCTCTTGCGCGCCAAAGCCTTCACAATGCGCGGATTGGATTCGTCACGAGTTTGGATTTACTTGCAGAACGGTTCGCGGCCAAGGAACTCTTTTCCGAAGGAGTACAAGCGGTGATTACCAATGCACATATTCTAGCGCTTCACATGGTCGCTCAGGTCCACTGCCACAGGTTCATCATCCCTATCATCGGAGATGTGTTCCTGGAAGTCAATTCCCGAGAGAAAGAACCTTTGCTCTCACAGGCCATCCGCTGCAGTCAACTTTACAACGGCCGTGGGGTCTTCGCTGTTCGTCCCAGGTTCCAAATGTTCAAGGGTGCCGATGGCTTGCAGATGAAGGTGCTATATCCCGCGCAGGTTTATTTACACGGTAAGCCTGGTATAAGAACCTCGAAGCATTTCCGATAAAGCGTCACCACCGACTAACAAGCTCCGTGACGACTTTATGGAGATCGCCAAGGATATCAAATTCTGGGCTGAATGTCTCACATACAACGCAGGCGTCGACACTATGTCTTTCCTCCAGCCACTTACCATCGGTCCATCCCGTGATTCTAATACATGGCTAACGATTGCGAAGAATCTTACCGCACAGAATCAGCCATCTGGGCCATCGGCACTGCTCGGCACAAAGTGTGGGTCTCTATTTACTCTGGAGTCGCGCAATGCCTGCCTTTGCATTCCGGAGAGAGCAATGATTGGCGTATTCTCAACGCAACGCAACTTCTAGATCGTCTCGGTGGCGAACAACTCCTCAAGTCTCCGCATAATGCGACAACGGTTGACTACACCTTCTTCTACAGGATTCAGCTCTACCAAATGAACATTGCAAACCGCATCAAAACGCTGTTGTTGAACATCAGCCACAATCCTCCACTAGTGAAGATTGAACCAATAGTGCAGAAAGCGCTCCTCCTTGCGATGAAAATCTCCGTTCACAAGAGCCATGTGGAAGTGTGCCATCCTTCACTCGATGCAACCTACATTCCTCCTAGCAACAGCGAACTAGCATGGCTCGATTTGACAGAAGGTTGCGCAGTCTAGCGAGATGGCCGCGTATCCTTCATCTTCCGCCCTTGACTTCGTCAGTTCGGAGATGCAGATGGCGAGAACATGCGAGATGAGAAACGTATCGTGCCGCCATTAGGCTGTATTACTGACAAAGTCGATGTTTCGACCACAGGACTAAACATCAATGTAACTTTAGCGGCCCCTACTGTCGGTGGAGATGATCTGCGTGTTGAGGTTGTAGATGATATTGAAGTAAAGGGCAAAGCGAAAGAGGTTGTGTGCAAGGTTCTAGTGTCTAGTTTTCAAGAAGGACCTGATGAGAAGTTATAGTACTGGAGGGTTGTCTTGCGCCTTTCAAAGTTGATTTTTGTTGAGAGGAATGTAGGATTAGCAGCTTGTCGAAGGATGCTGTCGGATTCCTAAGAGAGGCACATACCATCACATCATTCACCGATATTCGCAATACACAAGGTTTCAAGGGGAGATTGGGTTATATCTGGTGCCCGTAAAGTGCTCCCGCCAAGATAAAAGAAGAGTATACCGAACCCTAATTCCTCAGCATTCGCTTTTGAGAAATTCGCGTGTTCCTGGTTTGCCGCGCCGGGCGAGACCAGTCCGCAAATGAAAGAAACCAAAAAGAAAGGGGGAAATGTTCCGTCTGCTCCATGCAGAGCAAGTTACGACCTTCTCAACGTGAAACTCATTTGAAGAGAGTAAAGGAGAAAGACGACCTCATAATAGTATCCAGGCCGAGCCGGTCAACTGGAGTCTTCTTCTCTTAAGCATTGAAAAGCCTGCGGGTGGATTGGTTGACGCCAAAGGAAAAAGGAAGGAAATGGGCCATGAATGAAGTATACCTTATGCCGCCTCGTGGAGAGCAGCTTGAACATCGCCTGTGGCGATGGAGATGGTGATGCCGAGGCATATATCCAGAAATATGCTCAATCGGTGTTGCTGATGCTCTTCCGAAGAAACTAAATGGACTCGTGGTTGATTCTGACATAGCATCCAACCGTAGGCATGCCGGTTGCCTTGTAATTAGGATCAACGAATACCACCGAGGGAACAAGGTCAAGTCGCTGATCCAATTTCTGCCCATGAGCGTCGCCCCACTTCGCAAGTCCAGGCTTCACGATGAATCCCACATATCCGCGTTCAACTTCCTCGCTCTCGGGGACGCTGGTGAGGCTCGGGGTAGCTCCTTCGATATAACGCTCACCAATTGCAGGAAAGACAACTTGCAAACGGCATCGCTGCAGCGACATCTTCAACGACAGCGCGAACGCCTTATCGATGATCGCAGGGACGGTAGCGAAGTCTGTGTTTGTAGAGAGTTGGGTAAGCGGCTCTGCAATGCTGTTTGCAACCAGCTCACGGTGTCTCTGGGTGCTGTTCTCTACTTGGGCCTGTACGTTGATCATCCTGCTTTGTTTGATGGCCTTGCTACCCGCTATGTTTACGAGTTGCTCCACAGTAGTAAGTCGCCATCGCTCAGCTAACTCGCTGGGAACTGGCCACCTGTGCTGATGGTTTTTCCCAAACATCTCGAAGTAGTTTTCCGTGAAACTCTCTGATATCATACCATAGTAAGAGACTGAAGATTCAAATAAGTTAGTTCAAACGTTGGAAAGAACGGTAAAATGGCAATAACTTACAAGGGCCATCGAACAGGAAGTCGCATAGCGTGGACCAGATGAACGCTTCAATCAAGAAGTTTTTGCGAGTAATCGTAGTCCAGTACTCTTCCTTTACCCCACATGCCAATAGGCAGGCACGAATTGACTTGATATCGAGCACGTCGATCGCGTCCGAGAGCTCGATGGATCGGCTGAACGTTTTGATGGTGGAAGCAAGATCACGGAAAACTTGCGTGAATTGAGCATCGGTGACGACCTGGATCTTCTCGACATTTGAGAGTAACTGTTGCTGGAGAGACTGTACTTGTTGCTCAAGGTGATGCACTTGAGAGCGGCAGGTAGCGGGGCCGAGAGCATCTCCAAGGAGAGACTTGAAAACTCGATCAATAGTTTTTGTATCGGTCTCATCGTAACGCAAATGTCCCTTATTCGCAAGATAAGGTTGTATGCAGTTGTCAAAGAAGTACCGGCACCGTGAATTTGCGTAGTCGATGTCGCTCTTGAGCTTATTATTGGTTCCTCGAAGCTCACTAATCTTGGCAAGAAGTTTCTTGTTTTCGGCATCTTGTGTCTGGAAGTTGAGGCGGAGGATTTTGAGATTGGACTGCAGTTCTCCAATTTCGATGCCGAGTCGTTGTATATTGCCATTCGCATTATCTTCGGAGGAGCGAAGCGCCTGGTTCTCGATTTCGAGTTTATGCACCGCAGCTTGCAGATGTTTGTTCGTGTCGTGAAGCATCCCGTTCCCTGTTCCGAGATCGTGGAACCTGCATTGAAGACGCTTGCACTCATCGTATAGCTGCTCATTATCAATTTTCAGCTTCTGATTGTTTGTGTGTAAAGTTAGATTCCAGTCGCGGAGTTCCTGTCCGTTATTCTCGAGCACCTGACATCTGTCAAGAAGACTATTTTGCTGCCTGCCGAACATTTCGCTATTGTTAACCAGCTTCTTATTTTCGTGTCTGAGCTTTTCGACAGTGGCGGCATATTGTCTCCTTGTCATGGTGAGGGAGGAAGCGGGGCGTTGCTTTGAATAAGAGTCGCAACGTAATGCATGCCCCGTATTCCCTGGTTTAACCGCATCATACGCATGATGATCGCCGGGAGAATGATGTAGTGATGATTGGCCATATTGCGTGCTAAATCCCAGTCGACGCTTTTTGTCTGGTTCATTGGAGGCTGAATTATCGTCTTGGGCCCCCTTCTTGGCCGACTGCGGGGCGGACGTCATGTTTCGAGGCCGAGCGTTGCTTTCTCCCGGGCTGGATTGCGTGAAAATATCCCTAATCTGAAGGAAGAGTCAGCAGCTTTTGTAGCAGAGACTATAGTACGCACTTACATATTTACACATCGCTGCGAAGGGATACTTGGACAGGTCGCTAATATGAAGTGGAAGACAGGATAAGTTGTGCGTCACTAAAGCCAACACTTCTAGCTGAGTAGGTGAGAGACGAGCTAGACTGTTTGTGACGAATGCCCTTTAGGCGGTGAGCGGGATCATGAAGTCCAAGGCAAATATGGTATCACCATGGCTGGTTTTGATGTTTTCACCTTCACCGTACACTGCCAAACCCTACAAATCCCCAACGATTAAGATAGGCTAGTCCGTACTCGTCGTTGGGTTCGTATCACTCTATATGAGCAAGAGCCCTTTACCCACCACTACCAACCACGCTCTCCTTTCACACAACACACGTATAAACCATTAAACTCCAACACATACAACTGAGCTGCAGCAGCTAGACGTTTGAATGACCATGGTTGCCGCTAGTAAGCTTGTCGTAGGTAAGTATTCGCTAACTTCTACTCCTCCGGTGTCGGCTCTAATGAAACATAGGGCTAGATTATGGTACGACATTCAGTGGTAAGTAGCTTCTTCAGATCTCCGAGACATGCACCAACTAAATCATGCAGGAATGGCCTTTTGCGAGGTTTCCAATTCGGACAGCCGCGAACCGAACATGCAGGTTATCCACACCTGGCCAGGCGGAATCGGTACGAACGAGAAGGTCCCCAGCACTTTAGCCTATGTTCCAAATGGGGTACTCTGGGGCTACCAAGTCCAGGCAACGATGCCACACCATGCATGGACAAAGCTCGATCTCGATCCTCCGAAGACGAGTGTCGATACTAGGAACCGCCGCGAATTGCCCTCTTCAGCCAGTGGAGGAGTGACGGATATAAAGTCACCCCAGAACGTCGCAGCCGACTATCTTGCCGAGCTCCTAAACCACTTGGTGCACGTTCTAGATGGACAGTATGGCAAGAAGTTGTGGCGCCAACTTCCTATCACGCTGGTCATCACTGTGCCAGCCGTATGGTCAGACGCTGCGAAGGACCGTACATTGCAGGCTGTTTCCAATGCCGGTTTCAACAACACCGAACTCCCGCAGCTGAAGCACACATTAACTGTCACTGAGCCCGAAGCAGCTGCAGTATACACAATGAACTCACAGCAAGGAAGCATCAAGAGCGAGCTTGTGGCTGTGAACGATGGTATTGTAGTCTGTGATATGGGCGGCGGCACAGTTGATCTCATCTCCTATCTTCGGAATGGGAAGGACCTTGAAGAAATCACTCGCGGTAGTGGAGACCAATGCGGAAGCATTTACGTGGACCGAGGGTTCCTTGAGTGGCTTGAAGGAAGACTCGGTATCGAAGATTTCATCAAAATCGCTGGTTGGCCCGCAAAAGATTTACCACATATTTCCCTTTCGAAAGGAATGGTTAGGTTGGTCCGAGACTTTGCGCAGGAGATTAAGTGCAATTTTGACGGAGAGGATTGTAAATACCTGCTGAGTCTGCCGGGTCAATTGTGCGATCTCACAGATAAGGAGCGCAAGGTCTCCGGCGGAGAAATCGAAATTTCCAAGTAAGTTGCTCCATACTGAATTTATCACCTGTATCTAAGTTAACTAGGTATGATTTGATGGAGATGTTCCAATTTCCAGTTCGCAGGACACGAGAGCTTCTTGAAGAACAACTTCAGATGGCGGGACGCAGTGGTAAAGCCAAGATCAAGGTATCTATTTCTACCCAACTCTAATCCAAATGGACAACCATGTCTAACCAACCGCTAGTATATATTCTTGGTCGGTGGGTTCTCCGAATCTCCATATATGTACCGTCAGATATGTGCGCTCGCCCAGGGTCACGGCATCGAGGTCATTAGACCAGACTATGCGTAAGTTCATCGCAGTATTTCTTGTCTGTCGTTCATTAGTAACAAATAATATCAGCTGGACAGCTGTTGTCCGAGGTGCAGTAGCCAAAGGCCTTGAGGGAGGCTGGAACGCCGCCGTGAAAATTCGAAAATGCCGCCGTCACTATGGTACCATCTTCTCTCCCCGGTTCATAGCAGGGAAACATCGCGAGTCCGACTCCTACATCGACGAGTTTACGGGAATTAAGCGTGTAGATCACCAGGTGGCCTGGCTTATCAAGAAAGACCAAGACCTCTCCACTTCCGACTCCTCTCATGGAAAATTCGTTCTGCGTAAAAAGTTCTGGGAGGGTGAGGAGAGAAAACTGAAGAAGACACTCGTAGCTACTGATATGGACAGCGCCCCGAGCCACTCTAAAGATCAGGTGAGAATTCGTTTGAGTTTCTTTGCGAGTGTTTGTGCTAACAATGCTAGGCCGTATACCAACTCACCAAGCTACGTATCGACCTGGGTCAGGTTCCCCAGAGACTGTTCCGTAAGCAACGCCATGTCTCCGGTAGGCTCTATTATACGCTGGGTTTCGAGGTACACATATCAGTCCAATCCACCATCGAGTTCTCGCTATCTATTGGTGGAAAGAGGTACGGCTCAGTCACAGCAGAGTACGACTGAACATAGGGTAACAGCGATTGGGCTTTCGAACCGCTATTCGGATTTGGATCCAGGCTTGGGGCGGAATACAGAAGTGTTATTGGACAATATCAGATGCGGGCCGGCATACTTTTATTTTTCATTTACCTAGGGGCAAAGGCGCGTTACGAGCATGCGAATGTCTTGGAGCATCTATTCACGATTTAAGAGCTTTTCTAGTAACGAGATTCTACAAGAATCACCTTTTCAGATATCTCGTTACTTTTGGACAGGAATATAAATCTTCCATAGCCATCACCCTATCCCTTTCTCACCCCTGATCAAACAATCCCCTTTGTACTTTAAAGCCAATAAAAGCTGAAAGTGATTTTTTGTCGTGTAATCCACCCATATTCGTCCTGATAACAAGGAAGTGAGTTCGAAAGAAATCCCATGCCATATAAGCTTCCCCACTATGGTCCCAACAAAAAAAAGCGGGTCAAAGAATGCTCATCCGATGCCAACGAGAAGAGAGCGGAACGAACATCGTGTCTTGCGACCTACGACTTGCTGAAGGGAAGCGTGGTGAAAGCGAGATCTAGATGAGACTCTGGTCCTGGTCAGAGGTTTCGGTACCGTTGGCGAGAGCTTCAACATCTGAGTCCATGGCATGTACCTTCTTGATAACAACATCTAGTTCGGCGCCAAAACGATCGACCTTCTCTGATGGAGATTTGAGAGCATTAGAAGGCTCGAGGCCGTCGATAAGAACTTCAACGCCCCCTTCCGCGGCAGATATGTTCTCTTCGATGAAAGGCTCAACGAATACCTCCGCAGGGACCAGATCGAGTTGTTCGTCCAGGTTCTTCCCATGGGCATCACCCCACTTCACGAGTCCTGGGTTGATAGTAAATGCCACATATCCCTCCTCCACATGCTCGCTGTCTGGGACATTGGCGAGATGTAGGGTTTCGCCCTTCAGGTAGGCATCGCCGATGCTGGGGTAAATGACGTGAACTCGGCAACGCTGGAGGGACATTTGCAATGCGAGCGCAAATGACTTGTTGACAATGGCCTCCAGGGGTACAAAGTTTGTGCTCGGCGCGATGTGACAGAGATTCGAGGCAATGACATCTGCAGTATATCCTCGTGCGTGCAAGATACCGTCCTCTATATCCGTGTCCATATTCAACTTCACACCATGAGTGATGACTTCGCTACCCACCCTTCCCACGAGGTGCTCAACCGTAGTACACCTCCATCGCTCCGCCAACTCAGAAGGCACCGGCAGCTGAGTATGATGTTGGTCACCGAAAATTCCTTTGTAGAGGGCCTGAATCGTATAGTCACAGGCTTGGCCAAAGATTTTGAACGGTGTCTGGAACACATTGGTGATGAGGACGGACCAGACGAAGGCTTCTACCAAGTACTTCTTACGCCGACTGGAGGACCAGTGCTGCTCCTGGGCCTTGCTGACAAGAACGCAAGGGGTGAGGGCTTGCCGAACGTCGACATCAGAGCTGAATTTGATATTGCGGCTCAAGGTCTTGATGGAGGCAGCAAGTGAACGGAAGGCTTGCTTAAATTGATCGTCGGACATCGATTCCACCTTCTCAACATTCGCGAGCATACCTTTCTGAAGCAGCAGCACCTTGTTGCGGAGTGGAGTGGCGTCCTGTGCATCTTGAAGCAGAGGACGAATGACATGATCGATGGCAGTTGCATTGATATCGCTGTACTTCAGCCTTTTCTGCGCGGCGTAAGGTAGGACACATTTCCCCAGAAGATATTTGTAACGACCCTTCCAACCCTCCTCACGCTTGAGGATTTTTTCGATCCGGGTTTGAAGCTCTTGGTTCTGCAGCATCAGCTGGTCTGCGGTTGGGTTGTTGACCGCGTCTTCGTAAGAGGATGGTATAGCAGTCTTGGATTGATCTTCCGTGGAAGTAATCTCGTTGCTGGATTGATGTGTTACAGAAGGCTGTTCGATTCTTCCAGCGATTTCGCTTCTGTCACGAGACTGATGTTTCTCACGCCCGACTTCCGCTTCCTTGGGGGTGCCTCGGTTCCGAGACTGTCGCTTCTCGCGTTGGCAATTGGTCTCGGCAGAGCTGTCTTGTTCACAAGGGTGATCGTTGGCTCCCATAGTGATGCATCGCCGACCGCGAGGTTGAGGCTCGGATGTGTGGGTGTCACGCAGCGTGGAACTCAGGGAACCCATTGTGTCCTGTGTCTCGGAGGCTGTGGTTTCTTTCTTCTCAACAGGTTTCGCGTTTTGTGTACGAGGGGCTGCCGTCATTCTGTTCTTCTGGAAAGTACCGGTCGTGGTTCCAAGGGACCTCTTCAAGCCTCTAAAGGTTTCTGCAAACTATAATTAATGTGAGCAGTCTGTAGAGTAAGAGGCACGACTCTTACTTAGCCACACCATTCGTGTTCGATTTGCCAGGGACAACTTGTGAGGAGAGTGGGAGAACTTTAAAAGCTCACGGCGTCCGACACTTAGCCTCGCTGGTGGGGAAGCGGTGAAGGTGAAGCGCATGTCCGCCTCTTCGGCTACATGATTTTTGATCCGTGTGTAATTTGCGTACTAGTCCAAGAGCGAGCTTTTCGCCTTCACTATAGCCCCGGAAAAAGCTTGTCACCGGGACGACAGCCAGACTTGTCGCGGCCGAAACTTTGAAGACGCGCCTCTTACCTCCACCCCTTCGCTAATCACCCCGCCCCATCGCTACAAATTCGCCGCTGTCGATAGTACTCAAAGTTACCTGCAGCCGGTACCAACAGCCAGTAAGCCATCAAGATGTTGAGCAATAGACTGGTGATCGGTCAGTATCACTTACTTATTTGGCTGACACAACTGACACCGTGTGATTAGGGCTCGACTATGGCACGACCTATACGGGTGAGGGGTTTCCCTCTGCCATTTGCGCAGTGATTCTGACATAAACAGGCGTGTCCTTCTGCGAAACTTCGGATACGAGCGGGACCGAAGAGCGCATCCAAGTCATACAGGATTGGCCTGCTGCTCATACTATGATTGGAACGAAAGAGAAAGTCCCAAGCGAGATTGCTTACCTTGCGGAGGGCATACGTTGGGGCTCTCTAATTCCACCACATAAGAAGCGACATATGTGGACCAAGTTGGAGCTTGATAGTCCAAAAACCGGCGAAGCTGAGAATATTCGCCTAGAGCTCGCATCTTTGACCCTTGGTAATGGTGCAGATCAGAAGCGGCCTGTCGACATCATCGCAGACTTTCTCGCAAAGATCAAAGAGCATCTCCTCAAGAATCTCGATAACCAGTACGGTCGCGAACTGTGGATGACGCTGCCCATTACCCTGGTAGTTACTGTCCCGGCAGTCTGGTCGGATGGTGCGAAGAATCGAACTTTGCAAGCCGTATCTAAAGCTGGATTCAATACTGGCGAGTTCCCGCAGCTGAAGCGCGTCGTAACGGCGACAGAACCCGAGGCGGCTGCTATCTATACCATCAAGTCCTTGAAGGGAAGCGTTCACGATGAACAGTTGGCAGTTGGCGATGGCTTTGTCGTCTGCGATATGGGCGGCGGTACCGTTGACCTAATCTCGTACCGAGTGGCAGGTACCGAACCTACGGCTGTCGAAGAAGCCACAGTCGGTACTGGCGATCAATGCGGTGGTAGCTTCGTCGACCGTGGCTTCCTTCTGTGGTTGGAGAACAAACTTGGTGTCGAAGATTTCGTCAAGATTGCCGGTTGCCGTGTAGATGAATTGTCTCGCACTTCATTGCCGCCTAAGTTGAGTAGAATGGTCCAAGAGTTCATCATGACTGCGAAGAGTGGCTTCTCTGGGGATGAGGACTACTATTTGCGCCTTCCAGCCCCTCTGAGCGCTATTGATGATGAAGATCGAGGAATGTGTGATGGAGATATTCTCATCACAGCGTAAGTACAACTCCAATCTGCTTCCACCCGTGGATTGCGATTAGTGATTGATGATTGACTTCTACTAGGTCCGACATGGAGGAGATGTTCGAGTTTCCGTTACGTAGGACCCGAGAGCTCTTGATGGAGCAGTTTCGCCAAGCGCGTATGAGTGGCAGAACTGAATTGAAGGTGAGAAGCACTCCATTCCTCCAGGGCTACATGGCCAGAATCTGACAATAGTGTAGTATGTGTTCATGGTCGGCGGTTTCGCAGAGTCGCCCTATATATACGGTAGTATTAGTGCGATGGCCAAAGCTCAGGGTATTCAGGCAATCAAGCCAGTGTACGCGTACGTACAGCATGATGCTCTATCATCGGTCGTAACTCTACTGACGTTTACTGTAGCTGGTCTGCCATTGTTCGCGGTGCAACGGTAAAAGGTCTTGAGAGCGATGGCCGAACCCCCGTCAAGTTCCGCAAATGTCGCCGTCATTACGGCACTTCTTGTAGTCAACTTTTCGATCGCAATAAGCACCGCGAATCTGACTCATATATCTGCCCGTACACAGGGGAAAAGCGCGCGAATAACCAGATGAAATGGCTGATTAACAAGGGCCAAGACCTTTCAACTTCCGAGCAGGTTCATGGAAAGATTGCATTGTGTTGCAAATTCTACGAAGACGAACGTAGAATTATGGGTACCCCGCTTATGGCTTCCGATGCGGGAAGGGCGCCGCATCGCTCGAAGGATCTAGTAAGTAACCTTATTCATGATATGAGAGACCATCCCGACTGATTTTATTAGAATGTCTTTACAGTTGCTGAGCTCGTGATTGATCTTAGCTCCGTCCCTGAGAGCGAGTTCCGGACGCTTTACAATCCCAAGGGAATCCGGTACAAATATCTGCTCCACGATGTGGAAATAGCTGTTCATTCCTCGCTCGAGTTCTCGGTGTCTGTCAATGGCATGAAGTACGGTTCAATCACAGCGAACTACGCTTAAACAATGCCCCAAGCTGAGCAGTGCAACGGTACCAAACGACAGTCTCTCTATGACTAGGTCCGCGCCCGCTCTTCCACATGGCGAACGACGATATGGGGATGCGAAGAAACACGGCAGGCGATCGTACATGCATGATTCGCCCTTTCTTGCCTATCACGATTTCGACATGGACGGTGGGTTGTATGTGCAATTTTCGCCGGATAGCTTCAGCGATCCGTCGCGAGACGCAAGTAACGCTCTCGTCCACCGGTCTTTTATAGCCCGACTCTTATGTCGCTGATAGGATTAATATAAGCTTTCGATAGCCATCTTTCAGTTTTGTTCGCGTGACAATCGATGTGTATCCCGTCCGCTCTCTATCTCCTCCCCTTCCCATCTCCTTACTCCCCATTTCCTTACTATCCCCTCCGCACCCCAAACTCCCTCCCAGCCCAGCCCAGCCCAGCCCAGCCCAACATCCTCCATCCAAAACAACACCATTCCAAAAATCAATCTCACCCCCAAGTCCAACCCTCAGAAAATCATACGATTTCGATTCAGTTCGCCTTCCATCCCCATCTCCATCCATCATCTCCCATCTCCCGTCTCCCATCTCCCCCATCATCTCTCCTCCATCTCCCACCCCTCCCCACCCCCAACCAAACAACGCTTTTACTCTATACTACTTTCCTACTCTAACCAGTTTCATGTTTAATGCTCTAACGCCCCCTTACTTTACCCCCGCACACCCAAACGCGTCAAAATCACATGATTTATGACTAGACTCACCACCCTCCCCCCTCACTCTTCTCACTCCCCTCACCGCAACCGCGACCGCACCGCGCTACCCTAAATCTAGATGCTACATGTCCCGTCACCACCCCTACACACAAGAACACTAGGCACTTATCCGACCCATGACTCGGCGACGGACACTTCTTCTTTGCTTGGCTTACTGCCTTCATACTATACTATGCACTGCACTACGCACTACATACAACACATCACACATAGGTGTGGACATCTAGGCCTTTCTGAATACACTTTCACTACTATTCGCTTCAGAGCGTGCATGTGCTAGCTAGAAAGTGGCAATCTATGTAATATACAATCCCAAGCTAGCGATTTCACTTGGCATTTTCCGCGCTGATGAATAGGTACGTAACGAATCGTTCTCGGGCCGTGCGCAGATTCAGGCCGAGAAGAAGAAGTATTTGACATGATATTGAACGCCATGCAGCTGCGCGTGCGATTACAACAGCCATCTTCCAGAGCGTAGACCGCCACCATAGCTTGGAGCTCGAGCCCAAGCTCAAGCTGGACTGTTCCGGGAGTGGAGAAAATATTATTAAAGGACTAGATACTATGCTCGAGAACCCTTCCGTGTGCGCCGTCCCCGATCTAAAAAGCATGCCGGATCGGATACAAGTACGCCTCAAGGGACTTGTCCGTTATCGTACCAGTGCGAGAACGACTGTGGAGTCGGCCACTGCTGCTGTGATAAATGCTGTGGCGCCAGAATGTCTGATGAGGGGTATGCCGCCATGCTGTAAGTTGACGACATCGCCGGTCCCATGTTGTATGCCGACGACATGGTTGGCGTCGTGTTGTACGTCGACGACATGCTTGGCAACGAGTTGTACGTCGATGGCAGGGACGGGGCGTAGGAAACCTCCTCGTGGCTCTCGTCGTCGCTTACACGCGGGCGCTTGTTAGGCGATTCCGGGGGCGGTGGAGCAACTGAGGCGTACGAGCGCTTGCTGCCTATCACCGTCCTGGGCTCTTTGCGCAGCCGTAGTCTGACGCCCTGGTCGGAGAACGCGCGGGAGAGGTAGGTGGACTCGGTCAGACCTTTGTAGTCTTTCTGCAGGTCCACGGTGAACGGGAGTGATGTGACGGCGCCGAGATAGTGTGCTGCATTCGTGCTCCTGCAGGTAGTCAGCGCATGTCCGCAGTATAGGTTGTCGAGGACCTACTTTTGATAGTCGAACAGGCTGAAGCGCAGCCGGAACCTCCCCCTGACTTTGACGGAAATGTCACCAAACACAAAAAAGGCGCCGTCCTTGTTGTCGATGTCCTTTAATCGATGCAGCGATGAGACCATAGACCCGGCAAGGCTCTTTGTGGGAGCGCCCTTCCACGGTTCGTCTCTGTCGGGGAGCCACAGGCTTGCACACATAAACAGGTACGGACTCTGCAGGAAGTGCCTATTGCGCGTCAGTTCACGCTCAGCTCAGCTCCGGCGGTGGCACTCACTGCGGGGGATCCGAGCGGGTGGTCATGGTGAGCTGTACGATGGGGGGCGGGTCTACGGGCTTCCGCACTGCAGCCGTCAGCGTGCTGCATCTACCACGGCGGCTTGGGGGCTCACCTTTCTCTTTGCCGTCGACGCAGAGCAAGGCCTCCTTTGGCTGCTGGCGCATCCAGAGCGTCACATCTTCGCTGGAGAAGTGCGTGAGCCCGGTCACACCAGACGGGTGGTAGCTGGGAATGTGGGCGTGCGATCCGTACATGGATGAAGCTGTAACAGGGTTGGGGGGTAAGAGATGTTGGAGAAGAGATGGCGAACAAAGCGCAGTCCTGGCATTGGAAACCCGAGGGTCGATGTAGAAGGAGGCGCGGCGGAGGTATAGCGGAGCAGCGGTAGCGAGCGGACGCCCAAAAAGAGCAGGAAGGTGGGAGGGCGCGAGCAACCGTGGAAGAAGCGCCAGACGACAAAGCCGGTGCCCGCTTGCCGTACCGCAGCGACGAAAATGCTCGCAACTGCTCGGCAGCGTGGCTCCTCGCACGTGCTCAGGCCGCAACACCGCCCAACAAGAACAGCGCCCAATGGGAGCTCGAAAGACGCCTGGTCGCCGTGGTTGCGCTGGACGAAATCCGTGTTTTCATGCGGAGGAGGCCGTTTTTGCGGGTACGGCGAACAGAGCGAAGGGCCAGCGAGTGGTGCCTGGCCGAGAGATGCGGACAGCGGAGAGCGGAGGAGCAGCCGCGCTCACGGGCGGGATGGTGCTGTTCGTCGACCGGCCGTCGTGTTCCAGGGAGTGTGAGGGGGCAGATGGTTGCGTAGCGGAGGCTGTGCGCTGCTATAAACTTCGTCCAGCAGCCCTTCGCCGCGCCCGACGCAGCTGCCAGGCGGGATGGCGTAATGGCGGTCGCAGTCCAGAGGGGCGCGCCAATCTCTGGGGCTCGAGATGCTAAATGCCTCAATGTGCTGGTCGCCGTGTCCTCGATGGGGGGGTTCAACGAGCCGGCATTGGTGCATCCGCTGCTCGACTCCAGAAGAACCGTGGTAGAGCGATGGGATGGCCCGAGGACAAAGCGCCGCCCTCGGAAGTCGGCGAGACGGTGCAGCGGCCAGTCCAGAAGTGATGGCTCCGCCGGCGTGCGTCTGAGAGCGCTCGAGGGGGAGGTTGGCGGGAGAAGGGGGGCAATCTCCTGCCCAGATGCAGTGTTGATCGAGCAGTTCCCGGGGGAACAGAGGGCTGCAGGCCACCGGCGTCTCCGCACTCGTCCTCTTGCCCTCTCCGCGGACGCTCAACGGGCGCGGAACTAGCTCGACGCCACGGCCGACCTCTGGTCGCTGTCGCGGTCCAGTGCGAGGAGCTAAAGGCGAGCGGCGTGGTGACTTGCAGTGAATCGACGTCCAGTCCGGCCAGTAGGACGCGTTGGTCTGGATGTACTCCTAGGGCGATATCCGCTCGAACAAACTCTTTTGCCTCTTCCTCGCCCGGTTCGAAATGGCTCCTCGCGATGGTCCTCGCGACGGTCCTCGATGGTCCTCCTCCTTTGGTGGTGGCCACGGGTGCCGGCAGCGCGATGAAAGGAAGCTCGTCCAGCCAGCTGACGCACTTCTGGGGGTCAAGGGCAAACACAGCGACGGGCAGGTCGGGATGGGACGCCAGCAGGCTGGAAACAAGATGCAAACGAGGCTCCTATATGTCGAAGCCAGGCCTGTTCTCAGCGAGAACGGAACAATAGGTGCCTGTCACAGTCTATGGGACGAGGGACACCCATGCAGCCCGGGAGCAGCGTCGAGCGCTGCACGGGCGGAATCGGCGGCAGCGCATGGGGTAGTCCCAAAGGGCCCTCAGTCGTGCGTCAATCCAACGGCAATTCCAGGTTCGAGGGGGTGGTATGGGCGCCGTCCGGGGCTCCAGGGGGAGCTCGGATTGCACGCAACGGGTGCAGCAGCGGCATAGCCACAGGCCTGGCATGGCCAAACAGCACTCGGAATTTAGCCATGAAACTACTTTACTCGAGAGGCCGTATATAAATCCCGTTGGCGCCCAATATCTCAGGGCGCTCCCGCCAGTCAGCCAGCCCCGTCGCCGGTTCCTCTGATCCGTAGCCTCGTAGCTTGTCGCCTCGCAGCTCGTCGCCTGCAGCTCGTCGCCTCGTAGCTCGTCGCCCCGAAGCACAAAACACTGGAAGGGCAGTGTGGTACGCGACACGTCCGCGCACATGGCGGCTAGCACCGACGCAGCTCAGCGGGCCCCCCTTGGGTGCCTCGAGACTCGACGCATTGAAAAGCGATAGGCGGCTGGGGCTAGGGGCGCGGGCTGCATCACCAGTGCATGTTCAGGTCACACGGCAGAAGACGGCTCAGACGCTGCGTGAGGCCCGGGACAGCGTGCTCGCCGGCCCTGGGGGGCCAGCCCGCAGGTATCAGTATCGGTTTCCAGCCATCGTGGTAGAGAGGGCGTGGTGTTGAGGCGGCGTGGCTAGGAGGGCCAGGGGAAGGGCCAGAAGGTCCGCGGCAGAATGCAGCCGTGGCTGGATGAGGAGGACGACGTCGTGGGATGTGAGCAATTGACGGGTGAGGTGCACGGTGCGAGGAGATCGCCGTCAATCTCGCTGTGGCTGGGACAGATTGCCCGCCAGGATGGTGGCCGGGGCGCGACATGCCCCGGCCGCATCGCTGAAGAATTCTACGAAGTTACACCACCACCCGCCGTCCCATTCGCCGTCGCCTCGCCGTCGCCCTGTCTTTAGCCATGGGCGCTGACGGCACCCGTACGGCGACGGTATAGCCGGCCCTGGCCTTGGTCTCTCTCCCGCCCCGGGTTCTCAATCAACCTCCTGCCACGGCCCAATCTGCCTGCAACACCACTCTCGGGCCCCCGTCCCTGCCAGCGCCCTCCCGGCCAGCGTCCTCCAGGCCCAGCGCTGCCAGATGCGATGGCCAGACGCCAGTGTCCGCGCTCGCACCCGCCATCGCCCGCTCTCGCGCCCGTCATCGCCTGGCCCCCGCCGCGGTACCTGCAGGCGTCTGCATATGCCGCTGTGGGCACTCGGCACAGCGCAAACGATGCTCCAACATGGGTCCATATCGACTTAATCAACATTGACTTCCCGTTGCCGGCGCCGGTGCCGCCGCCAGTCCGCGCTGCGTCGTCCTCAGACGCCATAGATTGCTCGTCACGGGTTGCTACAGCGCGCTCCGACTCTCCACATGTCGGCCGTTTCCGCTCCCCATGCACCCTCCCGCCGAGCCAGCTCCGCTCCGCTCTCCGACATCCTCATGCCCGGTTTGGGTGCCCACAGAGCTCCGCCCAAAGGCAGCTCCCGAAACGAATGCCTGTTGATGTTGGCCGTCCCAAAGAGGAAGCCAGCCCAGCGCATGCGCCTCGACGAGCACCACCAAGCTGCCGCATCACGGCACATCGCCCCACTGCTGCATTCGCTTTGCCGGCGAGGCTTCTCGCAATTAATCACCCTCTCAATCTATTCGGTAAGCCGATGGATGGGTGTGGCTTGATCCGCAATCTCGCGCCATGTCTCGTCGTGGTACTTGCTGACTTGTACCTCAAAGGCCGTCCAATTTCTTCCGTCATAAAATGCAATCTTGGCGCCTCTGTATCCGCTATAGACAGCTCTCTGAATCCGCCATAGTGCCTTAGGCAGGCGCATCCTGGCTGTGTGCACTGCTGTTGCACGGCCCACGGCGCTGAGCATGGCTCACATGCCGTCAAGCTTCTCTTGTACATCGGCAGAGTATCGCTTCTGTGCAGCAAGCAATGTGCTGCGGCAGTACGTTGCCCAAGCCAAGTCTGCGCCCGCTCTCCAAGCTGACTGGCGATGACCACATGGCTTCCCTTCTCACGTTGCCTCTCGGAGAATTTGCTGACCTGGCATGCGGTTCATTACGTGCTCGGGAACGTCCCCGCCAACAGATTCCCACTCACACTCACTGCCTTGTGGCCTCTCTTCCGCACTGACCGCTGCTACTAGAACCCATTGATCACTCTCCCAACACCGCCCATCGGCGCAGGCTAATCAGCTCCCAAGCTATATGTATTCTCGACAGCGTGACCAATGTGAGACGCCATCTACGTAGCCGCTTTTCCCTCCCGCAACTTTGCCCCTGGGAAGCGCCGTAGAGGGATGCACAGCAGCCACAAGAAGCCCTCGGTTTGCATCTCGGCAGCTGTGAGTATGCGCGATATATACTACTATGAAGCCCAAGACCTTCCATTAGCCGACCGAGACCCAATACCGCCCCACCGCTGGCAGTCTGCACTGCCTTGCAGTGAAGCAAGCGGGGTCTACTCTCAGTCTCGCTTCCATCGTTGCGAGCTCGCCTCCAGATTCGCAGGATAAGGCTAAAGATGACAGCGTCACAACCCCCCTACACAGCCAGAAGGACCACAAGCCCACAGTCCCTCGTCAGCTGTCCACTCATGTTCCCAATCTGCACGCGGAACCAGAAACGGTGGACACGGCAGGCGGAGGGCTGTTGTGCGGCGTGCAGGTGACGGGCTAAGAAGTTTGGGGCTGGGTCCGTTATGCGCAGCGCGCTGTGACTCGGTTACGCAACAGGCCACCAATATTCACTCGCATGTACTCCTACAGCACGCTTGGCTTTTCCCGTGGCCGTATGCGAGTGGTGGGATGGTCAAGCCGACTCGAGCGCTGTCCGGATTGAGGCAACGGCCCCTCTTTCGATCTCTGCCTCATGATCACCGGGGGGCAGCGATATGTTTGGAGTCCAATGTCCAAAGGGGCATCGCCCCACAGAAACACTTCTCTACCATCACGAGCCACCGAGCCTAGTTCTTAGAGTCCACCAATCATCAGGAAGAACGGGCTGCATTTCTAGCACGAGTCAACAACGTTGTCGAGATTCTTTCAAAGTCACATTGGTAACCAATGTCCTCCAACCGTAGCGTCACTAGCCATCTCTACAACCATGGTACGAACAAACGGTAGGCTTCGGGTGCAACACACTGGTGCTACAAAGGGCACCCTACAACACTTGCCCGACACTGGACGTTCCCGATCTATGCCCCTTCTGTCTAGATTATCCATATGTGATATATCGCTAATTCAGCTCACGTGGAGCTGAACGTTCCCTCACTCGCCATTACCGGTAGTGAAGAGGGGGCATAGCGGGGTGGCCGGCGGGATTACCCGGTCTTCACATGCCTCATGTCAGGCGTCTAGCCTTTGAAGTCTGATCATCAGCTTATCGCTCGTCGGAGGTGCGGTGTAGGCGTCGACCTGCTCAATGCCAACATCGTCCACAATAGTGGTGGTGTAGCTAGAGTACAGCACAGCAATGATGTACTTCATCTCTGTAGTTGATGTCAGCAAACGACTCAACGTCTGGTTCCTTCTCGTGCCGAACGATGCCAGGCTACAGTGCGAAGAGGGGCTGTTTCGCTCCCGCTTCCCCGCCACTATGCCCTTGACTTGTCAAGAGTCCGGAGTAGCCTTGCACTGTGGTCGACGCCATTTAGACACGCAGCATCGGTTCCACGATAGCATCACACCAGAAGGTCGACTCACGATATATAGCCAAGTGACTCCCGACACACATCCGGCCGCCGCTATTCTGGTCAGTGTCCTTGTAGAGATCAAGATGGCCGACTGACCTTCCAAAAGCCCAGAACCACCTACTTTCCATGTCTTTTCTCTTCTCTGCGCCAACCTTGTCCAGGTCCAACCATCGATCCGGTCGCCACTCGCTGGCACGCTCGTACACATCCTCGTTCCGGTGCAGCAGGCCTGCACTTGCACTCACCCGCACACCTCCCGGTACATAGTATGGCTTGTCCGCCGCACCGAGACGGCAGCCTTGTGGGGGCGTCACTCGCGGCTGTGGGCCTGGGATGGCGGAGTGGAGACGCAGTGTCTCCCATATAACAGCGTGAAGCAGCGGGAGTGCATCCACTGCTTTTGGATCAGGTAAACGAGAAGATGACGAGGCAGTGAGTTGTGGAGATAGAGTCTGAAGCTCTTTCTGAAGTCGTGCTTGCATCTCTGGGTTACGGCAGAGCTCGTGGATCACGTAGGTGAGTGTTATACCCGATGTGTCGAAGCCTGCGGCAAGATGGTCTAGGACCTCGCTCGCAATCTGCTGGCTCAAGTCCGCCTTCTCGTCCCCAGCCTTCTTCGCTTCCTTCGACAAGGCGGCGGAAAGCTGCTGGTACACTACGGGAGTATCTGTGACTTTCATCTCGCCTCCACTCAGCACGGCGCTAGCGCTCTCGCACATAGTTTGCGTCCACTTCTCGATCTCAATATTGGCCTCGTCAACCCATTTTGGAACGAGCCTATACCTGAGCCACTTCTCCAAGAACGCTGTAAAGCCTGGCAGTTCCTGCGGCCAGAAGTTGAACGACCGGCGCGAGTTGTACAGATCCAGGAACCAGCCCAGCTTCTTCGGGTCTTGAAGGAGGTTCGAGCTCGACTTCAGCCCGAAAATGTAGCCGGTGACGATGTCCATGGTGGTTGCGCTAAGGAGCGCATAGACGTTCAACACTCCTGGCTCTTTCTGCGAGAAGGTCGACGTCAGATAGGGTAAAAAGCGGTCATAGAGAATGGTCGAGGTCTGCGCGAGGAGCGCCGGCGAAGCAGTCACAACCGACTTGCTGTAGATGTTGCTGAGCATCCGCTTCCGGAGCGAGTGCGTCTTGTTGCCGCCCGTCGAGAACATGTTGGGAACTCTACCACTCATCAGCATCACACTTGTCCATGGCAATGGGCATGACTCACCCTCCATAGTTCGCAAAGAACCCGTACCAATTGAACCCGCCATTCGGCTCTCCCTTCTCGAATCCACCAGCATACACATCCCTGATTCCGCCTTGCACGCAGTTGACGCTGACTTCATTCGGGCCAAGACAGACCACGGGACCATGTCTGTCGTGTGCTGCTTTCAGAGTCGCGTTCTCAATTGAGCGCCATCGCACATAGTGGATCCAAAGAGATGAGAAGGGGGACAAACGATGCGCTGCTGGGATCTTGCGTAGAGGGTTGCGTAGGTACGCAACTAAAGCATGGAGGAAGACGACGACAGATGCCAGAATGCCCAGCGTTGCGGGCGTGAGTTGCACCCCCAGCATATTGCTTGCAACCACACTCGAGCGTTTGAGATGACGTCGTCGGTGGTACTCGCAGTTCGTATTCGGAATTGACCGGAGAGCTTCAATATCTTCTTCTGATACGTCAGGGTGGGACAAAGAACCTTTCCCCGCGACCTCTCTTAGAAACCAGGGATCGTCGTCTCAACGGTGGCTACGAATCCCCGCCACACATCCTTTCGGCCCCACCAATGAAGGGTTCGGAAGCAACCCTGGTCTTCCTTACCTAATCGCTCAGATCATCCAAATTGAGCCTAGCATCAGGCTATCCCCTTCTCTCTTTAGCCTTATCGTAGTCAGGCTCACCCTCACAACCAGCCCCCTTTTCCTGAAACCCGAAAACGTTCAGCTGGCCGTTAAACGTCATCGTCGTGCCAAACTCCATCACGGACAACGACGACGCACTGTCACGTTGCACAGTGTATCGGCTCCTCTACCCACCCTTGCATGGCATGCATGGCCGCACAGCTTGCTTATAGGGATGGAATGATGCGAGTGCAGTTGAATCGGGAAGACACCACTAATGTTGTGCTATTTTGGGGAGCGTACAACATGTATTGATGTCGTGTGGCGACCGGAATGGGGAGCTGCATATGTTCATCCCGATTCCGAAGATTGCGTCACGGCGACGGCGAAGTGAGGAGAGTGCTCGCTGGCTTGTGGGAACATGACTCGGGATAACAAGACATTTGGAATGTCTATGCACTAGACTTTTAGGTTTCTCGGCCTTCTACTAACGGCGTATCGATGTTGTCTCTGACTTGCCCCATCTCCAATTCCGCACATACGCCGCCTCCGTGCCATTTCCTCCATTACTCGTCGCATAGACGCCCACCAATGCCCGTGTAAAGCCCAACTCACGGTATCACCCGGCCCGTACGCTAACACAGTTAATGGCGCTTTGCTGTTGACGGGCCCCGTGGCGAAAGAGTAGTGCGTTGGGTTCACTGGTTTGAGCTCGAAGGTGAGGTTTGTGGTGGAGATTGCGGTGTCAAGGAGGGAAGTTGGAGCGGGAATACTGAAGGAGGGCGGCACGGGTACATAAGATATGGCGTGGAAGCGGAAGTGCGGGATGAGCGTGCCGTTTGTGTTGTTAGATGGCAGGAGAGTGAGGCCGAAGCGGGCGTGATGGTTCTATCACATATCAGCATAGTCATCTCAATCTCTCAACCCATCTCCTCAGCTTCCTCTTAGACTCTCAATTACCTGCGTCAAGAACAGCGTTATCCCAACCTCTTCCTCCACCGTCTTCGGACTGTACTCCATATCCACCCGATACATAAACAGCGTATCAACCTGCCGTCTCCCAAGAAGCGTCTGACCTCCCTCTCCCCCCACATTCCCATCCACACCCGTCAAATTCAGCTTCAAAAGCTTAAGACGCAGCCTCTCCGCATGCCCCAGCGGCGAAACAGCATAGTTCTCCGCGATCGGAGGACGCCAGTGTACGAAATGCAGGGGCATCGATGAGCCCGGCGGGAATTCAAGGCCATCGTCGCCTTCATGTACAAACGGTCTGGAGATCATCAGTTCATATACCCGTTCGCGATATATCACATTGTTGCAGCGTGCGAGTCTGCCAACTTACCCGTCCCCGGATATTTCCCTTCCAGCGCCAGCGCCTTCCCATCCCCTCATCGTCCCTTTGACAGGATTGTTGAATACAGGCCACGGCCCATTCGGTTATGTCACATTCGTTAGTACCGTCCCTCTACCCATCGGGCATGTAAAGTACGCTGGACCTGAGCGTGTGGCGAGTGCGACGGCCCACCAGTTGTTGTGGGTGTCATGGAGGAGGTCTGCGTGGCCGATGGTTTGGACTGTATACTGTTGTTAGAATGGGGGGAGTTAGGGGAAGGATAGAAGGTGGGGAATGAGGGGAGATGTACCGTATTCTGTTGTGTTGGCGTTTGATAAGATGGGGTTGAAGGGGTGGGGCTCGTAGGGGAGGGTTACCATGTGGTCGAGGCCGGTACCACCTATAGACTTTTAGATATAGGATGAGAGTATGTTGATTTGTTGGGGAATGTGTTTACCTTCGGCGAGGAGTAAGTAGTAATACCCGTCTTTCTTGTAGATGTGTGGACCTTCAGGCGCCTAATTATCCATCAACATCAACGTCAGGATCAGGATTAGCCAGCATCTCCCCATTTCCCTCCATTCTGGACAGACGCCGCCAACATACCAGCCACCCGTTCCATTCCACAGATCCATCCCATTCCCCTTTAACTCGCCTGTCTGAAGATCGACTTTATCGAGATGGATACCAGGTCTATCAGCATCAGCATCAGCATCAGCATACAAAGCGCAAGAAAGCACCGGTCGTAGAAGGGGGGATACATAGGAAAAGGAAAAGAACATACTCAACACGATAAGCATGACACCCCACTACATATGCTTCCTCCTCCTCATCCCAAAACGGACTCGTATCGTAGCCCTCAAAGGCAAAATGCACGGCGTGGCCCCACTGACTACCATCCCAGACGTTGGGCGTGGAGAAGATAATCTACATACATCTGCTGCATTTATTTAGCTAACAACATATACATATGTACTCTTAAATATACCTGCGTGGGAAAAGGGGTGGACGTAGAAGTATGAGTAGGAACACGGGGTGAGACGTACATTATCCCACCTCTCTGAATCCTCAGGCGCCTTCTTATCATGCACTAGTGTAGTTACTATGTAGAATGTGCCGTTGAGGCCCATATACGGCTTGTTGAGCCGCTTGTTTGGGCGAGGGGTGGGTAGGGCGGTTTATGACGTTGTCTCTGGGGGACTTGGTGTACGATTCTTTCTTCTGGGACTAGATGTCGAGAGGAAGGAGAATAGCATAGCAGGGGTGAAGGGAGAGATGATGGTTTGGCGCTCAGGTAATGAAGGATACTAGCACTGCATCCCCTACTGCCTCCGTGCTTTAGACGTAGTCTGAAACGAGATACGTGTTTCCCTCCCACCATCCCTTCCAACAACATACCATCATACCCTCCGTGCTAAGATCAAAGCCTACTCATCAACCAACCTCCCCTCACCAAATCCCGACTTGCATGTATCGGCACCCCCGGAAAAACACTAAAGCTACTCGACGCGCGGAAAAACGTGTCCTCCCCCGTCGTCAAAGATACAACTCGGATCAGGATGGAAACCAGGCAAGATCGGATTAGCAAACAGAGTCCCCTCCAACACCGGCGCTAAACACCATGCAGGGAAAAAGAAGCTGAGCACGGCAACGAGTAGCATGATTGCCGAACCGAGCCAAAATGAGCGGTGAAGCTTGTCGTTAAGCGGTATATCACCTCGATAGATAGATAGATAGACAGATAGATACGCACATACATACATGCATGGGTATGGCGGTTTAGAAGAAGTGGAGATTCAACCCTATCCCTCGAACAAAGCTACCAATTGTCTCATCCCCGCATACGCTCACGATCGTCACTGCCGCTCGTCACCATCTCTCCCGGCGGTCTGTCCAGCCACTACTGTATCCGGGTAAAACAGCAACATTAGCGGCGCGTCTATGCAGACACATTAGCCTGCACCGCCCGATCCGATCCGATATGCCCCAGGCGCTGCGCAATCGCACACAGATGAGTGCGCATAGTGGGAGTGGGGACGGAGACGAACGCCACAGAGGAGGGACCCATGTGGGGTGCATATAGCCTTATGGCGTTTCCACCGGGTAAAGGAGAGTGCGGTTATGAGGGAAGGAATGAGAGACGATGTTGGGGTTGGACGGAGGAATTTGGGCCGATGGGTCCGAGGGGACATCACGTGGCGCTGTTTTGAATGTTGGAATGGTCAATGTTGGAAGGAAGATGAGAAAGACTGTATTCAAAGGACAAATCCTGTCGCTAGGTATCTCCCAATGCAAAATCCTTCGCCAGAGGCTAAATGTCAGCGAAGCACTTGCTGAGAGCCGTGGACCCCAAAGTTATAACGCGATGATAACAGATCGAATAAAAGCAAGGCTGTTCCAAATGATTTAACAATCCGAATCATCTCTATGCGCCTTGCATAACGATGTCATCGTCGTCCTCCCCTTCTGCATCAAGGTCCATATCATCATCCTCACCTTCGGCGTCTTGATCTTCGTCGTCGTTGATCTCGGCTTCATCCTCCTCATCGTCTTCCTCTTCCTCATGATCATCATCATCTTCTTCTTCTTCTTCTTCCTCCTCCTCCTCTTCTTCTTCCTCTTCCTCGTCATCCTCCACCACCCTCCCCTTTCCTTTCTTCGCGGTTCGCGGGCTGCCAGTAGAACTCCGCGTAGGTCGTCTGCGGTGTGGCTTAACCTCGCCGCCCTCGTCATCGTCCTCGTCGTCATCCTCGATCCCATTTGTAACGCTCTGGCCAAGCTGACTTCTGCCGCGCCTCAGACTCATAGTGCTGGGTGTAACAGCGCCATTGGCAGTCGGCGAAGCTTTCCCGCTGGGAAGCCGGATGCGAGATACAGGGGCTGTGGCGATGCTCAGGTTCTGAGAGCGGTTCCTTTGAGGCGTGCTGGTTCGTCGGCGTGAACCAAAGGGACGTCCAGGTCGACGTCTGGGAGGAGCTTGTCCTGGTACGGGTGGAAAGACTTCATACCGCGTAGGGGGGATAGATGATGCACTGGTAATCTGAGATCCGGCGACGGCGATGATAGAGCCGTTGGCGAGCGGGGTGCCCGGTGCAGGTGAGCCACCATTGATAGACTCTTCCGGAAGAAGAGCAGGGGTGGCTGGTCCATCCTCTTCCTCACCCATAGCTGAACCGCTCTTCGATGTCCCATTCGTCTTGGCAGCCATCTGCATTTGGACACCTTCCTCCGGTTCAGGGCGGTCTTCTTCCTCAACCTCGTCACGCTGCTGAACTGCATGCATTGCAGGCCCATCCTCATACTGGCCGAGGCGTCCCATGACGTATGGAGTCCATACGAGGCATTCAGGTTTGATCTTTGGGTTGTTGCTGTCACTGTTGTCGTACTTTTCAATGTATGATTTGAAGTAGGCAAAGTCCAGTCGAAGGGCGTACTTTCCCGTAACGGGATCGCGCACCAAAGCACGCAACGCTTCGAGCGCGGACACAATATCATCAGGCGTGATGCCGGTGCGCTCGGAGATGGCCGTGATACTGATTGGTGACTTTTGGTTGAGAAGTTCTTCGCACATCATCAGTCGCCAGTACTTCCGGTAGGCGACCAGACCCATGTCACTGAGCGGTTTCTCTGGACTGCCAGTTTTCTTCTCCACGCGCGTAAGAAGGTAAGAGAATTCAATCAGGTACTGTCCGTATCCCTTGCGCTGGTGGATGGGAAGTACCAGGATGCAGGACACGTTGTTGAGTGAACTTGGTCGCTTCTCTTTCGAAAAGTAGCCGACAAAATGGCAGCCGTAGCTGTCATTCTCGGTCATGACATAGAAGAGAAATGGCTCCACGTCGTAGTACAGGGTTTTGGAGCCTAGGAAGAGCTTTGCCAGAAGGCAGAGATTCTGGCAATAGACGGGGTTCTTGCGACCGTCAACTTCGAAAAACGAGTACTGGCCGTCGCGGTATATTTCGTCGCCAGGGGGATGCTTCGCAGGGCATTTGAGCTGTTCAAGTTAGTAAGAGGTTTGTGTGAGTAGACAGTCACTTACCTTGTGCCGCCACGCGACGTAGTCCGAGTTCATGTACTTTAGACAGAACTCGCAGATATAGAGCACTCGGTTCTTGCTGTATTCCTCCGGGTAAGGTGCGGCGTGCCATGTGTCGATTTCCCATCCTCCAAAGTTGATGCACTTAATCTTACTTGGCGGCCCTGCCTGCTTCGACGGCTTTTGAGGTTCGTGTTTCGCGTACAGGGCGTCTTGCTTCAGCTTCCAGTCTTCCTCCGCCTTTTGGCGCGCCTCTTCGAACCGCTTCCTGTCTGCTGGCGTCGGGTAGGTCTTGGATGTGTCTGCATCCGCTTCAGACAGTATGCCTCCATAAGGCTTGCTCTTCTCGTCCATCTCCTTGTCTGCGAAACCGTAGAACGGCGCGGTGTAGTGTTGGTGAACCTGAATGGCGGGATAGTGTGATTCTTCAACCGATTCCCTTGCTGCCTGTGCTGCACGACGGTTGCGCTCGCGGCGTTCCCTGTCTCGTTCACGGCGCCGCTCTTGTCTCTCTTGTTCCAGTGTCAGAGTCTTCTTCTTGGGCTTCGAAGTGACAATTTGCTGGACCTTTTCGTTATTCAGGTGAAAGACAACGATGAGATTGAGACCTTGTGATTCTTCAATCCATACCAACGGCCGTTTGTCTCTTCTTTGGGGCTTGGTCCGGCGGGCGCGCGACGAGCGCAAACGCGCAGCTTCGTGGTCCGAGGCGGTGTGTTGCGCACCTTCGGTTTCATTGCCGTCTGTTACCACGCTTCTGGCTTGCGCATGCGGCGAAGATGCAGCCATGGACCTTCCCACCTCTGACCCGGAAGCCTCGGAAGACCTGCGCTTTTTCCTCATCGGTCGAACAAGCGGCGCCTCATCTTCATGTGAAGACTTCCGTTTCCTGAGCGACCTAGAGCCGTCAACAGGATCATCAGGAAGAATGAGATCTTTGAAGATGGAATGGCCGCCCGGATCCTGACCCCGATGTGAAGGCAGAAGGTCCCTCGCCAACTTGGGGACAGAAGAGAGGCTCCGGCGAGCGGCGGACTCAGAGTTAACCTCGTCTTCATTGTCATGTAGTTCATTTGAAATGCATGCTGTGCACCTCCAACGCTTTGGATCTGAAAAGGAAATATTCAGCAATGCAATTTTCGGTTCTTTGGATACGGGGCAACGTACCGTCCTCCGAGCTAAGGGTGTTAGCGTCTCGGGCGCACTGCCGATGTGCTGCAGGAACAAGGTCATGTCAGCTATTCGGGAACGTAAAAAGTCAACGTTCAGAGCGAAATCACGTACACATGTCACCACACCGAGAACACGACAGCACCATCTCAAACTCCTCGCTCGGGTCATTATCTTCGTCACCGTTGCAGTAGCTACGCAATTATTAGCCGTGTTTCTTCTGGTGCCGATATACTGCACTTACACGCATATATTAGGATCTGATTTCTCCTCTTCTGGCCCCTCCTCGCCTTCGCTTTCGGCCTGCCAGTGGTTTTCCGCATCAGATTCCGAGCTACTTGAGTCGGCCTCGCTGTCGCTGGTCTTGGCATCCGAGAAAGAGTCTCCCGCGGCGTCTGCATCATGCTCCTCGTCCTCGTCTGAAAATGCATCCTCGGGCGCAGCGATCTTAACGGCGCCTACGGGCTCGCTGTCATCATCCTCGTCCACCTCTTCGCCCTCGG
The DNA here is from genome assembly GCA_030770425.1 of Darksidea phi. Classification (NCBI taxonomy): domain Eukaryota; kingdom Fungi; phylum Ascomycota; class Dothideomycetes; order Pleosporales; family Lentitheciaceae; genus Darksidea; species Darksidea phi. The sequence goes on along the minus strand of JASJFT010000031.1, from coordinate 124,441 downwards.
CGTCGACATCGGAGCCTTCGGCATCCGTGGTATGTCCCACTTCGTCCTGGGTGTGTTGGCCGGCGGCATGTCCATATCCAATATCATCCTCCTCGTACTCTCCATCTGCATCAATGTCCTCCAAGTCCGTGTTGCTCGCGCTCTGGCCCATGACCCTGCCAGGCTCCGCCATGGCAAATGAGACGACCGTAGCCAGCTTTGAGACAAAATACGCCAGGATCGCGATATATGCCTCTATTCCGTGTATTGCATCGGTCGTGCGAGTGACGGACACCTCGGTGGTGCTGGCATGAATGGTACTGGCGAGCGCGTCGTGTTGGCGTCGGAGCGCGTTGTTTTGACCTGTGGGATGCTCGGCGAGACAGTGTCGTGTCTTGAAGTCGTGATATATCTTTAGATGGGTTCAGCGCGCCGGAATATGATGCGGAGGGCGCGTAGTCAGGGTGTTCGTCGCTGCGAGCGGCGGAGGTGTGCGATTGCCCGCCACGCGCAATTATCTTGGCGAGACCGGGAGCGGAGGGGCGTATTTTCGCGACTGAGGCAAATGTGCTGGCCTGCGCGACACTGGCGATAATTGTATTGTGCCTGGAGAGCGCGTCGTTGATGAAAACCTGCCGTCTGAAATGAGCTACACTCCTGAAGGGTAGAAGACCGCCAAGCCTGGCTCCAGTGCTCAACCTTAGCTTCCGCCTGCCGACCTCACCCCAAGTGCCTTCGACCCCAAAACCCACCACAGCACACCACAGCGCTCGCACCGACTCTCGCAACCATGGGCGTGCCCTTTGAAGCCCTCCTCCCTTACGGGATCATGCTCGGCGTACGTCAATCGTCCAATTGGCCGCCCGAGGCCTAGCTAACGGATCCCGCAGATGTTCGCATTCAGCGCCGTGTCCGTCGGCAAGCTCAGGGAGATGCAGAACGGAGGAAAGAAGGGCAGGCGCGGTCTTGACGCATGGGATAGGGTATGTAGCATGCTTGGGATGTGCTTATGGGTTATAGATGCTAACAATTGTACAGCAAAGTATGACACCTCCGCGATGACCTCATGCCACGTACTGAACGACCACAGTGATGGAGCGCGACCGCCGATTGACAGGCTTTGCGCGAGGACAGACAGACAAGCCGTATGCGCCGCCGGGCTTCGAGCTCAACAACCCGTGGAGGGTACGTATTCGGAGAGGAGGACGATAGAACAGTACTGACGGCGTGCAGATGGAGCAACGATACCTGTGAGCCAGTTCTCGAAGGCAAACAAATCTCCTGTTCGTTAGTCAATTATACAATCGGCTCGCGTCACTCAAGTCACATGCAATGCATCATTCGTTGTATGATGCTTGATATAGGATATACTACTTGATCTCCGAAGGTAGCCCCCGGATACCGTCTCTTTCTGCTGCGCTCAGCTTGATACCGAAGTACTTCTCCAAGGCCCCAACCCTATCATCCTCGCTGTGGAACTTGATCTCCTGTGCCTTCTCTCCGTGTATCCTCCATTTGAGATCGTTGTTGCCCAGAATGAGAGTCCCTGCCAGCTCCCCATCCTCGTCGAGCAGGTTCTTCACCCCTACTATGACTCTTGTGAAAAAGATGCGTGGGCTAGTGCTTGTGAAGTAGTTCATTATCGCATAGTCGCTAGGTAAGAACTCGAGCTCTGCGAAGCAATACGTGGTCTGGAAGTCGCTGGCCTCGCCTATGCGATGTTCATACACCCACAGCCGCTGGTCAGGGTCTGTATTCCCGGAGATGTTTTGGTACTGCAGGCGTGTTGTTGCAGGCTTGATGTGTTTCTGGATGGAGCCTGAGCGATCAAGAGGCATTGGTACGACCGGCCCATTGCCCCCAAAGCCAACGTCAACGAGGTACTTGAAATCTCCAATCCTGACGATATTCACCATGTGGTTCCTAGTGAGAGTTAGCTGTGCCCGATTCACAGTATAGATGCCTACTCGCCATCCCATCCACTGCCCGTTATCAAACACTCTTGCGCCAGCAGAGAACAGTACAAATCCGAGCGATCGCAACAACGTTCCGAACAAACAGTTGTTCTCCATGCAGTATCCCCCTCTTCCATTATCGTCGCCAATCACCTTTTTGAACAGCTCCTCGGGATGCAGTGATATCTGACCATGCACGGAGTAATGCAACGTCAAATTCTCAAACGGTATCTCCACTAAATGAAGTTTTTGTAGTAGGGTTAGGTACTCGAGCGCAGCTTCAGGCCCCAAACCTGCAATATCGTGGACACGTTGCTCCTCGGGCAGTTTGAGCCGCGCAAAGTATTTAGCGACCTGTTCTCGCGAATACGTGGGCTTCTGCTGGTTGGATGACATGCTGTCAGCTTGCAGGCGAAACAGTGAATGTGGAAATGGCTGCGGTTGTCACAATTTGGGCTTGGACGGATCGGCGGACCGGCGGGCTGGCGCTGGATGGAAGTGCAAGTTCAAAGAGTTCAACGCACGCATCCACTCCGACTCATGCGAAGGGGCAGTCATATAGACTCTACGCATGCAGGTACATGTCGTCAATGATGTTCGCGATTAGGTGAGGGGTCATCTGTGGGGTTGATAGCGGCCCTGCCAAGCGCGCGAACCCAGCTGAGTGGGCCATTCTGCGCAACCCCTGACAGGCGACAGCGGTCGTGAAAGAAGACGGCGCATCCCCTCCCTTCCCTCTGCGCTGCCCCTAACGACCAACGACCAATCACCCATGCAATCTCCCCCAATGCAACAGTTCTAGCATGCAGCGCGCGCCGTGAAAAGCTGGCCGTTGTCCGCAAGACTGCCTGTATCTTGGTCCTCCGCATCCTTCCCACGAGCAAGCTGACTGTACCTTCTCACGGCAGCACTCACGGCCCGTTACCTCGAAGCCGGGTCTCACGCCCGCCAATTCCCGGTCTCACCATGAACAATGGGCTGCGGACACAGTACCCTTACAATGGGGATGCCCTGAGCCCCCGCCCGCTCTACGATTTTCCCTCCCCGACGTCCAACTATCCCTCCGGAATTGGCGGCGCGTCGCCTGGCTTCTACCCGATGGCCTACAGCATCAGCCCGCGATTCGGCGGGAGTGCGTTCATACCACCAGCCGATGTATTCGGGGAGAGGGACAAGGGCGAGGCGCAAGAGAATGGCATGTACACCCCGCGCGAGTTTCGGCAACGGACGTCGGCGCGGCTGAACAGCGATCCTGTGGCCATGCATCTTTTGGTGGAGACGGCCATGATAGACAGCCAGGCCTTTGACATACTGTCCGTGGAAGAGGTGGAGGCGCTGAAGCAGGAGCAGAAGGGCTTGGACGCGCGACTGGGCGCTTCGAGGAGGCGGCTGGAGTCGGAGACCAAGATTCGCGATGCCGCGCAATCACTCACACGCCTCACATCGAAGAAGAACAAGGGACACCAACGGGGCCTCAGCAGCCGGGGCAGCAACGCGGCCAGGACCGCATTTGCGAAGTCAGAAGAGGAGCTGAACGCGAGCAACAAGAAGGTGGAGGACCTGACCCGGGAGCTACTGGAGATTGAGTCTCGGATGCGGTTGATCGACATGCAATTGCTGATGCACACAGCTGCTGTGCTCCAGCTAACGCACAATGGGCCTACTAAGCGGAAGCAGAGCGCAGAGGTGGGGAATGGCGCAGACCGGAGACCAGACAGCCCCGCGAGCATCTACACATACGAAAAGGAGCGGAGTGAGCGGCCAGGAGAGGCCACTTTTGATGAAAGGAGCTTCTACCGTTCGCCGGAGAATCTTGACAGCCTGATGAACGCTCTTCAAAATGGCACACACCATCAACAAGACCAGTCACAAGCACTAGAACAGCAAAATCACGCTTTGGATTCCGTGAGCAAGCGTCTTGAAGAGCTCAATGAGCGTCTGCGCGAGGTCATCGTCCAGGCCAACCCCGAAAAAAACGAAGAGTACTCTCTTCCACCGTTAGCACCCACAGAGCCACCAGACGCTTCTTCTGTGGACCGCCAGCTAGACTTTCTCGACCAGGGCCTTCGGGACATTAACGCCGGACATGCCAGTCGCGACAACTCGATGGGCTCGATGCATGAAGTGGAGGAACGCCTGGAGGGAATCAACAATCAACTATACGCCATGCTTAGCAAGTCTGAGGAGAACGCCTTGCCTCCGCCCCCTATCACCAGCAACGGTTTCGACGAGCAGCTGAACTATATGGAAGACTCATTCTACAATGTTCAGCAAATGCAGTATTCGTTGAACGAGCAGATTAACGATTTGCGTTCAGGCCCGGCTAAGAATGACGAGGTTGAGAAGTACGAGACCACGCTCATGGGCCTGTGGCAGATCATTCAAGCTGGTGAGGAAGAAGCAAGAGAACGGAAGCGCGAACGACGCCGACTGTTAGCCGAGGACTCTGATAATGACGAAGAACTCTCCCCAGACGAAGACTACAACGCCAACGAGACCTTTTCACTCCCCGCTTTCTCCGCAAAAGTGCAACTATTGTTCAGGCGCGCAACTGGTCTCAAGGACAAACAGGCAATTCTGATTCGTCAAATTAAACAGCAACGCGAGCTCAACAGCAAATCGGATGCACAGAAGGAAGCTGAATTCACACGCCTCAACGAGCAGGTTCTCAGCGCACGCTCAGAGAAGAAGTCTATGGAAAATGAGCTGGAACGAGCAATGGATCAGCTCAAGCAATTCGATGAGCAGAAGGTCGAAGCGAACGCTGTAGCTCTCCGCAACGTTGAGGAGCGCAGCGCTGGCCTCGAGAAGCAGCTCAACGATGTCCAGGAGCGCAGCATAGCTTATGAAAACCAGCTCAAAGAAGCCCAAGAACAAATCCTCGCATATGAGAATCAACTCAGAGACGCGGAAGATCGCTCGAGCGCTTATGAAGCGGAAATTCGCGATGCCCAGGAACGTGTCGCATCCCTCGAAACGCAGCTCAATGAAGCTCACGATGATGCTCGCGTGGAAGCCGCGACTATTCAAGCCGAACTCGCACAGTCCGCCGCCAAAATCGAAGAGGCAACGACAGCCCTCCTCGCCGCCACCGCAGCTAAAGAAGCAGCGGAAGCTCGCGCGACCGAAGCAGCCGACGCACTCAACGCCAAAGAAGAAGAAATACGGAACTTGGAGGGCGAAGTCGTGCGTCTTACCACTGAACTCACCTTCGCCAAAGCCGAGCTCGACGGTGCATACGGCACCCGAGCCCAGCGCGCAGCAGAATCCGGCGCTAAGAACGCCAATCTAGATGCACAGCTCGAAGCCCTGCAGAAGATGTCAGAAGCTGCGTCTCAGTCCGAGGCTGAAGCTCGCGAATCTGAACGCAATCTCAAGGCCGAGTTATCGGCCATGGCTGCAGAGTATGAAGCCCTCACCCGCGACGCCATCCAGAACGAGAAAGACAGGGATGCGCTCGAGGCTAGCATCGACAAGTTGCGCGACGAGAAGGAAACGCTCGAGATAGAGCTATCCGATGAGAAAGTGAAGTGGCTTGGGATTAGGAGTCCAAGTGTAGCTGCCGGAGCGGCTGGTGCGGCGCCCGATCTAGGTGCTACGAGTATTCGGATGCTCAGGGAGGATTTCAGAAAGATGATGCGGGAGAGGACAGCCGAGGGTCTTCGAGCCTTACGGGTAAGTCATCCAGTCCTCAAAATCAGCTGGTTTTCTACTAGGGCAGTGCTAACTTACAATAGAGCGAGCAAGAAGAACGCCGCAAACTCGAAGCTATGGTCCGCCAACTCCGCAAAGACGCCCTGCCTCCAAAATCGAACCTCAGCAAACAAATGACGGCGTAAATCTTGCTCCGGCGAACCTTCTTCAAACCTTCTTACTCTGATAGAGGTGATAAAAACATCTCAGCGTACTTCTATCGGCGTTTTATTCGGACCTTCTCTTCGCTTCTTACCCCTGTATTTCTGCAACCCCCTTATTTCGGCATACCGTTGCGGCGTCCTGGCGTTGAGTCGATCTTCTTTTTGCACATGTTTTGTACTTGTCAAGCATCGTCTACGGCGTTGAAATTCGGTCTTCGAGCCTTAATCCTCTAGATCTAGATAGACATTGTTCGTGGTTGTTGTGCTTGGTATATCACGAAGGGAAGCGGTGCTGTTGTACGGTTGGGTTGGGCTAGACTAGGTTGGCGTAATGCCGTGTGGGATGATGCAGGACGGTCAGAGATGCTGAGGAGAGACAAGACAGTTAGACACATACGCAAGATCATGTGCAAGATAATGACCACTTACATGATTACGAACTTGCATCATATGAACCCCACCATGTTGCACGTACTTTCTTCAAAGTCCCCCTTCCCTTCCCTTCCGTATATCCGACTTGAAACCCCCGACGACAATGGTATCACAACATCCCCCACACCAGACGCTACAAACAAAACACAAAGACTCCCAAAAGCGCCACGCTCTACTTGATGAAAACCTAGAAACAACTAAAAATTCCGTTCAAAAAACATTTATACAGATCCTACACAAATCCCTTTTACTGCCTCTTCTTCCCCATACTCAAGCCCTCCCCGTCCTCACTATCCTCACCATCCCACCCCTCACCCTCACCATCGACACTACTCCGTCTCCTTACGCGACTCTTCATCCCGCTCTTAATCCCACTCTTAATCCTCTTACTAACCTCTTCCAGATTGCCATCAATCGTGCTAAAAGGCTTGAGTTGGAAGCCACCGAGGGCGCCGCTCGGACTGCGACTATGCCGCTTCGGCGTAGACGGCCGCGTGGAAAAGATATCTTGATTAGTGAGATCGGCGAAAGATTCGTTTTTAGGGAGCCAGCCGCGGGATTCAGAGCCGGGTGAAGAGGGCGACTCGGGAGGGAAGTCGTAGGTATCTGTTTCTTGGCTAGGAGAGGTGGGTGCGGATTTGCGGGGCGGGGTATGAGGCGGGGAGGGCGACTCTGTGAAGGGGTCTTTAATGATGCGTTTAGAGTAGAAGTCGTCGAACATTTCTGGTCCTAGCGTGTTGATGATTTCCGTGATGCGATGGGCGAGCTGCTCCCTTCTAGCCTTCAGTTTGACCAGTTCGTTGCCGGTCCAGGGGTTCATCATCTTTATGAGAGGGCCAAGTGACCTGAAAATATCCATCGCAACCTCGCCAAAGCGGAGCGCAGCGTATGTGACGACGGGGTATAGGATGACTTGAGCCAGGACAAGCCAGCGCTTACGGATTCCGTCAGGTAAATAGCCCATCACGTTGTTCCGTGTGTAAAGCCAGGTGACAATCACGATATATGCAGTGTAGGAGATAGGAGCCACCACCATAGCCACGAGAAGCTTCCATGTTGCGATGACGTCTTTGGCCGCGACTTTGACGTTGGAAGCGGCAAGCGCCTCTTTTGCTTTCTTGATGGAATAGTACTTGCAGAAGATGAATACCATTCCGAAGAGCGCGGTTCCGGGGAGCACGAAGATGGTCAGAACCATGAGTTTGAGGAGGCGATACCAGAAGAGGACGAAGCAGGTGAAGAAGTTGACTCGTGCGTATTGGACTTGGTGGTCCCTGACACGAAGCGCTAGGAGTTGTTGGTTGTAGGCGAGGACTTCCTTCTTCAAATCTTTGATGCGCGGGTCGTCTTGGTATTTGATGTAGCCCTGAACTAGGCGGCGGTTGAGTTCCACGACTCGGGGGAGCGGCAGTTTTGTACCTGTGGGGTTGTAGAGACGACGGACAGCCTGGATCAACTATAACACGTGTTAGCAGCAATACTCATCCCAACCGGCTTAAACGTACCATCAACGTATCATAATCGGGTGTCGTCACTGTAACCGAGATGAGGTTTTCCCGAATGGTTTCCAAAAGTTCCCCAATAGCCTGACGCCGTTGGTCGCTCTTTTGAAACTTTTCCGCAAGCTCCACCGGTACGTCAATAGGAGTGCCGAACTCGAGCACAGCCCTGGATCGGAACTTGTGCGCATGAAAGTAATTCATGCCGACAGGGATGATCTTCAAATTACAGTCAGGTTTGCTGGCGACGGTACCCAAGGCCATAATGGCGACTCCGGCTGCTCTATGTTAACGAAATCTCGGCGCGAAGCGTTCAAGACATACCTTTGAGAGGCAAAAGATCAGTCCGGTCGTGGCTACCACCCTCGGGGAAGATGCCTACCGTCCCCCCACGATGCAGTACAGTATGTACAGCGTCATAGACCCCAGATTGATCTAGCTTCGGAGCAACCTCGAACTCAGAGCCCTCGTAACCCGGCGCGGGACCAATCTTGGACGACGCGCCATTGACAAACGTGCCATCCTCCGTCATATCGTTCCGACCCGTGAGTTGCTGCATCGCTATCCCCCCCTTAAAGGGACGCTTGAGCCTGATCTCCTCCGGGCCCTTGATCTCTTGTATCTCGGCCGCAGCCACCTTGTTGTCCACCTTTGGGAGCACCAACGAGCCACCGACTTGGAACTCCTTGGCTTCAAAGTTTGTACCAACGCCGCGGACGAGGAGCGGGTCGTTTACGGGGTCGGGGAGGTATATCTTGCCCGGGGCGTGCTTGGTCATATCCATTGCCCTGCCCACCGGTACCGCGCCCGACGCTGCCGCCATAGTGCCTATGAATTTGCGTCTCATGGATTTCTCAGCGGTCAGGACGTGTATCCGGCGGTTCGACTCCTGCTTGACTACGCGCATCAGGTTCAGAGGGTCGACGAACTGCGCTAGTCAGTACCCCACCTTCAGAAAGCAGAATCTCATCACCTACCTGATTCGCATGCGGTGCGCATACAAAAATCACTGGCCCCTCCTTGGGTATCTTCCAGCTGCCTCTCGGATGCACCTCTCGGAAGAAGAGCTCCACCAGGATAGAGAATGTCCAGAGGAACGCATCGTAGACGAACGTGTTCATATGCCCAATCTCTTTCTTCGGCGCCATTGTGTTGGTTGCCTGCTGAGGCTCGCGTGTAGATCGTGGGAAGAGGGTCGACTGTACGAGTAGTTGGTATGGGACCACGAAGGGTGTAGCGGGAGTGAGGGATCAGTTGACGGTCGGAAAGCTTCCGGGAACTAAGCCGGGGTGAAAGTCTGGATGCCGCTCAGTACCGCCTACGCGCTACGTCAGCCATTTGCCCCATTCTCTTCTTCATCCCCTCTATTCACTCATCTAGCCGTCTGATCCAAAACCTCGCCTTTTACTCACCTTCGAAAATTGCGTAATACTAGCGTCAGTGGCACGATCAGGCCATGGCACATTCGTGTGCCTTTAGCGCATCTGCCTACTTTATTCCGATAGCCGAGGGCGGGGAGAATGGATGTTTTTGTTAGGAAAGGCAAGGGACGATAGTTGTGTGTAGAGGCGCTACAGCTGCTGTTGAGCCCCAGATGGGTGGAGATGCAGATGGTGCGTGCAGAGATTGTGCAGACGTTTATGACAGGCGTGGCGTCGAGGTGCAGTGGCGTTTGGCGGGGCAGCGATGGCGACGAAGAGAGTTAGAGACAGATGATCGTGCAAGATCATGGCGCAAGGATGCGACGCATGACGCCCAGGGCAAAAGCAACCTTGTACATGTGCTCCGCTTACAGCAGACCTACCATATGCCGAGTCCATGCAGGGTCAACATCACAGCTAAAGCACACAACCAACTCAATTTGTTCAAATTCAACATCACAAGTGTCATCAATGATATCTTTTGTGATCCGATCAATTAATTTTTCAGGGTCGCGAAGCCCCCGGCTATGGATCGCTCCCTATGTATGAACCGGGTGAGGTCTGGTACTTTGCCAAGACCTGACCATGCAGACGGAGAACCAACGCCGCATCCTATATGCAGGGCTCAAGAAATAGAAGTTAGGTGGAACGAACTGGATATCTAAATGAAAGATGGAGATCCGAAATCGGATCCAAGGAAGAAAGGAGGGGCCCGCTCCGCGAAATTGACCCAGGTATATGCTCATCGAACAACATTTACAGAAGAGCTGCGAGGGCTGCGAGGGCGGCTGCCGCAAAGAGGGTGCTGCCAGCCAACTTGACGTTAGAGGCGGCACCAGGGAACTCCTCAGGAGGGCTGGTCGAGTTGGCGGGCGGTGCGCCTGGTACCGAGTTGTTCGCGGGTGGTGCATAGGGAGGTGTCACCGCTGGGGTCGCCGGAGGAGCACCGGGCGCTGTGCCTGTCGGAGGAACCCACACAGTGACGATTTTCTTGCCCGTGCAAGAACATGAGCCGTTTACAGAGGGGGGCTGCTTGCCAAATTCGCCGCCCGTTGGTGCGGGAGCGCTGGTTGGTGCAGAGGTCTCGGTGGCATTTGGACCAGAGACGACTGGTGCAACATCAGTCGAGGGAGCTTCCTTCGATTCTGAGGTAGAAGGAGCCGGCTGTGAGTCCGTGGAAGAGGGTACCTCGGTAGTAGAGGGGACCTCGGACGGAGCCTCAGTAGAGGGAACCTCGGAAGGAGCCGCAGTAGAGGGAACCTCGGAAGGAGCTGCAGTAGAGGGAACCTCGGAAGGAGTCTCAGTAGGGGGAACCTCGGAAGAAGGAGCTTTAGTAGAGGAGGGAGCCTCAGATGTGGAAGAGCTGGCAGACGACGTTGCAGATGACGCAGGAGCAGACGAGGAAGGCTTCGGTTTGGGAAGTGCCTCGCTTCCAGCTTTGCTCGGGAGGGTGCCCTGTTTGATATAGAGAAGAGCCTGAGTCACCTCAAGAGCAGACAGCTGCTGACCGAGGCCGGTAAGGCCATCGTGGGATGTATACCACCGGGATGGGCAGGAAGCTCCGTCATCGCCGCAGACCTTGGCCGCCGCTACAGCAGACTTTGTGAGGTACTCGGTGACCTGTTCCTTGGTGAAGGGAGCGAGGATGGCAGTCTTGGCCATCCAGCGGGAAAGGTAGGCTTTGAACGAGAACTGGTCAATGTTGCACTTGCCGCTGGGCTCGCACACCTCGAACATGACGTCCTCTTCGTTGCTAGGGTTCTTGAAAAAGGCACCAGCGCGGTCCAAGAAGCCTTCGGTGCGCTCCTTCCAATCGTCGTCGCCATTGGTGTAGTCGAACATGAAGGCCGAGCCGTGCAGGAACATGGCGTTGTTGTAGGTCCACTCCGTCTTGTCGGAGATTGACCCGCAGTTGTCCTCGATGCCGGTGCCATCATAGACCTGCCAGTCTCCACCAATCAACCCAACCTTCTTTGTCCAGTCGTAGATCTTGGCGGCCCAGTCCGCATACTCTTGCTTTCCGGTATAGCGAGCGAGACGTGCAGCGAGGGCAAAGGTGGCTCCGTTGCTGATGGAGTTCTTGTAGTTGTAGCCATAGTCGTTCTCGGGGTAGATCTGCCACCTCAGTCCTCCACCGCAGAATTCGGTGTCCCAGCGGCCAACGATGTTCTTGAAGGCATTCTCGGCGACTTCAAGGTAGGTTGCCGGTGCATTTTCCGGGTCGGGAAAGTTGTACTCTAGCGCGGACATGACAGCAAGAACCCAGAATGCTTGGTCATCATTGCCCTATACATCGATTAGCCTCTAGTTCCTAGCAGAGATTGGCTTGAGACGCACCTCTTGATCCTTCTTCCAAGGCAGGATGATGTCGTTCTTGGGACCGTAGTTGGCAGTGAGTGCCTGTTGGATGTTCTTGACGTAGGTATCGTCATCGAAGATGGTTGTGAACTCGACAAGACCACCCCAGACGGCACCCGAGAACCACCAGTAGTGCGGCTTCGGGAAGACACCGATCTCTGTCTCTGCGATCTGCGAGCCATTGTTCTTGTAGCTGGACATCAAGCCATGAGCATACGCTGATGAGACGCTCCGGATCGAGGCTGCAGCACAGTCAGAACCATTTCCCTCGAAAGCTTAGTAGAAGAACGCACCTTCATCGTCCGGGTTGAACTCGATCGCGCCCACCAAAGATGCAAGCGGGAGGAGCACAGCTCCGGCGGTAGAAAGAAACTTCATGGTTGAACAAACAGAAAGTAAAGAAGGAAAGGCAACGAAGGACAACGCAGGTAAAGAGTGTGTGAGCTTCGAAGAAGCAAACGAGCGGTCTTAAGAATGGATAGAAAAGGAAGGCATGCGGTGAAGGGCGGCGACGTCAGCCATAAAAAGGGTGGGCTCGCCGCTGAGCATTGAATGGCGACGGAGCCGTGAGCGGGGGAGCTTTGCGCGCGGTCTATCCCTGTCGCACTTGGCCAGATCGGGCAAGCGCCGTTTCGAAACGCAGGAACGGGCTGGCCCACGGGCCAATCGTCGCTAGCGTGCGTGTTTCAAGGCGACGGCCCGCTCACCAACCCACGCCAATGTCCGTCGGCGGCGTCGCCCTTCAATTCAATCTTCTCAGCCTCAACCCTCCCGCCAGCCGCACAGAGAGTGCTGTGGAGACTCCGCGCCAAATCATCTGGACTGGGCGACGTTTGGCAGCCGCTACACTTGCCAGCGCCGACTTGGATTTGCACCTGGACACGCCGGTAGACGTTTGTTGACGATTCGCTATAGGGCCAACCGCCCAGTGTCATTGCGCCGTATGCGCCGGACTTCGTGTGTATCGAACTGTGCAAGGCCACCGTGAAGGGCGCCTGAAGTAATCCAGCAACATAGAGAAGCAAATGCGTTACCGAGCAAGGGTCCGCGCTGTGAGATTGGCAATCCTCCCGCAGCCCCTTCATTCACAAGCCTCAACACGCACAGCCATGATATCTATTACCTCTTGAGCAGAAGATATCTACTCATCACGTCTAAGCTCGTGAAATCTAATCATCACGATTAACGTATGTGCGGAGCTGTAATCTCTTAAGCTTTTTAATGTGGAGCGCCCATGGAGTTGCCACTTTGAAAGAGCATTGCTCGGGATTCTTGATCAACACACGTAGTCTGGGGGTACAAACTGTATTGAACCCCTTTTGGATTACCTTTACCGATTCGTACCCGACGTTTGGGGTCAATAAGGCAACATCGAGGTCCTCGATAGCTCTGCGCAGTGAGACAGTAAGACGGAGCACGCCCAGTCCGTGCACGTGTTGGCCCTTTCGGGTTTGGCTTATTCTGGACAGGTCTGCACTACATAACTCGAGGCCACCGACTTGAGGAAAGTTCGCTTTTCCAACTAGGGAATAAATATGAACCGAAGCCGATCGGCATAGCGCTTCAATTGTGCATTCCTTCCCGTACTAAACTCCCCTTGTAGAAAAAACCCTGATGGGCCGTCTAGCCTTAGTCTATCCCTGAACACCATGCCTGCTATCCGAAAGAGCATGTCAACCCAAAAACACAAATCGCTCAGCTCGTCGGTGCCCCTAGCCTCATCTCCTTCTTGGATTTCTCCTCCTCTCTCAACGCGGCAATTTCTTCCTTGGTCATGTTATATGTCGCCGAGACTTGGTTGAACGGATTGTCAGGATGCTTCTCGAACTCCTTCCGGATCTGATCAATCTTCTGCTGTCGCCGTAGTCCCTTCTCGTCCTTCATCTCCTCGAGTCTCCGCTCTTCAAATTGAGCGTATGCAGCCTTGAACCTCCGCTCGGGGTGTCGGTCGATCTTGTCATTGTCTTTGGTGGTCAAACTTAGAGCGTCGAGCGCGTTGTCGATACCGGTGGCGTTGAGAGCGGATGGTCGATCAAGCGAACCAAGTGCAGCGTCGATACCGCGGGGCTTCTTCTCGGCCTTTTTGGCACCGGCGCCTTTGGGTTTAGAGGGTAGCGACGCCTCCTCTTCTCTCAAGAGAGCATCCTTCTCGGCCTTCTTTCGCGCGGCCTCCTCTTTCTTAGCAGCTGCGGCGTCTCTGTTTCCTCGTAAGCATACCGAAAGCGGTGTGGATGACTGCAAACTTACGCCTTGGAAGTTGACTTCCCGCCCTGATCCCACTTCTTTGCCTCTGCTGCTTCGGCTTGCCTGTCCTTCTCAGCCTGCTTTGCTGCTGCGGCATCTGCCTTGCGAGCTTGGCCCTGCGCTTTCTTTGAGCCTTCTCCTCCACCTTTCTTGGGAGCCATGGTTACTACAGTAGGTGAATGCTTCAGTTGTCCTGAAGTGGGCGGGTGCGGATGTATGGTCTTTTAGAGGGTGGCGACGAGAATGCGAAGGGTTTGTGACTCGAAGGGTGAGAGCAAGCGGGGCAGCAACGGAGGTGAACTGACAGCGGGGCAGCGCCACGTGCGCCACACTTAACTAACGTTCAATAGGTGACTAAGCGACTGCGCCCCTTCTAGTTTGTTCCGAACTTCTTCATTCCCAAAATCCTCAATTTTGACCCAGTGCAAGCACTTCATTTCCTCATGCTGGCGTTCAATGTGACAAAACGCTTCTGCGAGTCACAAGTGAAGGCGGTAGCATATCATTTGAACCCACACTGACTGGGAGGGCCAAGCACGTGACATGCCCAAGATGCCGCCACTCCCTGCGTTGACACTAGGATAACGCTTGTCACTTAAATACAAAGGCACGATGAGATTCCGAGTACGCTTACAAATGACAAGGAAAAGATAGACGAATGGCTGTCAAGCCCGGACAAAAAGCTCTCAAACATAGATACAGAGCCGTCAAACATAGGCGAAAAACCGGCATACATAGCTTCTACACTCGAGCTCGGGATCTTGCCGCCTATCCTTTGGATAGAACCTTCCATTCATCGCTAACAAGAGGCAAGGCCACGTCAAGGAAGTCATTGTCGGGATTGATTCAACACTCGCCTACCCCTGTTCTCCTCGCCAAAGACCATTCCACCAAGCAAAAATAATGTCACGTCCCCACTGTATGGAATTTGCAGAACGAGCTCTCTTCATTATATACGGGCCTGGGCATGCACTCCAATTGAAGTCGCAGGTCAGCAACGTAACTCTCCTCTCCACTCTATCGACCAATAACGTCCCAAGCCCTGCATAGACAAGCATGCTTCCGATTGACCAGGGTGCTTTACCGGGGATTGCTAAATTACGGTGACAGCCAACATGCATTGGACGAAGCGAGGTTACAACGAAACACGCACGCCTACTGCCAATCGAGGAACGGTCGCACCGGTTTCCTACTACATGCGTCGGCTAAATTGATCAAAACTGCTCATGGCGGGGTATAGAGCATGACTACTCCGTAAATGCTCGGCGGCGATAGCGGATTCAGGCAATTACAATCCATGTTAGTGACGTGCTCTTCGTGTGTCGATAGATATAAATCTTCTCTGCTGTTGGAATGGCTTCGTTCAATTCCACCAGCGGTTTTAACCTTCCTCCGGAAAACCAGCCATTCATCGCAGGAATGTTGGGCACAATGGCTTCCATAACATCTTTTCTCTTCGCCGCTATGGCTGCAACAACCTCCGCTTCCATCCAGTCCCCGGAAATCTCCCCCCGCCCCCCAATGGGCTTCAACAATTGGGCTCGCTTCATGTGCGAGTTAAACGAAACCCTCTTCGTCGAAACTGCCGACGCAATGGCTCAGAATGGCCTCCTCGCTGCCGGCTACAACAACATCAATCTCGACGACTGCTGGTCCCTCAAGTCACGCAACGACACAGGCGAGCTTTGGTGGAACAGCACCATTTTCCCCAAAGGAATGCCCTGGCTGGGAGATTACCTGCACAAAAAGGGCTTTAAGTTCGGCATTTATACCAATTCGGGCAATATGTCGTGCGGGTGGTATCCTGGCTCGCAGGACCACGAAGAACTCGACGCAAAGACGTTTGAGAGCTGGGGTGTGGATTATCTGAAGGTGGATGGGTGTAATTTAGATCTACAAAAAGGTCGCTCGTATTACGAAGAGTTCGAGTATCGGTACAAGCTCTGGCATGAAGTTCTTACAACCAAGCTCAAGAAGCCGTTCATTTTCTCGCAATCGGCTCCTGCGTATTTCAGCCCAAACTTCCACCTCGACAAGAATAACACCGACTGGTACCGCACCATGGAATACGTCCGCAAGAACGGAGAGCTTGCTCGCCACTCCGACGACATCAAGGTCTACGGCAACAATCCCGGTAACCACTTCGAGCCCGGCGGCCACTGGGAGTCCATGATGAACAATTACATCATGGAAGTACGATTAGCGCGGTACCAATCGTGCGGCTTCTTCAATGACCCGGATTTCTTGATTGTCGATTGGCCTGATCTATCTCTGGATGAGAAGAAGACGCATTTCACTCTCTGGAGCTCCTTCTCCGCGCCTCTCATTATCAGCGCTTGGATTCCAGACCTCACCAACGAAGATCTCGCATACCTCACGAACAAAGACATCATCGACGTCGACCAAGATGCGCTATGCGAACAAGCAACCCTCGTTTCTCAATCCGATTCCATCGACGTCCTCACCAAGAACCTGGCAAACGGCGACCGCCTCCTCACCATCCTGAACAAGGGTGACACGACCGAAATCGCGACAGTTCCAATTGAATACCTCGGTATCAGCGCCGATACAAAGTACACCGCAAAAGATCTGTGGACCGGCAAATCGCAAACCGTAAGCAAAGAAATCCGTGTAGAGCTCCGCACCCACCAAACAGCCATCTACCGCATCTCGAGCAAGAACAAACTCAACCCCATCCCCACGGGCCAAATCTTCAACACCTTCTCGCTGAACTGTCTTTCTGCCGGGTCTTCCATCAAGTTCGCTCCATGTGTCGGCGAAGACAGTCAGATCTTTACCGTCTTAGAGACCGGACTCATTTCTCCGTTGTGGCAGGAGAATAAGTGTTTAGCTGTCTCTGGCGCAAAGGTCACGCTGGAGCGCTGCGATGCGAAGAAGAAGAGCCAGCAGTGGAGCTATGGTGTTAGCGGTAATCTTGTTAATGCGGCGAAGGGGTTGTGCATTACGGAAAGTGCGCATGGAAGGGTGAGTGTGAAGGCTTGCGGGAAAGAGGCGAATGATCAGGTTGTTGCGTTGCCGGGGGGTGTGGCGTTGGATAGATAGGTCTGGATTTGGATGTTGCTAGGGCGTTCAGGTCTGGACATAGTGTATGTGTACATAGAAATTGCAAACGTTTGTTTCATCAGTGTAAAAGGCGATATTTTCTATTTGAGTACGTTGAGTGGTTATGTTGAAGGCTCTTTCAAGCAATCTAAGTAACTCAACTAAAACACTTGCTAAGATGATATCCGGTTTCGTGGTCTATGAGTTCTTCGATTGTAGAGAAAGACCTAATGCAACAAGGCGCCACGGGAGATCCATGCCGGTCCAGGTCGAGTCCTAAACGTCAGGGTCCTCCGTAAAAGATAGCAATCGCGTTAACTGCTTCTGTAGTGAGAGTATTTTTTTTGTATGTGTGTGCGGCGTAAGAGCCTTATAAATTGTAAATAACTTTAGTGGCTACTAAGCGTAATAATAATTCTTCTTAATAACTATCCTTAAGTATAGGTATAAAAGCTACTTATATTATTGTTTTTTTAACACACAGGGGTATAAAGCTAAAATCCGAAAATTACACAAACAGTTACAGCCCTTTACCCGAATCACACAAAGCGATCATATTATTTTATACAATTCCCGTGTTCGACAGCGTGAACGGGCGTGGTGGCCCTTTAGACACACGATTGTCGCGTACTGCCTCAGGTCGTCTAGAAGCCCGAACGGCGGAACCGCCAAGCCCCGATCAGGACCAGCAGCCATGGGACGTTTCCACGAAATGGCTAGGTATCGAACAGCCTGCACACAAGGACACTAAGTGCTCCCTCTACTTCCTTACGCACACCTCCACTCGCTAAATACAAGATGACTTCCCACGCCGTCTTCGCAGATTACCACCTCGTTCCGCTTCAGCCCACGGGCATACCCCTATGGTTCTATCTCGAATGGAATATAGGCCATTCAACATAAGAGCTATTTACCCTTTTAACTATAATTAGCCTATTCTTTAAATATAATAGCCCCTACTTTATAGACTAAAGAAAACTTCTTTTATTAAACTAATCTAGTTATCTTTCTAAAAGCTATAATAGAAATTAAGAAAGTATAAGTAAGTCACTAAATATATAAAGATATATAACTAAAATATACTAATCTGTAGTAAGTCTTATAGAGCTACTATATTAATTATCTATTATTTAACCTAGCCTACTAGAAACTATAAAGAACTAGTACTTTATAGATAGAGAGGAGGCCTTTATTTAAGTACTAATTAGTAAGTTAAGATATAGTAAACCTTTTTCTTCTATAGAGTAGGTATATATCGATCATTTTTATATATCCGGGGCTAGAAAATCTACTTTTATAGTATTAACACGGAGATTTAGCTTCTGTTCTGATAGCTTCTATATTGGTCACTACTCGAATTCATCCATGCGAAAATCCATTTCTCAGAGGGCTCTTGTCCGGATCATGCACATATAAAGGAAAAACCACCTCCATATAGGAAACACCTCCGTCATTGACAGCCAGCGAGTCATCAGAATCATATCTCGCTGCAGGTGGCACTCCCAGGTCTTCATATTGCTCCCACTCATTCTCGATATCGGGTACAGAGGCATCGTTTAACTCCTCGTCGGCTAGCAGTTCTGAATGCTCTTGATCTTCTACCATGATCTCTCGAACCAAAAGTGTTCCCCATGTTTTATCATAGTCATGATCATAGTCATGCGTACCAGATAAATGTGCAACTGCGTCTTCCCAAAGCCCGTATTGCTTCTTGTTGTGGCAATCTTTGCAATTTTCAATAGATATCCAATCAGTATCGCATACAAAAGCTTTTCTGGTACGGTTATGGTTGCGTACTATATGCTTTTCAAGCTCATGCAGGCCGCTGAAACCGTCCGGCTTCATTTTGCAGTGCGGACACAGAATTTTAGGGTGCTGAGGTTGAGGAAACGGTGTTTTCCTAATCGCGCTGCTTGTCGTTACGAGCCCGGGCGTGTTTTCATCTGTAACATCTTGAGGGCTGTTGCTCTGAGGCAGTGTATAGGAGTCTTTGTGTCCATCGTTATACTCAAGGCCGAGGGGATTAGTTCGATTATGTGCAATGGAAGGAATGAGCCCATGTTGGTATTCGAGGTTGTTCGACGTGTGTTCGTGGCCTCCAATGGTAACCAATCTGGACGCATCTGAGTGTACTTGCAGTGGCGGGGGTGGTTGCCCTCCCCTCGTCGACCTATCCCTGTACCGCGCTCTTCTTCTTTTTAGGTTGGAGTCCCTCATCTCATGTATCTCCATTTCGTGCCTCTCGAGCTCCCTTCCAAGATACTCATCATGGTTCATAGCAGCATGCTGCTGCTGCTGCTGTTGCTGCTGCTTGGAAGGCACATTCACTTGTGCTGAAACCCCATAATCCAAGCTGTCATTATCACCTGTAAAATATGTTGCAGCCGACGCATACTGATCCTCCAAGCTGGCCTTCCTATTCATTGAAAGTCTCGGCGGTTGATGACTGGTGCTAAACATGTTCCGAAGATTGGTTGCTTTTGATATAGGCCTAACACTCCTCGGAACCCTCGCAGCCGTCGTCACATGGTACTCTCGTACATGTCTTTTGAGGTCATTTAAAGAACTAAAAGGTAGCGGATATGTGCATCCAGACTGAGCACACAACAACGGCGGCGCATGTGTCTTCTCGTGTTGCGCTCGAGTCTCTTCGGTTGGAAAGCCTGCCACGGTACTAGAACATCCGGGGAACCGGCAGGTAAACGCGTAAGGTGAGTGTATGGCTTTGAATATAGACAGCTGAGTGGTATCGAGACCCGGGACAGTGTGAGATGAGAGCAGGAACATGACCCTCTTCTGATACTCGTCATGAACAGCGCCTAACCGGGTCGAGCCTAGTCCAGGCACTTCATACCCTACGAGAGCATTAGCTTACCCCGTAGTAAAGCATCACGCACTTACCCGGGAGCATTTGTTCCCCGAAGTGGAGCCTTTTGAGTTGACGGTGTTGGACCGTTGCCTTAAGGAATTCGAACACAGACTTGTCATTCTTGAAGCAAGCTAGACGTGGTTCAAGCGTTAGAATCGGGCCAAGCTCATCCGATTCAGACGTTTTCTCGAGCGGTACTCGATTGCGGTCCATACAAGCTAATAGTCGGTTTAGTCGATTTCTGAGGTACGCTTCTGCGCCTGCGTGAGTGCCAACTCCTGATATACTAGCTAGTAGATGATCTAGCCAATGTTCGTGAGTATAGGACTGTAAGGAATACAGGCATGTGCCAACGTTGATCGTTCGCCGTTCGTCGTCCAAGGTAGAGTCAATGAGACCGAGGCTGAACTCCAAATAATTCAGAGAGCACCTTGTTATGCATCGTTCAGCTTCGAGAAGAGTGATACAACGACTGTTCACTAAAAACCTAAATTCTGTCAACTACCTCCCATCAAAGCACAGGGCCCATAAAAAGTCTGGATACACTTTACCAAGTGAAAACGGCTAAAGTGTTCACAGAAAATTGCCCCGGCATTGCAATGTTTGCACCTACTCTTGGACGGTAAAGTGCACGAAAATCACAGTGTTATCGTTAAGCACTTGTATCAAAGGCTTGCATAGGTCAATAACCGTTGCTGGAAGTTTCGTTTTGTCGTTTAGAACTGTACAATTCCCGGAGAACGCGATGGCATCTTGAATCTCATTTGTCCTCAGGGGTCGTCTGGAACAAATCATCCACTTCAAAATGATGTTTACCCTCTCGCAAGATGCACGGTTCAGTAGTCGCATCCGAGATAAAATGCGGGCATAGCTTGAGTAAGGTCGTCAGACCATCACTGAATTTTGGAGTAATTATTATAACTCACAATTCATTTAGAGTAGCTGGCATATCCATAATGGCAGTCTCCAGATCATTGATAGAGAAAGCATCCTCTTCGATTTGCATCAAGACTAGCCGGGCCCAAAGAAACATCTCTATCCACGGTTAGCTCGAAAGGACGCCAATATGATTCCTTCACTAAAAAAGTATATCTCGAGATGATTTACCCTGAGATTTGAAGACGATCTTGTTCTCCACAGAATCTAGTATGCTATCTACGTCTGAAAAGCTGTCGAATCTGTCGCGAATCTCTAATAGACGGTGACGAGTAAATGCGCGGATGGCGGACCTCATAAGATCAGTTTCGTTATCAAGCGCTACTGCCGGTTTCCTCGAAAACTTTCGAAGTATCTGCGGAATATCGCGGCTAGAGAGAAGAAGCTTCAAACCGGAGGTATTGCTGGCCATCGAATCGAGCTGTAAAATGCCTTGAACTACGTCTCTGATAATGCTGAGGTTCTGAGGAGCGCCAGAAACATCGTAGTGAATGCATTCATCAATACCATCCACAATAATACGCGGTGACTTGAGTTGGGGCAGGAGATTGTTGAAAATTGTCTTCAAAGTCTGCATTGACGGAGACTGACCTTCAGCGACGAAGTCTTCATAGACGTATGCAGACATGGTTTGATTCTGGCGGAGGATTTGGGAGAGTAGTGTGGCAAAAATAAAGCCGGACGGACGATATGATGCGCCACTTGGTCTGTAGCTGTAGAAGCAGAAGAGCAGGGTAGACCGCTTTTCCGCTCGGAGAAACTGTATGATCTTGGCACAAAGGGTACTCTTCCCTATAAAACGGCTAAGACTGTAATTTCACAATTTGTCAAATTGACTTACCAGAACCGGGCTTGCCTTTTAGCCAGAGTGTGGGCGAGCTGCGACCATCCTTCAGCCAAGTTTTCATCCTCTGATGCTTTAAGATCCATTCGGCTGTGCCCGGACAGCAATCATTGGCGAGTTGGTCGAGAATATCTTCTTGTCGGTGCTGTCCACATGTCCTGTCGGGTTCCAGCCAAGCAAGAGCTGCAGAAAGCTGAATCGCTGATCTCTCTTTCGTTCTCGTCACTGCAGCTTGTAAAGCTTCTTCCCTCCATTGCATCGTCTGAGCAATCGCAAAGGCATTCGCCTCGCGGTCGACCAAATCAGCGTGCCTTGATAGACTTTCTAAAATGCAATTGAAGCGTGTATCGAAGCGGCCCCACGCAGACTTGAAGAAACATTTCCACCCTGACATCATTAGTCTTGTTTCAAACTGTAATGAAAAACAAGGAGGTACCAGTCTTTCTGAAGAACTTGTAGGCCTTTCTATGGAATTCCAGGATGTCGCTGTAGACAACGGCTAGCACCTGCTGGAAATCCGGGTTGTTTCTGTAGGCATTGCTGAGACGATCGAAGCGAGGGAGGTTCTCTGCGATCCGGCCATACGCTGCGATGAGCTTTTCGAATGCACTAAGGTAATCTGTGGCTAGCTGTGGGAACATTTTAGCTAAGAATAAGGGATCACATTTGAAGCTACGGTGTTGAGGATGCCACTGCCGTACCTACCTTCAGCATTAACTTAATGGGTGCCTTGACTAGATGTCAGCATGGATACGAGCCTGCTCTTCGGCCAATGACTTACCCATACCCAGGAAACGTATGGCGTTCCATTGCAGAGAACTTCTAAGACCTTCGAATACGCCTCCAAGCCATTGAGTAAGGGCTCAAGACGACGCATATTTCGCATGCATTGCCGGGCAGCGAGCTGCTGTTCAACTTGTTGGGCAGCCTCGCGAACATCCTGAAGCGTGGTAGACGAAAATTCGCGGTGATCGCTGCTGGAATGGCTTTTTACAGTCTGTTCGAACCGCTCAAAGCTGGCTTTGAACGTGTTGCGAGCCTGTGAGGAGAGAGTTGAGCTTGATGCAGGTAACAAAATGGGCCCCGAGCTTCGGGTCGCGGCTGTCGCTTGACTCGCCATGGCTCTCGACGCGCACAACGCAACGTACGATAAGAGGAACACACGTTTATAGACTGAAGGAGAAAATGGCACAGGGTGTCGATTGCAGCAGTACCGGAAGGCGGTGGCGGGCTGGGTAGGGCGAGGCAGCCGTGAACGCAACCTCGCTAGCTGACCCAGACCCCCGCCACGGCTGCTTCCACAGCCTTCCTGCGCAACCAATATGCCATCGACCTCGACTTCCATATGAGACAATTTTCATTCGATCTTACACGTCAACCTTCGGATGGGAAGCTATGACCTCTAGCTATATCGGCACCCACAGCGCTGGCATAGGTAGACTGCGCTCTCGCTGCCAGCATTCAACGAAAGATGGTACCCCCGCGCTCTCTTCAGCCTTTCGATCCAAGGGCCCACGCTCAGGAGCCTAGCGACCAAGCTATTGCCAAGCGTCCTCGTCATCGCTATGATCACGACTTTTCAACTACCTCCTGGAACGGGGTTGACGTAGTCGAGGATGTGTACAAAGCGACAGTAAAGGACCATAACCCTCTCCGATCCTTTACCGGTTTAAACACTCAGGGTGCCTCGTCGAGAGCATGGGATGTCCAGCATACGTTCGTGGGGCTTTCTCCTACACAGCTAGACTTCACTTTGCACCAAGCTTCAACCAACCTTGCCTTCACTCCCCATGGCGCTTCTACCGAGGATTTTTTTATGTCTACTGAAGTGGCGCTACCCATAACGCGATACGAATCTGTTTCACTTGCCTCAGAAGAACCAGCAATATCCGGAGTGCCTCCACTTCTACCAAACGAAAATTGCTCACCTACATCGAGCGTGTGTTTTGGGATGGGAAGTTCCTTGTGTTTAGCCACTTCATCGCACACACTAACTAGTAGATAGATCTCTTCGATGGATGTTAAATGTAATTTTCGTCCTATATTTCCACCTAGTAATCGAATATCAGTTTCCGTCACTCCAAGTGGCGAGTTGTCTATCGCAGGCAGTCACTTTATTGGGAACTTCGATGATCGATGTACTCAAATTATGCGCGCGCTCTCCGACGACAGTACACTTGAGATCCAGGTCGTCCTATCATCGAAGACTCAAGAGCCTACTGGGACTAAGAGGACGATGCGGCGTACAGGACCATGTGTACTCTCCGCCTCTATCATCATATATGGGCCGATGGACGCTTATGACGATATCGGCAAGTTCTTCCAAGATTGCGAACTATACCTACAGGATCCTATTGGATGCAACCGAAACGTCCGCTATCACAACCCTCACCGGCTTGGCTGTGCTTCGGATTCATTGTCCATGACGTTTGACATTTGCCCTGCGCGAATGCATATAAATGTTACGACCATTCACAATCACAATTTTCTTGACACCATACTGTCTTCGGACTATCAAGCGGAACATGATACGCCAATATCATTGAAATCCTCACTTTTACCGTATGTATCCCCACTATCATGGCGGGGAACGATACTGAGTTTGTAGACACCAGCGGCAAGCTCTCCACTTTATGGCACAAAGAGAGAGGGGCTGGAATTTGAACGACGTTGGGAAAGATATATGGACTGAACAGAACACTGCAGCAGGAACAATGTAGGCGGCTCGTTTCGTACTGCTTGTCAAGTTTCTCATGCTCAATAGATACGTCAACAACATTGCCCGAACGTGGCAGGCCTCCAAACCATCTCCGTTCTGTGGAGGATTACTTGCAGATTCCATGGGATTAGGTAAGTCATGCAGTATGATAGCGCTGATTGCAAGAGACATGGAGAACCGCGGGCGCTCTAACGCTACCTGCGCCCATTCTATTGCCAATGCATCTGGTAGTGTTTGGACTACACTCTTGGTCGTTCCACTCTCACGTAAGATATCCTTGGATGGAATTTGGTCGTTCTCTAATTCTGTGAAGTTATTCAGTCGTGGGAGGAGCAGTTTCAGAAGCAAGTACAGCTCATCGGCGGACCCGAATTTGTATTGACTAAACAGACATATATGCCCGACCGCTACTTTTAGGATACGAAGACACCATGCATCTAGACGTGTCTCGACTATTGAGCAACTTCGTGACTATGAAGTCATCATCACTACATACCAGACTATCGAGGCTGAATGGCGCAGGAGCTCAGCGACGGAAAAGTCTGTCCTGTTCTCCGCTCACTGGCGACGTATCATTCTGGATGAAGGTAAGCAAGTTTTATTTGCCATAGCCATGTTATATGGTTATGAGAGTAATATAAACAATGTTTCAAGGGGGATTATTAACGCCTATACAAAATGGTATTAGACGCGATTGCGGGTGCACTCTCCTACGCGCTCTCTCTTTTATCATCAATGAAGGCGTAGCTAACACATGCAGCCCATGTTGTGAGCAACCCCGCTACAAATACTTCACAGGCTATCTTTGCGCTTCAAGCCGATGCTCGCTGGGCAGTCACCGGTACTCCTTTCCAGAATCGCCTAAGCGATTTAGCCACCCTGTGCCAGTATCTCCGTGTGTATCCTTATGACAACCCGAAGACTTTCGAATCGGACATTACTCAGGTCTGGAAGATGGGGTCGGACCGTATCGCTATTGCTCGCCTGAAGCAACTCCTTCGGTTTATATTACTCCGTCGAGCGACTGCTATTCTCCAGCTACCTGAAAGAAGCGACTTGAAGATTACGCTGCAGTTCAGTAACGAAGAGCGCGCGCATTACGACACAATCGGGCGTACTATTTCGAACAACATCGATGCGGCACTAAATGATTCGATCGCGCCACAGTGTACCTATCTCAATGTACTGCAGCAGATCAATGAGCTTCGACTGATCTGCGATCAAGGTACACACCGATCGATCACAAAGGCGACAGCGCCGCAGCTCCGGGATTGGAACCCTCAGGCAGCGCAAAAGGCTTGTGAGACTTTGACTGCTGCCGACTTTTTGCTCTGCTTCAAGTGCGGGTTCGACTTGAACACCGTTGGAGATCCATCAGCTCTTGATTACGACTTGGCCGCCCACCTCTGCAACCCCCAGATGTATTCTTGCTTGCGAGTGGTCTGTGCGAGCTGTGTTGGCCAGAATATTCATCTGTCATGTGGGCATACTCCCCCTTGTGCCAAAGCATCAGTAACCATAATGCCCGGAACGACGCAATCGCACGCTTCATCGCCATCGAGCAGCAAGACTGAACTGGAAGGAAAACCTCTCCCGACAAAGGTCAGGGCTCTGCTGGAAGACTTACAAAGTCTTTTGGAAGGGAGTAAAAGGTATGTCCTAGCAACATTCTTGCAGTATTTGCACACTCCACCAGCATTTCCAAGTATCTCTTCAAGCACCGAAACCGCGTAAATTTAAACACCGTACAATTCCATGTCGTCTCTAGCATATTTTACTGCTTCAGCAAGCAGCCTCCAGGGTCCAAACTACATTATGTTGCCGCTAATTGGCCACTCAGCGTCGTCTTCTCTTATTGGACGACAACGCTAGATCTGATCGAGAAAGGCCTCTCCCAGGCCACGATAACGTACAGGCGCTACGACGGTGGCACCTCGTCACAGAACCGATCGCTCGCTTTGAAGCAATTTCGAGAAGATCCAAGCGTCTCGGTCATTCTCATGACCATCTCCTGCGCTTCCGTTGGGTAAGCACTGCGGGAACATTCATCAAGCCTTGCTGAAGCAAGTAGACTCGATATCACAGCAGCGTCCCGAGCGTATATCATGGAGCCGCAATGGAATCCCACGGTCGAGGAGCAGGCACTTGCGCGGATCCACCGTATGGGGCAAACCAAGGCAGTGACCACCATCCGATACATTATGGAAGACACGTTTGAAGAAGTACGTTTCTCAGTTGCCTTGTCTTGAAATGCTCAAAGCTAATCATATTGCAGCGCGTCGTCGACATTCAAGAGCGGAAGAAAGACATGGCAGAACTCCTCCTCTCGCCAGGCCAGCAGCCCGATGCCGAAAATAGCATGGACAAATTGCGGGTAAGCTTCGAAGCGCTTGGAGCCAATTTTAGCAATGCTGATGATATAGCAGTACTTTCGCTCGCTCTTGCGTTGACAGATGTACTACCAAGCCAGCACGAATCCACATTTCTCTGTATACAAGACCCAACGAACGCTAAATCATTGCCTATATCCATAGAGCGAAAAGGTATATGCCAAATCGTCTTAAGACGAGGCTTTACCAAAGTACTCGCGTCTCGCAAGCACTCCGGAACGCACCTCGGAACGTTCCGGTGCTACCAAACTACCCCGCAGCCGTCCGCCATTCTCGTTCGATCATGTACCGTAATAGGCTAGCCGTGTAATTAATTAAGCATGCTGGCCCAAACTGGCCGGATGCTGCCCATGTGCTGTGGGGTAGGGCGTGCTGTCATTTTCTGTACACGTCCATCCCGAGGTAGTTTTCTGTAGCTGTCTTTTGTGCTGACTGGAAGGGCATTTGCCATCCATCCTGACCCCTCTCTTGTCTCTTTGACACTTTCTTTTAAAGCTGTTCTGCTTTCCCCGCCTTACACCAGTTAACACTACCCGAGATCAACATGTCGCCACCATCCGCCACCGAGCCCGCCACGAATCCCTCTGAAATCGCACCCCATGAACCCGGCCTCACCGCCGCAGCAGCCAGGGGCAAGATAGTCAACTTTCCCGAGCCTCCAAAGTTTGACGATCCATATAAAGAACGTGCATATCTGAAGGGCAGACTGGCCGGTACGTCAAAAACTCCACCACCACTCTCAGCACGACAAGAACAAATCTCACACCATCACAGCTGCTTTCCGAATCTTCGGAAAATATGGATTCGACGAGGGTGTCGCGGGGCACATCACTCTACGCGATCCAGTGGACCCATCCACGTTCTGGGTCAACCCGTTCGGCGTTGCGTTCAGCTTAATCAAGGCCTCCGACCTCATTCTCGTCAACGAAGAAGGAAAGGTCATTGATGGTGGCGAGTGTCGACTGCTCAACACGGCAGCTTACATGATCCATTCAGCGGTGCATCAGGCAAGGCCCGAAGTCAATGCTGCGGCGCATTCGCACAGCTTATACGGACGCTCGTTCTGCACGCTGGGGAGAAAGTTGGATACAATCACGCAGGACTCGTGTGCGTTCTATAATGCAAGTCTGCATCTGGTCCTTCCCATGCGAGCGGCACTGCTGACACATCTGCAGGACCACGTCCTCTACGACTCGTTCAATGGCATCGTGCTGGCGGAAGAAGAAGGCAAGAACATCGCCAAAGCAATCGGTCCCCATAAAGCGGCACTCCTGCAAAACCACGGCCTCCTCACTGTTGGAAGCACGATTGAAGAAGCTGTATTCTGGTTCGTGAGCTTGGAGAAGTGCTGCCATGCACAGCTTATGGCGGATGCTGCGGCTGCCGGACGTGGGGGTGCTACGGTCAAGATTGCTGATGAGGATGCGCGGTTCACGTATAATACTGTCGGGACTCCCAAGGCGGGTTGGTTCTCGGCGAAGCCACTCTTTGATGTGATCCACAAGGAGACGGGTGGGGATTATCTGGAGTAGGGCGGCAGGGTTGTAGTAGGGTGTTTCCATGGACAACAAGCTGCAATCGCATGACGGGAACAAACTGACCATGTGACTTGGTTGTTAATCCTGCGGCGTGGTCGTCCTTTCTCATCCTAGATTTGATCCTGGCGGCAATCCTCGGATGTACCGCTAACCCTATTGGGAAACTTCCATGAAAGCTTCATCAAGTTCGCGTCCCGGCCCACAGATCTGCCCAAAATGCTTGATTGTGGGAGACAATTGGCGTTCGCGTACCCATATATGTATGTCTGAAGTCCCTAGAGAGCCGCAGTGCGCCGCGTACTGATTTAAGCCGTCCAACGTAGGCCATCCATGCCGAAAGTAAGCGGCGGCAGCTCTGACCACCACCATCACCATCAAAGCTCCAGGCCCCACCCTTCGTACGAAGCAAAGTACATCCAGCACAACTCCAACCCCGGACGAAAGTTGCGGTGACTCTTTTACTTCTGCTATCACGTGCTGGAAGTATTTGTGGTGAGAGCACGTCAGCAGCATGGTTACACTGTCTTTGTTTGCGTGGAAAAAGCTGTGAGGCGTGCTGGAGCTTGGGGCGACGACGAGCTGCATGAACCCTGGGTGAGGGGTGCATGACATAGAGCTTTCTGGTGCCTGCACGCCGCAACACTTGACCGCACAGCGACGAGCGGGGTCTTGCTTCGAGTGACGGTCCCGAGGAGCTAAGACGAAGAGCGAGTCTGTAAAGCTCACGCAGATACGCGTTCGCGCATGCGCCAATAGCACCACCTCCGCCGCTGCACCAAAGGCGCCCCAGCTACGGCTCCGCCATGCCGAAAGGACCGGACGTAATCATCATCGCGCGGTACGTCTCAGCCCCGCTCCACCATTCTCTGCAATCTCAGCTAACGCTTGTACGATCTCTATAGCCACGGCGCCCGCCTCGACGCCGCCGACAAGCAATGGCATCTCACATCGCCAACCCCGTATGATCCACCCCTCACCTACGGCGGCTGGTTACAGGCAAAGGCCCTGGGGCTCCGCATTGCCGCGCTCCTCCACGCACGTGAGCACGAAACGAAGAATGGCGAGGATGCAGACACAGCACATCTAGAGTCTCGCGCCTTGGATGCGGGGAAGGAGACAAATGGAGTGAGCGGGGACTTGAGCAAGAAGAGAAAGAAGCATAGAGTTGTTCTACACACGAGTCCGTTCTTGAGATGTATACAGACGAGCACGGGCATTGCGGCGGGGATCGCGCAGTTTCAACCTCCGACAGAGGATGGTGAAGGTGTGGGTACGACAACGGCGACCAAGTTGAATGTACCGACGCCGGCGAAGGGGAGGAATGGCTTGCTTGGAGCTAGTGTGTTAGCAAAGTCACCGCGGCCTACCTCACCCGCTGTGCAGCCTGTGCACACGATGAAGCCGGTGGCGGACCCAAATCTCGAAGTCTCCTCAAGGCGGCGCGCGGGACCAGACAAGATACTGCTGAGGATCGATGCGTTCCTGGGCGAGTGGCTGTCACCGGACTACTTCGATCAAATCACACCGCCGCCGAACTCGACGATGATGGTTGCGGGCGCGAAGGCGGACCTGCTGAGAAGAGGGGACTACGTGGAAGTACAGCCAACTGTGCCTCAAAGCAAGGGTTACTTCCCGGGAGGATGGAAGAGCAATACGCCCTCCGCTGTTACTAGCCGAAAGAACACTGAGAACACACTAGCAATGGGGAGTCTAGCTCAAGCTTTGCCGATTCGTGAGCGGTCGAGCAGTCAAAGCGGTCCGTTGCATAGGCCGAGATCAAGAGACAACGCTGCTGCTTCGCTATCTACGGCACACAAAGTACCTAGCTATATCTACGACCCGCCGATACCGTCGTATGCTGTCTCGCCGGCGGATCCTATACCCCGAGGATACGTGAGCCATGCGCGGGATGCATGTGTGGATGTCGATTGGCAGTGGGACAGCATGCGAGAACCGCAGGAATGGGGCGATGGCGGCGAATATGGCGATGAGTGGAGCACTATGCACAAGCGCTTTCGTAAGGGCCTTGCCGGAATGATGAAGTGGTACACAGAGCATAGCTCAATGCCGCCCAAGAACCAGTTCCCCGGCTTCACATTTAGCGAGCGTCCGAAAGCTCCACTACATCACGCTGCTACAGACCCCGGACCCAAAGCCGGCGAGAACGACGAGGATGAAGAGGACGAGGAACTTGTGCTGGTCTTGGTCACGCATGGCGCAGGTTGCAATGCCCTTCTTGGCGCCATCTCCAATCAACCCGTTCTCATCGATGTCGGTCTCGCCGCCATATCTATGGCCGTACGGCGAGACGAACCGCGAAGACCATCCGTTCCGATGCTCCACCGACGCGCATCAGTTGTGGATCCCGGGATGTCAGATATCTATGAGATGAAACTGCTCGCTTCAATCGACCATCTGCGACAAGGTGTTGACCCGGCGAAACCACCACAAACCCAATCACCAGCTGGCATAGCTAGCCCATCCTTCGAATATCGCAGACGCTTTGGTTACGGATCAGGCAGCACAATCAGTCCGATTAGCGCAATCGATTCACCGTTTGCGCTCGGTGAGCCGTTGCGGAGTGGATGGAATAGTTCGCTGGGGAGTATGCGGAGGAGCAGTACATCCGGGGGCGGATCTGGATCGAGAACTCTCTCGTCAGGTTACTCTGCGGGTACGGCGAGCCCTACGCCAGCTTCAGGCCTTTGGAACAGTCCGAAGGTACCGAGCATTGATAGCTTCAGCGAAGGGCGAAGGAGCCCAGGCGCGGACATGGTGCTCAACTTTGCGAACCAGGCGCCCAAACCATCAACTACTTCATCGAACCCCGCCAGCAACCCCACTCCTACAACTGATACGACACCTATCCCCAACTTAGATGGCACTTCTTTGTCCGCACGGATTGGTCTCGGCATTAACAGTAACGAGGACAAAGAAAAGGACGACAATGTCGCGCCGCTGAGGAAGACGGCCCCTGCGGCGAGGTCAACTAGTATGAGTGGTGGTGCTAGTGGGCTATGGGTGCCGAAACCTCAGAGCACTGTTAGTGGGCTCTGGGGACCGCCGCGTTTGGAAGAAGTGTACGAGCATCCTTATGATACGCCGAAGCGGAGGTGGACGGTTAATGAGAGGGATTAGTGGCGTTGCTGGATGTAGATAAAGATTCGGGTGTCATTGCAAATGAGGGGCGGTAGGGTCATGGAAATGGTGTTTGATACCTAGGCTCGGTGTTTACTGTGTGGATTCGTTGGGTGGGCGGGGTTCATGTGTATATACTTCTCTTCTCTTCTCTACGGACGTGGAATGGCATGGCATATATACTTCTCTCTTCTAACTACTTTCTATCGGACTTTAACCATCACCTTCTGTGCATGTAAAACGATAATACTCATCATCATCACCTCCGCCCCTCGTCATCCCGTCCATCCGGTCATCCTCCCCGCGTATTTTCTTCGCGCGCACTCGCCATCCTCCCATCACTTGGTTGGTCGTCGTTTTAGTGCACAGAAGCCGAAGACCGGGCCGCATGGTTTCTGTCACGTGGCGCGCAGTTAGGAAGTTGAGTGCTCTGATTTCTACACAAGCTGAGTACCTAGCTATTTATACAGAGAGAGTCCCTAGTACAGACCACCTAGGGACTAGGTTTAATTAAACGTTTCCCTATTTTCTTAATATTACTATATTAACTATTACTTTTAGAGAATCTCCTTATTAAATAGAGTTCTAAAGTATTCTATTAAGTAGATAGTTATAATATATCTTCTTAGCTTAGAGGTATCTACTACCCGTAAAGCTAACCTATTTAATTAAGCTTTTAATTTTAATAAGACTTAATTACCTTATAAATTATATATATTTTTATTTTAGAAGAATCTTAGTAAGTCTATTAGTAGGTATCTTAGAGGTAGGTAGCTATTATATATTAAGTCGGCCCTAGCAGACTTCACTGCGTTTTTTACCTGGCGTAGTCTCTGCAGCGATCAGCACTCTAGTTGTAGGGTTCGTTGCTCATAGAGTTCACATTGGCTGGGCAATCTCATGTGGCATGCTACTGACAACTGTGGGGATTCTCCTCATGTGCGTTATACAGCCTCAGTGGTCATATTGGGCGTGCGCATTTCTGGTAGTCATCTTAAGTCCTATTGGAGGAGATGCACTCTTCACGATATCAAACTTGATTATTACGTCTGTTTTTCCTCGACAGACGCAAGCACTTGCAGGAGGCGTACTCAACACAATCACGCAACTCGCGAAGACGGTGTCTTTAGCAACAAGCGGCGCTATAGCAAGCAGTGTAACGTCTCACAGTCGTCACGATCCAAAGATATCGCCTTCAGCTCTGATGGAGGGTTACAGGGCCGCCTTTTGGTACTTCTTCGCATTGTCTTGCGCTACCGTATTGCTGTTCGCCTGGGGGTTGAGAGGTGTCGGTAGGCTAGGTATAAAGGCGTAGGCAAATGTGATTAGACTCAAATTGTAAAGATTGCAAAAATAATCAACTATTAATGCAATGCATTGAGTGGATATATACCCATTTTAACACGAATCAATTCGAATAAGTATCAACGCGGCTTGAAGGCGTAAGCCAGAGACTTGTACCTCCAATGTATCATAGCTCGATTTTCGGCATGTCTTTCAAGGTAAGGGCACTCCTTAACCATTTCTTTTAAAGGGCACAATAAGATTGTGGAGAAGGTCCTAGCTAGGGGCGCGAATGTGTGCAACTGCAAAGGTTCGATATTTCTCTCTGGAAATATGGCAGCCATGTTAGTTCAGCCTATTTCTCTCACGCTCTTGCATAGAGACATTCGAGTGTTCGTTCCAGTCTCGTGTGATGTGGGTAGCAAGATAATATCTTCTCGAATCTCATTAGATGCTTCGAATACAGCATATTATATTCGTAATACGTGTATGCCAATTCCCAGTCAGAGCCTAAGACCTGGAAGCCAGAGCAATGCAGCTGAATTGAAGGCTCCCTCCTCCACCATCCGAATTCAACTTTATGATCCTCTTAATTCCCATGTCAAGCGCTCGCAGACTGAGAACGTCCTCGTCGTCAGCAAGATCTCCTCTCTCCAGAGGACCCTTCCTCGACCCTTCAAGCTCCCAGAGCTTCCCACCGCTCTTAACGAAACTCACGAAATGTCCACCATCACGCTCATCCGTCGGATCCGCATAGCTGTCGCCGGCCTGCTCAACCGACTTGTGAGCAATTTCGAATGGCTCGTTGTTGTACAGCATTTCGGCGCGTTTGGTCATGTCCAGTGGTATAGCAAGGTTTCGTATCGCCGCGAGATCCGAATCAGGCTTAATAAAGTCGACGGCCGGGCCATTGATCAAGCTATGTAGTAGACTGATGGAGCCGCAGGCGTGGCCGATGGTCTGCTTAAACCAGATGACGGGCTCGTCAGGTCCGGAGCCAGAGTAGGGTTGCATATCAGCGTCTTCGGCCTTGCGACTTCGATCCCAAGCTGGTGTGAGTGGAATAATGACCAACAGAGCCAGGGCAGGTCGAGGGATATGTGTGAGTAGTTCGGGTTCATCCAGAGAATAGACGTCGTAGAATTGGAGCTCGGACGATAAACCCAACTTGTTTGCCAATTGGTTCATTACATCAGGGTTGTTCTCTGCCATGTGCGATTAGTTTCCACTCAAAGACAAGTGGACCACGGCCCCTTACCAAGCATTGCCCATGTCTTGTTTTCCATGTTGGGAAATCAATAGATGGCGAATGGCAAAAAGTAGGTTAATGATTCAGATCGACGGTTATGTGGGGACACTTTGTGGACGCCGCTTGACAGACTGATCGGCAGCTCAGCTGACGCGACAAGCCAAATACGACAGCGAGAATTCAATTGTTGATCGCAAATCGACAAAAAACACCACAACAGCGAGAATCTCAATCCCTGGAATTATCGCTGAATTTCGGTTGCAAACAATTGCCCTAGACGCCAATTGAATGGCCAGCGCCCAGGCGCAGGAGCCCACTGCGGCGCTAAGTTATCTGTAATGCTCGAAAATCGGGGAAAATCTTGGCAAAACCTTAATTATTTTCGCGCGCCAGCCAATTTGTATACAGAATCTAAACGCCCACGGTACGCGCCTTGTTACCTCCATCAGCTCTGCCACGTTAGTTAAAGTTGTAAAGATGTCTATACTAACCTTTTCTTAGTGTTGTAGTCGCGTAAGACCTCTACATACGCCCTACATGACCAACGCCGACGCGCCGTCGCCACCCCGTCGCCAGACGCGTTCTCGTACAGGCACAACCCGTGTGCCCACTGTCAAGGCCACGCGTAAGTCCCGCGTACGCTGGAGGAGACCTATCGCCGTTAACTTCGAAGTAGAAGCTCCCGCTCCTGCTATAATGACAGGTGGTGGTGCACACAGGACGAAGGCCACGCGTAAGCCTGCCAGCAAACCTGCTAGTCGGTCTAAGAAGTCGAAAACAGCGTCCTGTGACACCCGTGAGGACTCTCTGAGCAGGCGATTTCCCAGGCCTGCTGCCAAACCTGCTAGGTCCGCCATTGTCGTCGTCCTCTCCTCCGCCGTCCCTCCCTCCCACACCTCCGCCTGTGCCTGTGCCAGCGCCTACACCTACACCTACACCTACACCCGTACCGCCTGCTGCCACTGTGGTAGTAGTACCCTCCTCGCCGCTGCGCGCGTCATCGCCAGTGCCTGGCCCTTCGTATGACCTGGAGATTGAGTACACGCTGCGCGTGAACAAGGCAGCAAAGATTAAGGACATAGCTATCTGTAATCGACGAGAGTTCGTGATATCAGATATGGATGACATGGTAGAGCAGATGGTCCGTAATCCCCTGTCTGAAATCGACGGACGAGACTATCGTACACTAGCAATTGGTGTTGCCTTTCGCGCTGGCCGGAGGACGAAGATGTCCCGCTCAGCGTTCAAGCATAAGACGTTGGCTGACTTTGTAGAGTCTGGAGACGCGCTGGTGAGAGACATGGACCGGGCCGCCGAGTCGCTGCGAGGGTGCGATATCCTGGAGATGAGGGTGGACGTAAAGGTGGAGGTTGCCCTCTTACAGAAGGCGTTTCCTCGGACGTATGCCAACGAGCCTTCGTCGCCTGGGCAAGCCAATACTCCGCCGCCAGTCATTGCCGGCGCGCCGGTGCCTCGTGGCAGTCGTACGACTCAGTTACTGCGGGCGGAGGCGTACTTATAATAGTTAATAAGTTCTATTATATATAAAACTCGATCTTTAAGTAATAAATTAGCTATCCTTATAATATTAAGTTTATATATAATAAGTAATAGACGTTCTAGCTCTATTAGATCTAGTACTATATTAAGGCTAGAATTATAGTATTTCTAGATATATTATTATTTAGTCTTATTTCTAAGTATAAAAAGCTATCTATACTAATTACTCTAAGTCTTAAGATAGATAGTAACTCGCGTTATTATAGAGTCTTCCTAGATAGTTATATTAATATTAATAGCTCTCTAAGTATTAATTAATTATTAACGACGAGGGTAGTAATAGTAAGAGTAATTAGTTATAGACCGGGCTTATAACTATTACGTAGCGCGTAGTTAGGAAGTTAAGTACTCTAATTTCTATATAAGCTGAGTACCTAGCTATTTATATAGAGAGAGTCCCTAGCACAGACCACCTAGGGACCAGGTTTAATTAAACGTTTCCCTATTTTCTCAATATTGCCGCATTAACCGTTGCTTTTAGGGAATCTCCTCATCGAATGGAGTCCTGAAGCGTTCTGTTGAGCAGACAGCCGTGACAGTTTCTCCAGCCTCCTTTTTGTTAGAAGTATAGAACTAGTACAGCGACTGCAACAGCATCGGCACGTCTTTCTACCTTTTTTGTGGACAGATCTCCATATCGTCGCCGCGATAACCTTTTCATCGGAGCGTGGATAAGGAGGGCACGCATCATTTTTCTTGTTCCTATGTGGGCGAGCGCGCGGACGGAGGGAGTGGTGGATATGGTGGACTGGGGGCTTTTAGACGAGGGGAATTGAAGGGACGGCGCTCATCAGGAGCGTCAGATTTTCTTTTAATAGGTATGGGCGCGGAGCAGTCGTTGATTGTAAATGATAATGCTTTTGTAAATAATAATGACTTGAGTTCGGGGGGAGGAAGCGCATATTGGAAACATTCTGTTGTCTGTTTGTGGAGATCCGACTCCATAGCACTGTCGGAAGCGTGGTGGGAGCTCGAAAGAGGGGAACAGGTATTCATATACGCTAGATGTTTTGGAGGCGACGAGCACATTTCTTCATCCCAAGAATCTCGGTATTCGTGGCCTCGAAGATTTTGCTCATACGTGCCGCTCGCGCCGTATTGGCTTTGGTAATTTGCTCGCGTGCCTGGCGGGCGAGCTGGGCGTTAGCGAGACATTCTTCCTGCTCTTCGATGGTCATGTCCTGGTCTTCTCCAGCGGACATTGCATCGGCTTTCGCCTTAGCTAGCTCCTCCATCATCTCTGCCTCCTTGAGCAGTTCCTCTTCGGCCGCTTTTCGTGCAGCTTTCTTGGACGCATCAGAGGCGAAGATCGTATCGTCTACATTGAATTTATGGCGGACCTCCTTCCGCTCGTGGGACGAAGCCTTGGGTGGCAGTAGAGAAGGAGGGCCCCACAACAAAACATAGTGACAAATTTGTTCTGGTTTTAGCTGAACTTTCAAGTTCCCGGGCCGCCGAGCATATCGTCGTCTAGCAGTAACTTTTGGAATTGCAGTTCCATTGTTCGGCTCAATGATATTTTAAGCAACGAAGGAGGCCGTGTCGGTCATAAGCTGAGCATTGATATGGCGTTTATCGTATAAGAGGGGTGAGAGATGGAACATGCAACTTGTCTTTGTTGCTTTGGAACGACGTCTCTCATTAAAGGAGGAGATTGATCTTTTGGAAAAGAAGAACAGGACAGAAGCATCTATTACGTCTGTAGGTTTCTTTTGTTGGGACTTAGTAGAGGAGAAGCAAACATAGGATATACGTTTGTCATATATGGAGTTTTGGAAGTTCGTGTGGGCGTGCGAGATGGAGTGGAAAGGCGGGTCCAGGAGACATAGCTACTAAGGCTACATCCTTTAGCGACGCAGACACCATTTCGGCATTTGTCGTCATTTTTGTCAAATAAAGGCACAGGGGAGGAGCCATACAAACGTCAACAAAAGGGTTTAGGTGTAGAAGAAGAAGTCGAGCGCAGGACATATATTCACTCGCTGGACTTTTTTAGAGCAACGCAGGAACGACATGTGATTCAATTCTTTCTTATAATCGAAGCACAACATGGAGGAAGTACAAAGAATTCCTTTTTGCGATCCTTGGTGGGCGTGTCTGTGAAACGCACAGCACATTGAAGTCCAGAGTCGGTGTTTTCCGAGCAAGACTCCATGTGGTCGTTATCCGTAATTTTTCCGGAAGAAGAGCGCACAAGTCGCGACGTTATTTCAGTGTCCAGATTGTTTTAGTGGGATCCCCGCAGGGGGGCCACACAACATAACTATCATTGAGTGGCGTTTGGAGTGCGGTTCTCCACATTCGCGGTTGTGAGGAGCTTTTGGTGGGGAGGAAGGTCTGGCAGCAACGACTAGCTGTTGTGTATTTTCTTTCTGTGGATACAGGAAGCGGTAGACAAGGGACCTAGGACGTGCAACTTGAGGAGTAGAGATCTGTAGAACAACCCCATAGAGAGAATCGCGGTACACGGGGGATCAGTGGCCATATAGGAGAGCAGTTGCTTTCCATCTGATGCAGCTTTGAAAGTGAGGCGATCACATGCCATCGGCCCTGGCATGTTGCTTTTTCGAAGTTAAGACCATGCCACGCGTATCGAGACGATTTGACGGAAAGGCGGTCGCAAGGAGCAACATGGTCTCTTCGACTGGTCGGTTATGGAGGAAGCGAGCCACGAGACATAGCTCGGGAAGAAATGCTCTTTCATGGAGGCTCTTCTGATGTCTTTTGAAACGTTTCGAGAACACCACGGGCATGGTTTGAAATGTTACTTCATCTGTTTTTTGAGACTGCGTAGACATGCGACCATGATATACAGCATTTAGGAGACGATGGGAGAGTTATGGCTCCCATCTTCCAAGTGCAGAATGTGTGTTTCGATTCGATCAGCTTACGCTCTAATAAAATAGTAAAAAATAAATAAGAATAAGACGCAAACGCGCAGAAAAAGCGGATTCTGCGAGCAAGACGGGTGTTTCGCTCCGCAATAATTGGCAAGATTTTCAACTTGGAGAGGGAGAGAACACGCGCCATAAAGTCGTGGAGCTCGAAGTTTTCCGAAAATGTATCGAGCTTTGGCGGGGCCTTGTTCGCCATGCGGCAGCTGGTAGACGTTCTTTTATGAACGAACTAGATATGTGACTGCTGCACATGTTCGTATCTAGTGCTTTTCATTTCCTGCACGGTATGCGTGGAGGAGGGTGAGGCGAAGGGCGACGCAGTCATTCATTCGTGTGATATACGATTCTTAATTTGCGGTTTCGTGATTAGAAACCTCGCTTCCCATAAAACGCTATGTCTAGCGTCTTACAAAATTAATGGGTACTCGGACGCCAGACATCAGACATCAGACTCCTTTTAGAATCTTTTGCGGACGAGACGGCATTTTCATAGCGGTAGTGCTCAATCGATTTGGGGAAAAAATATTCGGAGACGACAGGACATTTGGGAAAGGTGGTTTTATTTTGGTATCGAGATATGCGGGGTCGAGGAGAGAAGGCGGCGCAAAACAGGGCATTGGGGTCGGTTTTTCCATTTCTGGAAAGTCAACTCATAGAGAGCGACCATACATTTTTAGTGTCCAATGTAGAGAGGAGCGTGAAGGAAGAAATCTGGTCGTAAGAGGCGGGTTAATGTACCCCAGTCTCATCTCTCTGACGACGTGCGGAGCGACAACGAAGGGTGATATCGCCGCCATAAGCTCCGGAGCGCTTGCTCAGTCAAGAACAAAAACGCCAAGCTAGTAGGGCTGAAGCATGCCTTCAGCTGCAACAGTTTCGAGTAACAGAATACAACTCGAGACTGAACACAAGTGACCGATGCTTGGGCTGCTATGAGCCTAACAAAGAAGCTTTCGTTCGGGCGGCATTCCGCCAGATAGCTTGGAGTTTGGCGGGCAGGGCCATAATCTCATCATCCAGTTCGTCGCTCATGTCGAAAGCAACATTCAGTCTCTTGTCGCATGGGCCTGGCTGTCTGCTCTCGTCTTTTGTAGGTTCCATTTTCAATGCTGCGGCTGCAGCGAAAAGCGACACGCGATATGGCTGGAATTCTTTATGGATAGCCCTGTAGGCCACATCTTGTAGCGCGTTGATCGCGCAAAATAGTGCTTTTGAAATCCCTAAGTCCTGAATCTCGAGCTCCATAGAAGCCATACGCTGAACTTTCGAAGCTCAGGTCCCGAGACAAGTCTCATAGCATCCTAATCTCCGGGCCTTTGGAATACGGGACACCTCATAGGAAACACGCTGATCCTTTTGGGCTATCTCCGCGAATTTAGTAGCACACGGGCTTGGGTTCACGTTCTAAGCGCCTGGTACTTCAAAGAGTTGATCATATGGGAGGGCGACCACAGCTTTGTATTTTGCCGTAGAGGAAATGTCTCCATGGAGGTTTATGTGATTGAATTTGAGTCGACATTGTGCTGTCGGCTAAGCAAGATGCTGGCGTCGCTCCCACCCTGTAGGGCTGCTGTGTTCCGCGAAACTATGGCGCGAATTGCTACCTAGATAGCGGTATGAAGAAACGCAAAGACACATTGCGTGGAAGGGAACTTCGATAATCCCTCTAGATAAGAGTGAAATTGCGACATCTCCGTGCCACTCCAGCCATGTAGGCTGTCTCGATACGGCGGCGCGCGGCACATTGAGCTGACTTTTTGTGTTTTTTCAAGAAGCTCTGTAGTAGCTTTACTCTAACGCCCTTCATGCACAGCGAACGTACGCCTTTTTGATCTCGCGCCTCATCGAGAGTGAATATAAGGTGTTTCGGTTTTTGGGTCTGCACGCCATCGTGCCCTCCGTCTCGATTTTAGGCTGGTGCTCAAGTCGATGTGAGAAAAGTAGCATTGGGAATGGGGAGATTTTATAAAGAGGAAAGAGTGCACGAATAAGGCATAGGGGCAAAGACTAGGAGTTACTGACGATTCCGTATGTAAGTTCCGACTCTGTACTTTAGACAGCTTTTAAGGCAATGAACGCCTCTAGCACTTTTTCATAATTCTTTTCGCTTCTAATCGAGAGTTCAAAGAACTGCGGCAGGCAATCATTGAATAATAAGACCATGTGGTTTTTGAAGGATTTTCAACCAAGGAGTCGGTAACATAGATAAGGCCGGCATGGTTTTAGACATGAGGATCTTGAAGCCACACTAAGGCATGGCCAGTGCGAAATCAATCCAAAGGACGTGGCCTTGTTGAAACGAGACAATGTCATGTTTCTTTTGCTCAGGTCCATTTGGAGAATACCAGAAGCGAAAAATATGCTTCAATGCCCGAGTCACTCCTGAGAGAAGAGAGCAAACCAGCAACACTTCATGGTCCACGTCTCCCAAGCATTCGTTTCAGGAGTAGGCACACTCCGATTTTCTCGCTTCCATGATTATAATAAACCGCTGAGCAAACAAAAGGCAACCCATCGCCTTTTTGCATGATGGTTTTAGAGGGAGTTCTCTCCATTAGTCGCTCTTCAGCTTTTTTTTTTGTAAACAAGGCACAGAGTCGGGTGAACGGGCGGGGATCATGAACGGAGTTGAGGTTTGGTGTTTATACATTCCAACCCCGTCGGAAAGCGGACCACACAACGACTAGGATCGATGCTCATAGAAACCCAATCAACAGTAGCGAGTTACGTTCAGAAAGGTTTCTGTACGACTTCGCAACCCCATGATCGATTTCATGCCCACTAGAGAGCCCAGAAGCACGGAACTAGCATCCTGGACTTTCAAACCCAAGAACGAGGCACCACATATTTTTGGGTCTTGCTAGGTTTCCAGTCCCACACCAAAGCGCGCCACCTCGACCAGAGTAACGCCATATTTTAGCGACGGAAGCGTCCCCCATAGCAGCCACAACATCTGCTTCTCGTTTTTAAAATTGAACATAAGAGGTTCAACTGGTGTGAGTGACAAAGGAGGAGCGTCACAGGGTTTATATACTCCTGTAGCCCAACGCTAGGCTGCACGGCCGTCAGCAACGTTTGCCATTTTGACCTCAATATGCCAACCACCACCACTTCACAGCGTTGATGATCATCGCTCGTAACCAAACAAATAAAATACTCTAAAAAAGCTGGAAAGCCTATGTTTGTGTCTTTCATAGAACTCTTTGTAGAGTGCTTTTCGTCCGCAAATCCGAACATATTGGAGGTTTTCCAGTGTCTCGAGTAGTTTTAGATCTAGAGACGAAAGACCATTGCCGTGCAGTCGTAAGTTGCGAAGAAGAAGAAAAGAGAGCGTGTTTATATACGCACTAATGGCGGGGCTAGACATCGGTTACAAATCTAAGATGAGAATAGTGATGTGTTGGGACTGGGCTTGTTTGAATCTGGGAGGCTGAGCGCACGAGAGCGAGCGGAAGAAGAATGAATCACTAGGTGAAGAGATGGTTCGTCTGATTTAAATTATCCATTACTAGCTAAACTCGCCCCCGCAGCCGTGGACTTATTTTTTTTTACTCCAAAAGAAACGCCGATCCTAGCTCCGATATCCCAAGAATAATGTAGAAGCGAGAGACATGAACACGGCTGTGCGTCTATATGCCGCTAATAGATCCCGTCTACATAGAAAACGGAAATAGAAAACATCTCATGGAATTACTCGTCAGGAGGCTCACGCGTTCTAGTTCCCGCCCATACCCAAGTCCAAATCCATGTCCATATCCAGATTGAAAGTCAATTCATTATCATCCCAACCCATGCCTTCAAAGCCCGAACTGACAGGCATGCTAGAGCTCATTCCTGCAGCCGTGCTAGGAAGATTGAAGCCACCGCCTATCTCATCCCAAGCAGGGAAGCCAAAGTCTCCAAGGCTAGCTTCACTTGAGGTAGTGCACGGCATCTCAGTGATGGGCATCATGAGCGAATCGGGTGCCATCGAGCACTCCAGATCGGAAGTGGGCGTCTTGCCACGGGTGCAGCGTCCGTTGATGGTGGTCAAGCCTAACTCGCCGTCTTCGCCGATACAGAGGCCGCCGGCTCCGACACACTCAAGCTCGTCGATAGGTGCGTCCAAGCTCTGGAAGTCAGCAAATGTAGTGACGGGAAAATTTGAAGCGCCAGAAGTAGTGCTGGAGGCTGTGAGGCCGGGTAGGGTGAACGGTGCAGATGCATAAGCAGCTTGCGAGACCATCGTACCAGCTAGCGAGCATTCAAAGGCAAGCGCCCGAGCCGTAGGGTCATGGTAGGAGTTTTTTACGCATTGGAAGTCGTTGAGACTGAAGCTCGAATCCAATCGTCCGTTTGATCCTATGCCTAGGTCCTCAAAGATCTCGTGACGTAAACCGATGTCCTGTACAGGAACGGAAGCGCCGATACCATGAGCTTTTTTGAATAAGTTGAGCCACTCCGGATTATCCGCAGCGGTTTGTTCCCAGCCGTCGTCATCGTCGTAGAGAATGCGACGAGCTTCGCATTGCAACATTCTATCTGTCAAGGAGTCTGACCCGTGTCGCTCAATATACTCGCGGGCGTAGCGACCGAGACGAAGGGTGAGTACCTCCCAGCAGGTCGCATATGGATGTGGCTTTTGAGGGGAGGAGGCGCTTCTCGTTTGCGGTGTGGTATGTTGCGTAGTAGTGGGGCTTATGGAGTTGGTCTGGTTTGGTGGAGTGGGGCCTATGGACGATACATTCGGGATAAGAAACTCCAAGTCTGCTTTTTGAAAGTTCAAAATTGGAACCTTCATTGACGAAAAGTTCGTGGCGGAGAATGGGAGGGGTGATTTGGTTTCGTTGGCGATAAGGTATGGCGGCATAGCATTGGTGACATGGGCAGCGACGTGCGGCTCGAGTCCCCTACACCCTTTCCAGTTTTTCATCGTTGCACCGGCGCGGAACTCTTTCGCTAGGTGATCGACTCTATCTTGCCATTTATCGAAGTTGACGCCGCAGAACCCACATCGCGATTTGATAGTCTGTGCTTCTGCTTTCCAAGAATCCATACTGGGAGTCATCTTACAGCCATGCCTGCGAATGCGAAGTCAGCACATAGCAACATAAATCGGACCAAGGACGGCAGGCCCGCGAAAAATAACGAGTGTACTCACATCAAACGCAGATGCTGCCTCAAGTGATCCTTCCGATAGAACGTCCGTGCTTCCAAGCCTTTCTCCTCACAACTTCGGTGATTATGACTCTCGAGGTGCTCTTTGCTCGGATCGAGCTCATCGCAGTACACGCACTTACGCTGTCCAGAGGACGAGCAAGTGATGACATCGCCCAAAGGAGCGCATATCCACTTCTCAAGGGACAGGTGGAGCGACTTCTCATGCCGAGACCAATCATACTTTGATTTGAAGCGGTCGGTGCAAAACGTGCACTGGAACAGACGTGGCTCATCCAAGTCGAGCTTCGGCGTTCTGGTAGGCATGCGTCGTCGCCGGCGCCTCTCCTTCGACTTCAAGCTACTAAAGGAGCCCAGTGAGTGCCGTGAGCTGTGCGAATAGGCCGAATTGTGCGAGCCCATGGATCCAGACGATACATTCGTGAGGCCCGTTTCGAGGGAGGTCGTTGACGGTGCTCGGAAGACTGAAAAGCTGCCCGTACTGCCGTTGGAGTTCTCTTTACGGTAGCTACTAGTTGCGCTAGCCGCTTCGGGAAAGTCGAATCGCTCGACGTTGTGTACGATAGCTTGCAAGGGAGCCGGTTCGTTTTCAGGGGGAGAGTGTTTCCATCGCTCGAAAGGATCTGTCGCGAGTTAACCCATACAATCCTGCTGCTGTGGTGCCGGCGCCATATCTAGCGACGCGCTGCGGGGGTCCGCTCGGCTAGCAATGCGAAACTTGAAGAAACGTCCA
This sequence comes from Darksidea phi, assembly GCA_030770425.1. Taxonomy (NCBI): domain Eukaryota; kingdom Fungi; phylum Ascomycota; class Dothideomycetes; order Pleosporales; family Lentitheciaceae; genus Darksidea; species Darksidea phi. Next base: position 80,319 of record JASJFT010000031.1, on the reverse strand, counting down.
TTGCTTGTCGGGGTCGCGGACCCGTTAGATTCAGAGGTATACGTACTGAGTGACTCCCAAGTCCTTCCCGGTGGTATGTTGATGGCCTCTGTCGACGGCCTGATACTAGGTGACGCGCTCCGCTTCGGGCGAGCCTTCTGTCGTCGCCGCGTGTTCGCCATCCAATTTGATATTTGACCGATAGTGAGGCCGGTCTGTTCTTTCAACGACTCCTTCTCCTCATCGGTGGGATATGGATGATCGATGTGCGCGACTAGCCAGTCCTTCAGAATCTTGACTGCAGCACGAGGGAACCGGGCCGCAGCAGCCCCCTTCTTGGGCTTGTCTTCGGTTTGTTCGTCTTCAATGGGTCCCATGTGACCAAGAGAGCGCATCGGCTTCCTGCCAGTAAGACCACCGTAAAGCCGCTCGCTGTCCTCGGCCACACTATCTAAGGTTTCAAGAGCCGTCTTCGATTTTCGCATGATCATTACTTGATCGCAACTGTTGAAGCTGCACGGACGGAAAAGAGCATTGCAGGGTGAGCAGCCGGAGGATTTGCCTTCGCCAACGTTGTAGATGAAGCATTCGAGAGACTTGGATCGGCAATAATCACAAGGATTCGCGGGCTTCTGATATCGCGGGAGCCAACTGGAGAAATCGGTGTTGAAGTCGTCGGTCGGAGCGGTATCCTCTGGGAGTAAGTCTGGAAGAGCAATATCCTGATGGAAGGCGTGGCAGAGGCACCTGCGATATATTAGAACAAATATCAGGAGAGGTGAATGGAAGAAAACGTAGGAGCGTAAGATTGAACACAGGTACATCTAGCTGTGTGCAGACAGCCGTCCTGATACAAGCCCCTCGAAGCATGAACATATGAAAGTGGAGCGCCCTTTCTGTTCACCAAGCTCTTCAAAGATAATACAATAGCTTTCGAAAGAACAACCAGATGGCCCATACGTTTTTGTATGTGCATAATGCTCGCTGGTTACTTTCAATAAGTCACATTTCCGACAGGCTATCTCCCCGGCTATGAAAGGCCAAACGGCACACTCTTAGTCTAACCCATGGCAAGCATAGGCGGAAGTGCCAAGAGACATGCTTTCTCTCCGGCATTGAAGAATACTAGATTCGCTAGTAAGGAAAGAGTGTACGAAATTGGCAACTCACCCATCATCTCCTTCTTGACCAAAAGCGGGACAGCCTACGCGATGTCCACCGACCCGAGACGCCGGTCGACTCGTCTCTGGTGAGACTTCAGGCATAGCAGCATCCCCGAAATCGAAGAACTGCCCCATATCGGATGTGACGTTAGGCGTCGCCATGTTGACAGCTTGTCACCCAACTTGGCAAAGACAAGAGGCACAATAGGCTTCACGCCCTCCGAAAGATTGATGCAAGAACAATTGCGCCCTCCGAGATGACGACAAGGCGCGGAGGAGGGGAGCTTTGCAAGAAGTATGAGGTGTCGAGGCGCTGCGTGGAATAGAGCTGGAAAAAGGCATTGGACGAAGAGTCAGCTCATGCGCTTGCTGCTTTGGGATGATTTTTTGACATGAAGGGCGCGCAGCGCAAGGGGTCCGTGCATACGCATGCAGCATGGCTTTGCCGATAGGCTGAATGCCGGTCGGTTAGATATCGATGGCTGTAACTATTTTGCGAGCTGAGTAAGGCGGTTGATGACTGATTCATCAAGATGATGCAACTAACGAGAAAACGTGCATTTTTTAGGCCTGACGAGATAAAAGCAACTATTAGACTCCCCTGTCTCTTCTTTGAAGCGTGGAGAAGGTGTCAACTTCTCATATTGATGCTGTGTGCGCTTCGGAGGGTTTTCTGTTTTTTACCAGGCTTTTTCCCGCCAAAGTCCAAAACGAGTTAATTGCGCTCGTACCGCTAGTTCATCCGCTGACAAAAGCCTCTCCACCTCCACTGGACATGTGCCCAAAATGGAGTCATCTCTCCAAGCCCGTCTCTTGGTTCGCTATTCGTCATTCTAGAAGGCGGTAGGCTCTCATAGCGAATGAAGGAAAATACTACCACGGTAGGGTTCGGCGTTGCATCGCCGAGGATGCGTCTTTGCAAAACAGGCAGGTCGAGCCGTAGGCAGCGTCTGCAGTAAGATCCGTGGTGGTGAGCGTGTCTATCCGGTGACGTCGTTTGGCCGCATTTCGGAGGGGTGAATGCGAATTGTACGATGCGACGAGGTCGGCGAGAATCCTTCCGGCGTTAACCGGTCATGGCCGCGGCAACAATAAACTTGAAGATAATTTGTGGCTCTGAGAGGAGCGGTAAGTCTATAGGGGTGAGAAAACAAGCCATAATGGTGAGGTTGGTACACGTAAAGTAAGGCGAGTCAACCTTGTGCAGAGGGCAGGCACGAAGAAGATCTGCGATTTGAATATGAGAGCGCGATACAGTAATGCATGAGTACCTCGAGGCTCCAAATGGTGCAGTAGGTTCTCCACCGAGGTAACGATGTGAGGACGAGGTTGACGTCGGGGAGGATTGGAAATTGGGGTGGTCGTTGCGAAGGATGCTGCAATCGCAGACTAATACGTGATCCTTCGTCTATATTCTTTTCCCTCTAGGAGGATACGCGGTCTCCAATTAGTATAAAGGAGGGGGCTCCTATACTAGCTATCCGTCTATTTATCGTAGTAATCTCCCGTTCGTCTAAAATAGAGGCTTCGGAAAGTGCCACTTTTCGTGATACCTTGCTCGTTCTTCCTTCCCTCCTTCGTACAGAGCAAATGGCCGTTGAGGAAGAACAATGCAAAACGTCCACAGCTTCGCACGATGTCGACTCCAACCATGACCCCTCCACTCATGGAGCCTCTTCATTTTCGTCACATCTCTCTGTCTCGGCGCCGTACACTACGGACCCGATATGAATTTCATTGGCGTTGCAATTCCTGTCATAACGACGCAATCCCACTCTCTCGACGATATTGCGTGGTACAGCGCAGCTTATTTGTTGACGATCACGGCGTTCCAGCCGTGCTTTGGGAATGTGTACAAGTATTTTCCGGCGAAAGTGGTATTTGCGGGTAGTATTTTGTTGTTCGAAAGTACGCATAGCGTTCGACCCGCGCGCTGGATAATGGACGATTGCTGATTAGGGATGGATAGTCGGATCCATAATATGCGCGACGGCCAACTCGTCAGTGGTCTTGATCTTTGGGCGTGCGTTCCTCGGATTTGGAGTGTCGAGCTTGCTCTAAGGTACACTGGGAATTGTCTCATATATCGTGAGACTGGAAAAGGCCCCCATGTACCAAGGTTTCGTGGCTGACGCGGCAGCAGCAGTGCCACTGCTGGACCTGTGATTGGAGGCGTACTGACCGATCATGTTGGTTGGAGTGAGTGAATTCGTACGTGCCTATGGCTCGAGGTGTGCTCGCGTCCTGATAGGGTGGTGTTTTTGGATGTACGTTGGTCCTACCCTTTAATGAAAGTAGTCTGTGGCGGAGAAGAATAGTAATGTGCCTATCTGAGCCGCTATTCTCGTTGCTATTCTTTTCTTCGTCGCTATATCGCCGGAGACGAATAAGAGGAACCTCTCCCTCCCCATTGCGGATAAGTTGAAGCATCTCGACGCCGTTGGCACAATCGATTTCCTCGGTTCCATAGTTTCGCTCTTCCTCGTCCTCCAATGGGGTTGCCAAACGATCCCTTGGGGGAGTGGAAAGTCTATTGGACTGTTTGTTTGCTTCGGCGTTTGTGGTATCATCTTCATCGCTCTCCAATGGCGCCTAGGAGAGTATGCAACTATACCGTTTCGAGTAGTTCGGATTCAATCCATTTACATGGGTGCGCTGGTGTTGCTCACCCTTGGGACTGCTAGTATATCGGTAAGAGTCCAGACTCCGACCCAGAGGGGTATACAAAGGCTGATATGAGTGAAGCTGGCGTTCTACCTTCCGCTCTATTTCCAAGCTATACGGCGTGTATCCGCTACACAAAGTGGAGTTAAATGGCGGCTTATGTCGCGCCGTCTATTGTAGCAATTGGTGTTACTAGGCTTCTCGTGTCGAGGTTGGATTTTATGTACGCCTTCATTTTACTACTATGAGCATTTAGTCTTGGAATAATAGCTGATGGTGGAAGGTTTCGTACATGGTCGTCGGTATCACGATCGCGAGCATTGCAGCCGGCTTATTAACCTGCCTCGTTGCTTATACATTCACGACTGAATGGGTATTACTGGTCATTGTGGACCGGATTGGGATGGGTATGGCGCAGCAGGCTGTTCTCGAGTAAGCTCAAGTTCCAGCGACCCTTATAAGGATGCCTAGGCTAATGCGTGGAAACATGCCCGAAGATACTACGACTGGAAACGGTAAGCCATGCCCTCTTACAAAAAATAGGTTTGGAACGATTGCTGATCTTGGAAAAAGCCATCGCGATCTTCTCATGGCAACTAGGCGGTGCAATAGCCGTCTCCACCAGCCAGAACCTGCTCCTCAGCAACCTCAAACCCAGCATTCCTGCGCATACCGCGGAAATCAGCGTGCAACAGGTCATCGACGCAGGTGCGGGTGGGCTCAAGACAATTGCGCCTAACATGGCCGTGTTGCAAGATCTGAGAGGAACTTTTGTGCTTGCATTGGCGGGACATGTCTTGCGCTTCCTTTTGCGGCGGGTATTCAGTGGCTGAAAATAAGAGGGTTGCTGAGAAGAGAAGGGAAAAGGAGAGAGAGAAGAAGGGGGAGCTGATGGGAGGAGGGGAGGAGAGTGTTGAGATGAAGTCGAGAGAGTCCTATGTGGCGTAATCTCGAAAGTATAAAACAGGAACGAACACGTGGGTTCGCGAAACAAAGTCTCGATAAAAGTCAAGAATCCAGATCTGCAGCGAGGACGTTCAATTACGCATGGTTCCAGGTATCGGGCCGGGCCCGATGAAGATTTGCCTGGCTTCATCACTCACTCTTGCTACTCAAAGTCAAGGGTGCCGGGTAGGTAGCGACCTGAACCTTTTGGGCGATGATGCTGCCTTCTAGCCAATTTATAGCGCTGTCCCTTTCATCACGCGCGGCAAGCCATGTGAAATGCTGTCGAGAGGTGCATGCGATGTTCTGAGTGACAGTGAGGACGTCTGCTAAGGCTAGCCAATCACGCCGCTTTCGGTTCCCAAGATTAAATCCATGGCGTAACTCTCTATATCGGAATGAATAAACAGCGTCCATCTCAGCACGCGAGTCTGCAGTCCGACATTGCGTTGTTCGTTCAGTCGCTCTAGCAGCTGGTGCTGCCTCCGCGCGATTGACGCGTCTGAAGGCCATGACGGTTGCGCCTTGGCATGGTCAATTAGAACTGAGATGTCGATGTTGTTCGCGTGCTTGCGCCAAACTCCGTCGTTGTGGATACTGAGTCGCAGTAGGAGATGTACCAGAGACGAAGTTCTTCCGGAAGGCGCTCAATGATACTTTGGCGACTCGACATTACGGTGGTAGATGGTGGTGGAGGCAGGCTCTGGATGAACCAAAGAAGCAACAATGTGGCTGACTTAGCCCTTCGGGTCCTCTCCAACGTCGATGCCTGAAGCTGGAGCAGTGCGCTATAAAAGGCCTGCGTGTCCTAGGTCATCCAGCTTTCCTACCTTCTAGTTCCCTCACTGTCGTCCGGAGCGGCAATTCCACGTTTTGTTGCCGATTGGGTTTGCGTGTATATGCATGGGATGCGGGGGGGTCGATACCGGGCCGCAAACATCACTGTGAGTTCGCCACGGCCACCCAAGCCGCCCTTGGAAATTTCTCATAGCCCCAACAGCCATCGCCACGCAGTCCAAGCCTGAACGAGACAGTCTTATATACATTTCCCCTTTGCGATGACGCGATCGTTATACCACAGTATGGCAATTTGTCGATGAGATAGCCGGAGCTTGGCTGCCCCGCTGTAGAAGGACGCTCCGACCAGCGATGCCAGCGCATCCACGCATTGCACAGCTGTCCAATACCGGAACCATCCCATAAGCCGCAAAACTAGCCAATTCCCGCCCGCAGCTCCATCCACAGCATCATGTAACATGTACACCGTCACCGCCTTTGCCCTTTCCAAACGGCCGGCGATTCGCCTCAACGCCGCCCGCGAAACCATTTAGCCCACACCAAACCGCACCCAACCGTCGTCTCCCACATCACTCTCCACGGCTGGCTTCACGGAATCACTGATTCTTCTCGCACCGCTCGTACCTCGGAAGTCCAGTAATAATGCTAGCGGGCAGCTTGATGATTACGTGCTGAGATGGATGCGGCTCCGAATTGTGCCATTTGCAATGCGCCTGCGTATCCGGAATGTCCCTGCGAGTCGGAGCGGCTGCAGATTGCCGTCAAGCAAGCCGAGCAGCGCGCGATGGATGAGAAGCTGACCGAGCTACGGTGTGCATTCCCCCATCTCTCATCCGATATACATGGAGACTGATTGTACACAGTGACTGGGTCATTGCCCACTCGCGCCAGCACATCTTGAACCAGTTCGAACGGCTCACGTCGACCCGTAAGGCCGCACACTCAGCCTACCTCGCCTCGCTCCCCAACTACAGCATCTACATGCAGTACTCGGGCCATCCGCCGATACACCCAATGTACATCGACAATCTGCAGCGACAGATCGCCGAAGCGCACGCCGAGTTGAAACGGGGTATCGATGCCGACTGGCGCGCATCGGTCCTTCGCTATCCAGAAGTGCTGGACTACTTCTACAGTCTGGTGGAGCTGCGATTACCTAGCGAGAGGTCACCTAGGGTGGTGGAGCCGCCGTTCGCTGCTGCGGGTTATGCCGATACCGGCTTCATGGCGCACTCAAGGCTAGGCAAAGAGAAAAAAAAGAAGAGGAGAGATTCGTCTCTGGCACCACCGGATCGAGGAAGGTTAAGAGACGAGCCGATGCAAACGGTCGTCGGACGAATGATGCGTGCCCAAGGACCGCCACCAGTTCCGACCCCGCCAATTGGGGGCGGATACCCTCGCCCGCCATTTCCTTTCTAAGCCGCTTTCTTACGACATTTCTCAGGACGAAACGGTCATGTGGATAGCTTTGAGTGCGGCTACGACACCAGACATGTGCTATTTCTTTCATTTGCTCGGCCTATACCAATCAATTTTGATTGCACGACTTCAACGACAGCATATCACCGGCGTTACACATGGTCAGTCACTGCAAGCTGGATCTATACTTGCACGGTCATTGGTGGTCGTCATGAAACATGGCATGTTCATGACATGTTGAGCATAGCGACAGGAGTTCTCGGGTTGCCTTTACGAGCGAATTTTCTCATAAGCATCCGCTGTCACGCTGAAATTGAAATACTAGCTTCAATCAAACATCGCACAAGACGTCTTTTGGGTATGCATTGATCCTCTCGGAACTCGGCAACACGCTCGCCCATAGCAGAATTGTTCAATGGTGAATCCAAACACGCCGTCTAAGGTGACTTTAATCGACCCAGTCTCGGGTCGAGAGCACTCCGACAGTTTCTTCATCTCCAGGCACCGGCTTATGCAATTCATCGTGATATAGTCGCAATTTCACACCTCAGCGCGTTGCAAACGTACAGTATCTACGTAGTCTTCTCTCCTCACCTTCAACTTCCTCTCTTGCCATTCCCTGCTGTACGGCTCTCCAAAGCCCTCAAGAATGCTATGAAGGCTGGTTCCGTCGCTGCTTTCACACCGTCTGTACCGTTTTTGCACCTGCTCTCAGGTACGATGTACTGACTATTCGCAATGAGACTTTTGGACCGCCCCGAAGCCGTTTCGAGCTTTGAGAGGGTCTTGTCAACCCCGTTAACAGCGTGTTCTACCTTCCCTTCGTCTTGTTGCTTCATATTCTGCTTGTTGCATCGCGTGCTGTACTTGTCGATGTAGATCGTAGGCATTTCGGTCGATGCTACTTTTTCAGCTTGGGGTTTGGCTTACTGTATTTGTTTGGATTTGCACACTAGGAGTCTCTTCTGTAAGATCCGCACGAAACACATGGCTCGCTATTTAATCCTTACCTTTGTCTCTAGCCGCATGGCGCCTCAGTATAGGACATTGATGCGTGAATACTTCAATAGGATGCAGTGGAGATGACTCACTGCCTCAGCCTTGTATAGCTGGCTGGGTACTAACCTAGATGTTGGGTGACAAGCGGCTAGTATCGCAAATGCGGTCTCGAGTGTTGCTCAATTTGTTTTTACTTGGATATCTAAATGAGCTTGCAAACAATGATTGACAGTGATGGAAAGCGCCTAAATGGGTTAGCATGAGTAGCGTCTTGGCAATTCCGAGGTTCGTAAAAGTTCCGGTAGCTCTACTCGACCCTGTCCATAACCACCACAACGGCGCCACGACCATAGTACCACCACCTCATACCGCAGTCGACTCCTATAATTCCCGTAGAATCGCCGAAGGCCTCATCCCTCCTCATCAGCGCACCATACCTTGCAGACTCCCCGCTCTATTTTACCACAACCCGCGATCGCAACATGGCAGATAAGAAGGCTGGCGCATATGGTGCGAAGCCTGGCGGTGGCGATACAGACTTCCGTAAGACATATGACCGCGAAGAGTATGCACGGCGGGCGGAAGAGAGGGCTCGAAGAGAAAAGGAAGAAGGAGCTGCAAGATATCAGGCCAAACTGGAGGGGAAGACATACCATCGACCACGCGCGAGCACCCCGGAAGACCTAAAGGAGACAACAGCGCGTAGTACTCGCTTTGACCCTACTAGCATGATTGGAAAGACTACTCTCATTGCAGCTGGCTCAGGAGTTGGGAAAAAGAACAAGTCTCTAGGAATATGGTGTGATGTTTGCGAGTTAGCTTTTTCGGTTTGTCCATCCTAATTCATTTCAAAGAGTAAAATCTAACACTTTTCAGAACAACATCGAGTGGATTGAGCATATCAACTTAAAATCGCATCAGATGAGGAGCGGGCTGTCTGGTGAAGTGAAACGCGCGACGCTAGAGGACGTGCAAGACAGGCTCCGCTACCTAAGCAGGAAAAGAAAAGAAGCAGCAAAGGTGGAGGCATTGGATCTGGACAAGCGACTAGAGGAACGGAGAGAACAAGAGGAGAAGGAACGGGAAGAGAAACGCAGGAAGCGGAACGAGAAACGGAGGTCTAAGAAACAGCAGGAGGAGTGGTAATCCACTGTGGGTAGGATATGCGAACAGGACAGCTATTTGCGGGGCTCAAGCAAAGCAGCTGACATTTCTGTATCCTACATGAGGTCAGATCATTCCCTGCAGTCGAGGGGGCTTCGTCCTCGTCGAGGCTATCGCAAATTCTGGACGAAAAGCGGGCCAAGCATCACATGGCGTTCACACGGATATACCCACTGTCGAGTTTATTATCACTGTTCAATACATTCGGGTCAATTATGCTTCGCATTCATCGGGTCAAAATATTCGGCCATAATAATATATACACGGCCCGATATCGTCGGTCTTTGTCCGACACCACTCTTTGCTCCTCCGAAACTTGTGCGGGGAAACACATGCTCTAATAAGCGCGAAAACATACCTCCAAAAATGCGGCGCACCTAATTCAAGTGTTGGTGTTACTGGATTCGGCCTTTCGGCCTTTCGCGGAGGGACAATGGATTTCTAATCATAGCCTCCTCTACGATACCTTCACATACAAAGGTGTGCGAATTGTTGCACTAATCCCCGGCATCATGAAGCACTAGTTTTGGCTTCTTCAACCTTCTCGTCATTCATCATTCATCGTGCACAACTAGTCATTGCTAACATCCCCGCCTTGGCCACAGACCCGCGTGTTACTACATCTCGTCGTTTTCAACATGGCTGCTATTAACGGTGACGAGCCCAAGATCACCATCTATACGAGTCATCAGTGCCCCTATGCGCATCGTGCGCACATTGTGCTGAAGGAGTTGGGCCTGAAGTACGAGGAGGTCTTTATTGATCTCGAAAAGCCGAGGGAGCCATGGTATCTTGAGATCAATCCGGTATGTGCAGGTACACCGCTGTTAAGTCCCGCATCTTTAATATCATGCAACTCTTTGGTGCATCTGGTACACTATGGATTGCATCCGCATCCTCCAGCAATCGTTTCCTTCTCCCTGCTCTGACTGAAACACTCATCTGCGCGCTCAAATCTCGCTGACAAACCACCCTACAGCGCGGTCTCGTTCCCTCCATCAACTTTAATGGTGAGATTCTCACCGAGTCTGCCATTGTCTCTCAATTTCTCGTCGATGTGTATCCGTCGCATCTTCTCCCCGCTACAGGCAGTGTCGATGCGGCTCTGAAGCGCGCTCGCATTAACTTCTTCATCGACACCTGGAACACCAAGGCGAACAGTTATTGGTACCAAATTGCCAGGAAAGACGGCGAAGAGAGAGATCAGCTGATCAAGGATCTTGTGGCGGTAGTGAAGAAAGAGATCGAGCCGCTGTTGAAGGATGCGAAACCATTTTTCGGGGGAAGCGAGAAGATCACGTTCGCAGAGGTAGGCACAGAGTGCCATCATCGGAATTAATGAGCTGATAAGACAGGCCATCGTCGCCCCGTTTATCTTGCGCCTCTTCGCCTTTGCGAAGCATGGCATTCTTCCCGAATCTCTCCTCGCCGGCCTCAATGATCTTCCAAACTTCTCCAAGTGGGCTGCTGAAGTCATCAAGAATGAGAGCGTGCTCTATATCTGGAACGCGGAAGCACTGATCCCCCTAGCAAAGAAAAGGTTTGAGAAACTGCGGGCTGAGAGCAAGTAAGCCGCGAAAAAGCGAAAAAGCGAGGATGCGATTATCAATCCAGAAGTCCCCCAATGCAAGCACCAATATCTCTATCTATACTCATGCGTAATGCTACTCAGTAATACGTAGCCTTGTGGCTGAAATGCGCGTCCATCGTCTTGGATATCACAAACATTAACGCGAAATAGGACATCCAAACGCCATCTTCGTCGACCAAACGCCTGTGGTCGACATGCAATGAAAGAAGTTGCCTTTTCTGATGCAAAATGCTTGAAGAGAGTCCCGACATGCAGAGCACATTGAAGAGCAGAGACTTCGCGCACGTCGAAAGATACGCGCGACGAATCGTGAAAACACCACCTGACCCATTCTTTCTCCTTCCATGTCCTTTTCTTTTATGATCGTCTCACTCAATACCTTAAGCCGCGGCGTGTCCGCTTCGTTGGTGGAAGCGTTTTGTCGGCCGCACTGAGCTGCATCATGATCTCGGCCGCATCGAGCTCTTTCATACTGTGAACGCCGTCTCCACAGTCGTTCATCTCAGCGTCTGAGTCAATGTCAGACGTAGCCCCCCCTGTTACAGGTTGATTGAATTCATTGACGGTGTTATCACCGAATGTGACTTTCGAGTAAGTCCGCTTGGTTCGAAGTGGTTCGCTGTAGTGACTATTTGGCACAGACGTCGGTAGGACTTGGTGAAGTGGAGGCAAGCGTCTATTTGGCGAGCTGAAATTTGGAGAGCTGAAAACCACCGGCGATACTGGGGACTGAGACCGGTTCACCGAGGTCCACGTTGTGCTATGCGGTGATACTTGCGGCGAGAAGAGGAACCTGTCACTGTGGTCCGACTCAGTGCAGTACCCGCTCTCCTCCTCTGATGTCCGAGGACGCGCCGGTTTTGTATCTTTCGGGCCCCAAGGCGGACAACCATATTGTAACCTCGGCGTGTGTGACTCAGTCGATAGCTTCGCGCCAGCGACCTGGTATGAAGCACCTTCGACACGAAATCGGTCTGTTTCATCGGTACATTCCTGTACGATATCGCGGTCGATGAGGAACTTGGCATATTTCGGATTGTCTGGAGGCAGACAGGTGGAAGGGAAGTCGTTGCCGAAGACAGGTGTAAGGGCCCATCGAATGTTGTAGCAGAAAGTCGACGCTATCGCTTTGGCGGCTTGGTAGGGCATCCAGTATCCTGGAACAGTCAGTGAACCAAGCCCTTAACTGTTGGGAATGACTAACCTTGACACACAAGGGCCCCTCCGGTTATGCTATAGCTGATCTCCTTCATTCCCGGGTTGTCTCGGAGAGCTTTGGCTGGTACCGTCTACGGTTGTCAGCATTTCTCTCTCACCATAATAGATGGTTTCGCGAACCTTGGAGTACTTCAGGGATTTGAAGAATGGGGTCATTCGAACGAGCCCAACGTTGTAGTCCCATACAACGACGTATTCCTTGTCTTCTCCCGGGACTTTGTATGTGTACTGAAACACTGCAGACCTATCAGCGCGAACAGCAAAGGTCAGGGACGGTACTTACTCTCAAAAGCGTCCCTTCCAGTCTTCTCCATGAAGTCTTTCTTGTCGCTGTTGTACGGGATATGTCGGGCACCCTTCCTCATGATCTCGCCCATTGGGTTGATCTGGAACCTACGATGCTGAGCTGCGAGGTCCTTGTCGTCGCCAGCTTCATATGGAGGGTAGTTGACGAAGCCAACTAATTTGCTGCTTTCTGAGAAGATGGCTGCGTCTTTGGGTATCTTTTGTCGCTTTGGTACGGATGTGCAAGGCGCCGCTGGACGAGGTACAGATGCTGGTGGTGGAGATTCTGAGCTACGATAGCCACGATGGTCGCTGCAGAAAGGATTAAGAAGCGACTGGATCTTCATCGCTGGAAGCGTGTAGATTGGGTTGGGTTGTTGAAGATTGTTGACCGAGGCTCAAAGCTGTGTGCTTTGACCCTTGTCGCAGCGTACCCGGTAAGGATGGACTTGAGAGGAGGACTGGGACGCGGGAAGCAAGGTTTAGCTGCCGTGGAACGGCTGTATTCCTTGGTGTAAGAGGCGGTTTGGTAGTTGTGGTGGGCTGGGAAAGAGGCTGAGTTGCAGTGCGTTTGCAGGCTGTTCACGCGGACGGGATGAGCCTTATACGAGCCAGCGATATCGCCCAAAAAAACACCAATACCTGGGACAAGATCTGCTCATCGTTAGTCACTAATGCGGACTGAAAGAAATCACCATCCTGAGGTACATACTGCGTTCGGCGGCAGATCTAATAAACAGTCGGCCTGAAGAGTCTGAGAGTTCCGCTCGCGGTGAAAACAGCCTATGCGCGCTGAGGCCGAACTGGACTGAAGGTGGTCGCCCGACAAACGGAAGGGTCCCGTGGCGATAAGATGCCTTCTCGCTTGATGTCCAACGGATTGTTCAGTTCGGTTATCGTGGGAGGACAGTTCGGCCAGTGACTTGGGACTGTGGGGTAATGACAGGTCAGCACACGTCAAGTGAAAAAGCGATCAAATGAATTGCTGTCTTTACCGGCTTCAAATATTCGGCCACCTGTAATACGAAAGTTCGTTGGAAGATCGTCGACAACCGCGCAGAGTTAAAACGGAGCAGGGACAGGAAGAGGTGGCGGAAGCGATCGAAGGCTAGCGATGGTACATTGCGTTATCCTTATTTCTTTTAGCAGGGCTAACCTTTTGTTCTCCAGAGGCCACTAGCTGCTACGCCTACCCGAGAGTGCGTCGCCAAAGCTTGTCCAAGCTCCTGCAGACAGTGTCCGGTGTGCAAGAGAGAGCAGCAGGGTTTCAGAACGCACACTGCGTGGCTTGACAGGGCGCGAGATGGCAAGTGCACTGATTGGGCCAAACGCCTGCTACCAAAAGAGACTGCTGGGATCGACTGGCGTGCGATGGTGAGGGACCATCAATCGAGGATTTGTTGCACCGCGTCAAACGCTCCTCCTGCCTTGAACCTTGCATGTTGACCGTCACTTTCATAAACTCCATTTGTTCTAAACATTCAGTCTATCTCCACAAAAACAAATGCAGCTTTGGAAGCAAGCGTCGTGCGTGTAGTGATGACGCTGTCTACGAGCCCGTGCTTTCAAATTGCTGGGAAGCAGTGCTACGATCGCCGCAATGGGGCAATCCTTTCCATTGGACTATCATTCTATCTGCTAGAAGATGGACAGACCCTGTTGCGAACATCTTCCTGGAGCTCAAGCGCCAGCCGTGACTAGTATCGGACCAGTTGCTACCCGCGCTACAGGCGACGGTCAATAACACCACCTAGCACCAGGCAGCCTCGCCAACCAGCAGAATGTAGCCTGGCCAATGCTGTTTGAACTGTCATGCTTCTTTTCGGCATGGCGTGCAAGGAACGAATCGGTACGCTGTTTACATGCAGACACCCGCGAGCACAGGCGCACGTACCTAGCTTGGCCGACGCGCAAAGGCAAACGTGGTCGCATTTCGCCTTGTGCCATGCGCATCTCGACCGCGTACTCAATTATGAAAACCAGGAGGAAATTGGTTGGCTTTCAGCCATGTCGGTGAGGCGCTTTGCTAGATCATCATGGTGGGATACTCGAGGCTCACCTCCCCCTGATTGCTTATTTGGCATGACTGAGCCACTTCTTGATCAGGCGAACGAAAATATGTGAGGAGATTGCTTTTTGTGCCGCGAACACGAACTTCACTCGCTATGAGTGAGACATGGCGGTTTTCAGCGCAAGCCTATTCAGTTGCATAATCCGTCGACCAGCGTTTGCGTAGGGCCGTGCTTCACCGGAAGCCCAGAACAAAGAAATTCGTTTCTGGGACGAAAGAGCGGTGTTTACTGTCTCACTCCTGACCGCCGTCAAGAACGAAATGAGCAAGCTGCAGGAGTGGGTCAAAGGCATCTGCAGTGTGTTTACCGTAGCGGACCGCGAACGCAGCCTGAGCAGTGCTCAAATGAGTTATCCAACGACCCTTCTAGAACTGTATCATCTGGAACCTGGACACTAAGATGTCTATGATAGCGAGAGAATTTACCGCGGGGTCGATATTGCTCAAACCCGGGCTTGTAGGCGTCGTCATGTGAGAAGCCGCTGCCACTGCGCGCGACTGGCGGTGGGCGATTCGACAACACATCCGCATCCCATCGAGCTTCGTTCAAGGTAGAAACCAAAACCGATAGCATGCATCGACACGCCCACGGCAACGGCCGTCATTAGTCGAAGTCGTGGCGGCATCTTTGAGACACAGGTCATCGGTTCAGCGCCAAAGTGGAGAAGAGCGAGATGTACCAATGTACCCCTGTAATCGGTTGAGCATGCTTCTGAGCTACCCACCGGGGCAGGGATGAGGCGGGAAGAGTGTGGCGGGCAGCAGGCTGGATGCTAGATCGAAGAGGTCACAAGCGGCCGCCTGCATCTTAAGCCCAGCCCCAGGGCAATGCAAAGAATATCGGTGTGCGGTGTAAGGCACGTCTGCTAATTGTTGGGCACGCTTCAACTCTGCCTGCTCCCAGATTCCTCCCGCTTCCACGCTGGCTACACAGACCCAACACGCCGGATAGACGGACACTTCAGGTAAATTCAACCTTGGAAGAGTCATACAAGTCCACCGCCACTTGTGATCGTCCACTTGGAGGCGAATATCACGATGTGGAGGACCCACAGACAATGCAGCATGCCAGCCCGGGTGTGGCAGGTCTTCGCTCGAGAAGGAGAGGAGTGGAGACTAGACAGGGAGTGGTGGGCACTGGAAAGTTGCTCATTGCTCATGTTTCAGAGCAGAGAAAGAGCTGAACCTGCACAGGAGGCACTTCGAGCGGCACATACGACAGCGTCAATACGAGGCTTCACAAAGTGCACTTGCTCTACATGTACAGCTTGTGCGACACTACTGTCAAGATCTGGACCGCGACGGCGAAGCCTCATTCTGCAGACATGCACGCAGCATCAGGAAATCGGCTATGGTTTTCTTCGGCTACAGTTTTGGTAGTGCAGCCATACATCCACGCCTCTTAACGATGAAGGGTAGCTCTTGCAATACCGGCTATATTATGCCGTGGGAACAGCTGGGTGAGTACAAGGCACTAGTACAACTGGCGGATCAGTAACTGAACAAGTGCAAGTCGCACCGGCAGCGTGGTGGCGCATCTACGATCATACTAGAGCGTCTAGCCACGCACCGCAAGACTCCAACACGCGCTATCTACATTATAGCCATCGTTTAGTCGTCGACTTGATCTAAAAACAGTGCTTGTTGTCACTAGCCTCTTCATACCCAATCCTCAAGGAACGTACCCCCTCACCCGTTCCTAGTGCGCGGCCGCGAACGCACGCCCTATCACAGTTGTCTCTTCGCACTACCGTGTCTTGCGCGCGCACTACCCTTCGAGAGCAAACCTTCAGGCTGATTCGACTATCCGATATTCGGACGCATCCCATTCCTCCTACGCTACACGAACCATCTCCTTCGTGGCGTGGTTGTCATTCGTGGATTGGCATCGCTGAAGGTGCTTCCCAGCGACTTTCATTTGGCTTGCATCTGCTAACTCTCTTGTACAAGCGATCGCTTACACACTCTGTCGATGTCCTCCCACAGCGTTTTAACAGCTACGCACAGCGTCTTCGGCACGTCGACCGAGGGCTACTACACAGAAGGCAATGGAGCGCAACATACAGTACGACCAACTTGTCAAAATCTCCGCAGCTACCGCGTGAGATTGTCGTTACACGCTAAAGTCTTGAAGGGGGTACCAACGATGAACATGGACACATCGCGCTAACATGCTATCCGGCTCGCTCCGCAAGTCCTACGGTCCTGTCACTCTTCGTTGTTGGACTCCATCGCACGCAACATGGCCCAAAACCCCATATCGGCGCGCCGACAGCGAACACCCGCAGTCCCGTTCACACCTCTCTGCCCTGACCCCTTCCTTGAACGGGCAAGGTATCCACCCTACGCACATTCAGAGGCTCGCGCTGTGAACACGCGACACGAATGACGTTACTGGGCCACACAACAATGAGACAGACGTGTACAAAGGGTTGCCACGCTGGGGAGGACTTCGAGGGTAAGCGCCATCGCACATTCTGTGGTAGGTTCTCACTGACAGCTGTTGTGCTGCGATCAAGCTTTGTGGCGCTTATGGTCGCGTTGAACAAGTCGAGGGTACGTTACGATCCATCGATACACGAAGATGCATGGAAGGGTCATCCCTGAGAGGTGAATTTATCCAGTCTGTGATGCCAGTTATCAGGCTGGCCATACCTGTGCGTACTGTTGTCCCTGGCTGTGCGCTCTTCTGGAAGCGAGGGTGAAGGTAAGACGGGAGATGGGCCGCACCGCGCGCAAGGAGTGCATGTACGACATTTCATCTTCAGTGGCGACTTCAGCAAGATTGTCTGGACCGAATACATTGGCTTTTGAGGTGCGTTAGCATACCTCTATATTCTACTTTAAGCATATCTCCTCATGAACCTGCCGGTTACTAGCAAGTACACTCCCTTTGATTAACCAACACTAATGCCCCACACCATATAGGCAGCCATACACACAATCTTCCCCTCGGTTGTGTCTTGTTCGCGTCACTCAGAGCAGTTGTCATGCCCCAACCGATTGGCTCGTCTCCGCTTCGATCGTTGCAGGGCCTAGTACGCATATGCTGTTTTCGTGTCGTGTTCGCTGGATCGGATGCATGGCCGTCAAACCGTGGTGGGCGAGTGAGTTGAACGAACGATTCATGACGGGCGGGGCAGGGCGCGATGCAGTGCAAGCACCGTAAGTATGGCTGACAGGTAAGTGGCAGCCGTTGCCGTGCGAGGATCGTCTGCGTCTGATGTTGTACGGATTGGGGGGGATGAGAAGTCAAGCCCATGGATAAGGCTTCATTCCATGCAGAATGCCTTAGGTATATAGGAGTTAAGACCTGTCCGATGGCATGTCTGCCAGCGGCATGTAGACCCACCATCATTTTTTCTGCTCTCGTGGTCTCCATTCAAGTGCAGGCCTTCTTATTCCTCCAACTTTCCGCTGACAACGCACCTCGTCGCACAAAGGCGGAGAAACGCGCGTCTCTTTCAATCCAACCCCTCAGCACCCCTACGGAAATGTTGTCCTGCCGCTTGTTCCACTCCACTATACTAATGCGCTCTTCCGCTCGTCTTCATTCCCGCCAATATCCTTTGCCTCTTCTGCCGCTCCGTCGCGCTATGGTTTATAGAGACACCTGCCACGCTAGAGGCGGCAATTCAATTCATTGGTATGGGGCCCCACATAGCTGCTCCTGTTGTCACATATACTGCGGCCTATGGAAGGATTGGAAGGAAATTTAGGACATCTAGGCGATATCAAGGGCAGATGATTGAGCCTAGCCAGCCGCAAGTTGTAGGCGTAGTGGTGACTGGAACAGGTATCAGCGTCGCTGAAGCGAATTCTTGGTGGAACAAGTAGATATGCTGAGAACACTACGCTGCTGGGGCACCTCGTCAACAGTGTCGGACGATGGTTGCGATAACTGAATCATCACACGCACCAAGGACCAATGCTGATTAATACAACGAAAGCGCTTGTGGCGTTACGGTGTAGATAAGTCATAATATTCGCGTTGAAATATACAACCCAGCTCATGTGTGAGAGAAAAGCGACGTCCAAAACTCCGCATGCTGCACCCCTCATTAACGCAAGATGACCATGTTGTATCCAGGTGCCCGCTCTTCCGCTGGAGGGTGTTTGAGACGCAACTGTACGCACTCCCCATCAAACACCTCAACGCCATCACACAAGAGCCCCGGGTATCTCTCCCCACCCAGTGCGCCATCAAACCGAATGCCCTGTCCCACGCACAACCTCCTCTTCCGGATAGACCACTTACTCGCTGTCATCGTCCTCAAAGCTCGGCTCACTCGCCGCATCACTGTCCTCGTCGTCATCGCTCACGATATACTTCGCCGGCTTCGCTGCAGCCCTACGTCCTGGCCTAGCAGCAGCTGGTTTCGGCGTCGGCTCATCCTCGTCCTCATCATCGGACAAGATCTCGCTAGCTAATTTATCCGCATCCTCCATATCGTCATCAGAGTCGATGGCGATGGGCTTCTTAGCTTTGACAGCAGGTTTGGAAGCAGCGAGCTCCTTGGACTTGCCAAAGCGTGCGGCGTACGCTTTAGCTGCAGGACTGAGCTGCGTGGTTTTCTTGGCTATGACTGCAGAAGGTACAGCTGATTTGGGCTTTGGAGCGGCTTTTGGCTTCGGAGCGGCCTTGACAGCGGCTGGTTTGACGGCAGCTTTCTTCTTGAGTCCAAAGCCGAGGTCGTCGGACTCGTCCGAGCCCACAATGGTGTCATTGACGTTGCGTGGTGCAGGCTTATGAGGAGAGCCTTGCGGCATCAGACCCTCATAGTTCGTCTCATCGGGATCGTTCAAGTCAATAACAGTGGGCTTCTGGATAGCACTACGGCCATTGCTCCCAGGACGAGCGGTGGTCGAGAAGAGCGGCCTGTCGTTGCTGCTGCTGCCAATGGTATGAACCATATTGCTAACGTCGAACTCGTGGTCCATGTCATCGCTGTCGCTGTCCTCGTCGACACGATAGTTGGTAGCCTTCTTGGCTGCCCCTCGGGCGACCCGGGAGTTTGTGATGGTCTCGGTGGGTTTTTTCTCTGCTTCTTTCGCAACGGCCGCGAAGACATCGGAGTTAGAGTCGGAGTCAGAGTCAGCGTCGACGAGATTGGGTTTCGGCTTGCTATTGTTCTTAGCTGCTGCTGCAGGACGACCACGTTTTGTAGCAGCCGCCACAGGGGCAGGAGCTGCAGCGGCGGGCTCATCGATGTCCATTGGACCGTCAAGATCCGCCACGGGCGGCGTCTCCTTCTTGAGGTAGCCAAGCATGCCAGTCTGCTTTTTGGCCGTCGCAGCCCCATTTTTCAACGCTGCCGTTGCGCTTGGCTTCTTGGGCTCCTCACTGTCTTTGCGGAGATAGCTGAGCAAGCCACCCGGCTTCGGCTTGGTCTTCTTCTTAGCAGGGCCATAGTCGGACTGGGAGTCGGAGTCGCTATCATCTGCTCTCTTCTTCTTCCGCTTACCGCCCTTTCCGGCACCAATGCCAAGCTTATAGGAAGCACGACGACCAATGCTAGCAATCTTCTTCGCCCGTTTGCCTTCTTCTTCGATCTGAGTGTTCCACTCGGCAACAAAGTCGTCAAGATCCTGTGTCCAGATATCTTTGGGCGACAGCTTGATGAGAGCGTCGATTTCCAACTCTTTCTCGCCAATCTGCTTCAAGAGCTTCTCGACACGTTCTAGGGTCAAAGACCAGATAGCCATCTATACACTGTCAGTATACCATATCCGGAAAGGATTTCACATTGACTTACGCCGAGTAAGTAGTCGTAATCATTGGCACCGACTTCACGCTCGCCTTCTTCCTCATCCTCCATAGCCTCCTCATTCTCACCGGCTGTCTTGGCATCTGGAATCTTCGGGAAAGGCGTGAAATTAAGCTTCTTCAGCTCTTCCACGAGAACAGCCTTCTTCTTCTTCGACACGACAAGTTTGCCATCGATGATCATCTTGATGAAGCGTGACTGGTTGCTCAGCTTCTCAAGATCTTTCTGCATAGCGTTCAATTGGTGTGCCTATGCGAAGTTAGCGGAGAACATGGATCAGTGCACATTTACCCAACCCACCTTGCGCTTCTCATAGTACCTCAGGCGAATATTGTAGAACTCCTCCATAATGTCGAGGGGCGTCGCGTACTTGTGGATACGACCCTGGGAATCGAAGGCAACTAAGTTGGAGGTAGCCTGAGTCTTGTAGAGCTTGAACACCTCTTCAAGGCCCTTTGCCAGTGCGTTGGTCATCTGCTTGTCCTCCATCTTGATGATAAAGTGTACTTTCTCAGGAGTATTGTAGTCGGTGTAGTCCTTGATGAACGAAGGTGTCTTTTCAGCCTTGATGATGTCCTCGAGCTTGTCCTTGAAGTCCTGGGACCAATAACGTACAGGCAACTCAGTAATCTCGATTTCAGTGTCGCTAGTCTGGCGGATGATACCAGTAAACTTGAAACGATCATTGGCCAGCTGTTCCGTGGTGCCCTTAAATCCGCGGAACCAGGGAGTCATGGGCTTCATGTCTTCTTTCGAGGCTCCTTCTTGCATACGGATTCTCAGATTCTCGACAATGTCGAGAGGGTTGTAGTTGGGAATAGAAGTGCTCCAACCAGTGCCGATACCGTCCGCGCCGTTGACGAGTATCATGGGCAGGACAGGCACGTATATCTCGGGCTCGATCTTATTACCGTCAGACTCGCCATACTTGAGCAGAGCATCATCATGAGGATGGAAGATTCTTCGGGCAAAAGGTGAAAGCCGAGTATAGATGTACCTGGCGCTGGCGGCATCAGCGCCACCTTGAAGACGAGATCCGAAATTTCCGCTAGGTTCTAGGCAGTTGATGTTGTTTGACCCGACGAAATCTTGCGCAAGACCCACAATAGTGCCTTGCATGGAAGCCTCACCATATGCGTAATCGGTAGTACCAGAGACGGAACCGGCGAGATCCACGACCTTGACATCCTTCTTGAGGTTTCGCCTAAAGCAGGTGTAGATAACTTTGCGTTGACCGGGCTTGAAACCATCGACCACTGAGGGAATGGAACGTAGGTTGTCAGCCATGCTAAAGAGGATGAGCTCCTTGTTGACAAAATCGTCATAGCTAATCTCCCTGGTGGTCAGATCAAGGTGATTGCCCGGGACAAACTCCCGTAGCCACTCCTTACGAGCGTCGGCCTTCTTCTTAGAGAAGGCGAGCTCAATCAACTCTTCCTCCTGGGCTTGCATGGTATGAAATGCTTTCATGTGGGTGTCAAGGTCCTTGAAATAGACCTGAGCGTCGGAACTCTGACTAGTACCCAATCCCTTGTAGTACTTGTGGTCCCAACCTTTCTCGTTTTTGTGCTGTTCCCTCCACTCTTCCCATTCAGGCATGGAGAAAAAGCTCCTCAGATTCTTGGGATTCTTTGGATCGCCTTTCCACACTTTGACAATGGGGGTGATGAATTCCATGAGAAAGTTGGGAATCTTGAGTAAACTCGGGAACTGGCACTGAAGAAAGTTGATCAGTAAGCCTTTGATATGGCTACCGTCGTGATCCTGATCTGTCATGATCATAATGTGGCCGTAGCGGAGACCCTTGCAGTCAGTATACTCCTTTTTGTGTTGGAGACCGATGAACTTCTTGATGTTCTGGATTTCCTGGTTCTTCGAAATCTGATCGATAGAAGCGTCGCGGACGTTGAGGAGCTTACCGCGCAGGGGAAAGACACCAAAATAGTCAGGGTTGACCACGGCACGCCCAGCAAGCGCAAGTAGAGCAGCCGAGTCACCTTCGGTGAGAATGAGGGTGCACATATGGCCGTCCTTGGTGCCGGCCCTGTTCGCATCTGTGAGCTTCGAGTTGCTCATGCGACTGCGTTTGTTGCCGTCCGTCTTTTTAAGCAGCTGATCCGCTTTCTGTTGCGCGAAATGCATAATGTTTTGGATGACCTCAGTCTTCTCGATCTGCTTCATAAACTTGTCGCTCAGCACCGGCTTACTGCCAAACTGGCCGGGTTTGGTCGTCAGCTGCTCTTTGGTCTGAGAGGTGAAGGCCGGGTTGACGATCTGACAGTTGACGAAGAGGAAGAGGTGGTTCTTGATCTGCGCATTCTTGAGCTTGACGCCGCCCTTGTTCTTCTTGTTGACAATGGTCAACAGCTTCTCGATAATTTGGTCGGCAACGAAGTTCACGTGAGTGCCGCCGGAGGAGGTGGCGATAGAGTTGACGAATGACACCTGGTTGAAGGAACCGTCGGAGACAGCGAAACCAATTTCCCATCGATCATGACGGTCAGTGATGATGACATCCTTCTCTTTATCATCATTGCCCTGCTCGCTGCGGATAGCTTTTGTGTACATCTCCATGTATTTAGCGAAGCTGTTCACCTTGACGCGGTCGCCGTTGAGGTAGACCTT
The DNA here is from genome assembly GCA_030770425.1 of Darksidea phi. NCBI lineage: Eukaryota > Fungi > Ascomycota > Dothideomycetes > Pleosporales > Lentitheciaceae > Darksidea > Darksidea phi. The sequence continues at coordinate 57,630 of JASJFT010000031.1, read as the reverse complement.
GATTCCCCGCAGCGTGCCAGCCATGTCATAAGTTCGGCGCTTGACAAGAGCTTCAAAGTCATCGTCGATGCCATCCATGCCGAATTTGCTAAAGTCGGCCTTGTACGTGACCTTGGTGTAATCGTCCGTCTTGATGTCGGTGATCTTGGCTTTGCCCATCTTGCTCATGTTCTCCGTCCACGTCTGCTTGTACTTCTTCTTCTGTTTCGAGTCGACCGTCTCGAGTGTGAATTCGGTGCTGAAGACGTTGCAAAGCTTCGCTCCGTAACCGTTGCGACCGCCCGTGACTTTAGCTTCATTGTCGTTGTAGTTTGACGAAGTGAGCAAGTGGCCGAAGATCATTTCGGGTACATAGATGCCGTGTTCTTTGTGGATCTCGATTGGGATACCCTTGCCGTCGTTCCTGACCGAGATCTCGCCCGACTCGCGGTCCACGGTGACGCGGATCTCGCTCATATTCTTGTCGTTCTGTTTGTTGTCGGCGGCATTCACGAGGATCTCGTCGAAGATCTTGTACAGCCCGGGCACGTACGTCACGTCGCGGAACTCCATCGCCTCGGTGGTGGTATTATAGACCCACATCTTGTCTGTGGTCTTCTCAACGGAGCCAATGTAGGTATCGGGGCGCTTCATGATGTGTTCCAAATGCGTGAGCTACCAGTTGTTAGCCAGGACCCCGAAGGTACTGCTGCGCAAAGACATACCATCTGGTACTTGCTGCTTGCTGGGCCGCCCGCGGCTTTCTTCGCCTTCGCACCCGGAGCCTTCTCTATGCCATCCGTATCGAAGCTCTCGTTCGCAATGTCTGCCAGAGGGTTGCCACCGGTCTTTTTGGGTGCCGCGGCCTTCTTTTGCTTTGGAGGAGTATCGACAAGCAGCGACTCATCATCAGGCGGGTCCTCGTTCATGTCGATATCTGAGTTTTCATCATCGGAAATAACTTTCTTCTTCTTTGGCACCGCCTTTGCCCGCGCTTTTGGGGGCGCTGAGGGGTCTTTCGGCGGTCGCCCTCGCGGTTTCGCGGGGCCCGCGGGCTTCTTGGGTGCAGCCTTCGCCTTGGTCGCTTTGGCAGGCTTTGCAGGGGGCGCGAAATCAGAGCTCGCGCCCTCGTCGAACGAGTCCATGAGCGAGTCGTCCATGATGGCTATGGCGAAAGCGCTCAATTAGGGGGTCCGGCGGGACTAAACAGAGGTAAAAGAGCGTAGAAGCCCAGGCCGAGCAGTTTTGGCCCTGGTCGTAACGAAAGCAAAACGTGGTGTGCGAGGCGGCGACTGAAGACGCGTGTTTTGATGACCCTGTGTTTTGGCGCGTTGCCGGAGCGTCGCGAGAACGAGCGTTGCCTGTTACGCAGTAGCGCTAAAAGGCCCGTTCTGATTGGCCAGGCGCACGTGGTCAGTGAACGAGGCCCTGAGGCGTTCAGGTAGTTAGTGATCGTGATACTCCACAAAGCGAGAAAGGACCGATTGGCCACTAGGCAACTTCGGTTTCGTACTCAACACGAAGGTTGACGGCTGTCGACTCTGGTGTCCTTCGCCGTTCACATGCACGTGTTCCGCTAACTTACATTTGCGCTAAGCTCTGTTCGGTTAGTGACATTACTGGCCCTCTGCTTTGTCAACCCGGCAACTTCCAGCTCACTTCGCCCTTCGCCCTCTCAGCCCGCTGCTCTATAGCTCAAACAGCTGAGATTATGGAAGCAGCCACGTCGTCTAAACGCAAATCTTGCGCTGCATGCGTGAAAGCGAAGCGAAAATGCAGCATGGAGCTGCCGAGGTGCAAGAGGTGCGAGAAGAAAAATATCGAATGTCCCTACCCAAACAGCAGAATTACAGTAGCAGACACCGTATTTCCAGAGTTAGAGTTCTCGTGGCTGGACAATCTTATGGATGATCCGGACATGCTTCCCTGGACCGGCCAGCTGCAGCGACAGCTTGACGCCTCACCAAATGTCACCTACTCCGGAGGCTCGGAATCTAGCACACAACCCACGTTCTCCCACGAGCCGGACTATCTGGCGACCGCAGAGGGGCCGCCATGTAGTCATTTCGCACATGCAGAGATTCAAGCTGCGCTACACCGCTTCAAGACATGGCCTGAGAAGTGGGTCAAGGAAGGGAAAGCACCATTCATTCATCCTCAACTGTACGCCTCTGGGATGCCGATACCATTGCAAGATGCATATGCGGCATGTGCCATTTACTCAACGAAAACCGAGCTAAACGAGCTCGTGGCTTTCACGGTCATCGAATCGAAGGCTACCGAGCTGCTGCACTCTCCTGAGCAGCCATGCTGGACGCCGCTGGACCTACTCGCTGCAGTCCAAGCACTTCTCATTTTCCAGTTTATCAGGCTGCTCGATGGTGATATACGGCAGCGTGCATCTGCTGAGAAAGCTGAACCTGTCTTGCAAACCTGGACGGAGCAACTGAAAGCAAGAACCACCGAGGAACAAGCATACACCACCGAGACAGCGCCCTCGTGGCGATCCTGGATCCTTGGCGAGTCGCTTAGACGTACCATCACAATGAGCCTCTTCCTAGAAGGCGCTTATTCACTCGCGAAGCAAGGTTTCTGTACTCTCAGCGAACAGGTCACCGCCAACTCGTTTACAGCCCAGCGACGTTTGTGGGAAACGCAAAGCCCACTCGAGTGGGAACGCGTCAAGCAGATGCACGACCCCTATTGGGTTCCGAGGATGGACTTCAATCGCGTTATTCGGGACAGTAGAGGCGAGGATTTGGATGACTTTGGCATGGTGCTCTTGATCACATACAAGGGGCAGGATGTGGTGGATCACTGGATGGCAATGGCGCGGCCAAAACAGCATCTTGTCGTGGATGCCGATCTCCACCGCAGCCTACTTGGTATAGTCTAGGCTTAGTATAACCACGATCCGAAGTATAGTTGTTGAGAAGGCTCATCCTCTCAAACAGGTATTGTCAAGTTTGATCGATAGTCAAACTCATCTATAGATGGCGAAACTCTTGGGTCCCACCAGGTTGCAGCACTTTAAAAAAAATCCCACTCTCTCACTGCGGGAACGGTTGATGCGGTCTTCACAAGATAGCTTTTCCTCTGGCGATTATGTGAAGGCAGCGGAGGTTCTGGCCTGAGGGGGTTGGCTGTCAGTCCGACTGAATCGCGATGGTAAATCGCGATACCGGCCGCTAAACTAAAACTTCTCGAACTTCCCGCCTTCTCCGTCTATCTCATCTGATAAATCCAAAACGATATCATGGTAGTCCCTTGGCCACCCCTCTACATGGGTCGCTGCAGCGAAGAGGACCTTTGCAGTCCCGCCCGTCTCAGCTCGTCTACCCGCAAGGTCAAGCTTCCGAACAGCATGTTCAAATTTCTGGACCTCTCTCTTCCTGTTCAGGGCATAGTAATCGATACTATCAACCAGGAAGAAGACCGCCTTGTCATGATGCCGCAGATCATTAATGAGACTTCTGGTCAGTTTCAGATGCGCAGAAAAGGAGCGCAAGATGAGTTTCTACATGCTATCGAACTTGGGTCGGAAGGTTCGAATCATGATAATTGATCCGCTTGGCTTATCGGAGTTGTCAAATTGATCATCTGTGTGCATATCGCAAAAGGGAGGTAAGACAAGGACGCTTTCGCTTTCCACAAACTTCGAACATAAAAGTGATATGAGGAACGATGTCAACGATATGTACGCCAAATCTCCGTTACCTTGGACAAAAAGTGCTGTCAATTCGGCCGAGTCGAGCCAAGTGGAGAACACTCAATTGCCGGCGAGCCACTTCGAGCGTTTATGAAATCGGTCGGTCTTTATCAGCCCGTTAGCGTAAATCGCCTTAATGTCGCCCAAACTACCATCGTGCAGGAAATCCAGATCGAGCGCTTCGGCTAAAGAGTCAGGTTATAGTTCCGCAATCAACCTTGCTGATAGGAAATTAGTTATATGATCGAGCCGCTTCGCATTGAATTTTTTCATACCCGGGTCTTTGCTTTTTTGCACCAGGCGTCGTTACTTCTCCTCTAAGACTTCAATTTCATGTTGCCCTGCTTCGGTCAGCGCGCTCTTGGAGCTTTCTTCAAGGGCATACACTTCGCGTTTCTAGTCACATTGGGCAGCATACCCTTGATATTATTAACCTTAGCTTCCACTCTTGTTAAGCAGTTCCGAGAATCCTCTATCAGCGCCTGCTTCAATAACAGCGTTGTGCATCTTCTGAACGCCCTGGTGGAAAAACTTCACTCGAGTACTCTGAAAACGCTTCCTCGACTTTCTAATAGTTCTAATGCGGATATCAACATATTGGGACATATCCCTGGATTTTCAACAAACTATCTGTTGCATGTTCTGCATGCTTTGAAGTGAGAGCTGACCACTAGGAGAAAGATGAAACTTACTAGTAGTACTCTACATATACCAGGGAACGAAATCCTCAAGAGCAGCTATAATCTCTATATAGAAATCCTCAGAACTCCTATACAGTAGCTCGTTCGATTGGCAAATAGCGGTATGATCTTCGCAATCACCGATATAGTCCGAAAATTTCCCCAGCAACTCAACCACCTTCGGCCACCTATCGGAGTCACTTATAGCGTCCTTCCAATAGATTCCTGATGAAGGGTTGCATTGACTTTCTGTTGTCTCCAATCTTTCTGAACATTTGACGGATTTTACCGACATCGTATCATTGTTCGAGTATTCCACCTTAGCAGACTTCACGAGCTCAACGGCTTCCTGCCACTTATGAGCTGTTGCAAGATCAAATTTCGCCACACCCTTCTTCTTCTCAACCCTACTCCCTTTAAGTTTTTTCACGGCTCTTCTGAAGCCCACAGCCGTGGTGGAAACGCGAGACTTGTCCGTCCGTGGTAGGTGGTCCACGATCGCATGGTCTACACGAACCGACTTCTGACAAGCGACAAATTTCTGAATTTCGACCTTGTATGTCGGTTTCAAATCCTAACATACGGTTTCGCGATTATGCAGGAAGTCGACCTCAAGCGGCTGTTGAGAGGCATGGGGAACATGGTGCTGAAGAGCTGTCGGACCTGCCATTGATACTTGAGACCGAGAATCCTGCGAACCCACTCACGACCTACTGTTAAATCTCTGCTACGGTTCAAAGTAGAAACTAGGGGCTGAGAGACAAGCTTCTAGGAATATTGGACAACATACCTTTATATGATGACTATTTGGACAATGATGTGTGCAATGACTGCGTAACCTTTACTTGTCCACGACTATAGATTTGGCTACGTATTCATCTGGCTTTAAACAGGTTTGATCTCTACTACAATGCTGCCAAGAAAGTCGCGTCTCGTCTTCTCGTTTAGCTGCCCTCTCCACTATGGTCGCACAATCATGCACTTATTCATCCCACACTGCACGTACCCGCGTCTCCCCGCCATCACAAAAACACGAACCCTGCTATCGAGTTCAACACGAACGCTCCTTTCTATTCTTTCTTGGTCTGCCGTAAATTTTTTCTATTGCGTATATATCCTCATCCCACCGCCCTAACAGCTAAATACTGTTGGCAGGGCGTGGTGGCAGAGTGGTTATTGCGCAAGACTTGAAATCTTGTTCCCTTGGGAGCGCCAGTTCGAATCTGGTCCACGTCGATACTTCCTTTTTGCCTCTCTTTTATTCTCGAAGCCAATCTCCTGTGCTAGCAGAGCTTCGTAAAAGGATGCTGGATGTGCTATATACAACAACACGTAAGACTGAAACACGGAGGCAGCACAGTAATAACACACATCTCGCACACATTTAATCCGTTACGCCATAGGGAAGTGAGTGGCCTTAAATAGGTGCGCTCATGAGACGAAGTACCAAGGCTTCTCAGTACCTTCCTCGCCTCACTTCTCCTCCGCCTTTTCGTTAAATCTCCCGTGAGACGGCATTTTCCATGCCTGAAAATAACAATTCAATACCACTATGGTACCGTGCCCTAATCCATAATGAGTGCGCCCGATTCTTGACGAGGCAAACCCCTATCCTTGATGAGGGCGTCCTCATCCTTGATAAGTGCACCCCGATCCTTAATAAGGCAAACCCTTATCCTTAATTAGGGCAGCCTTATTAAGAATCCGGGTATAGTATCAGGTATAGTATTAGGTATAGTATTAGGTATAGTATTAGGCTTAGTATTAGGCTCGGTATCAGGCTTAGTATAAGGCTTAGAAACTAGCTGATATAGAGCTCAGCGGCTGGCCTATATCGAGCTCTCGCAACCTCTACGCGGCCCGCTATAATCTAATTTATTTAAGGTTTCTTATATAAATTAGATCGAAGAGGGTCGTTGGGTAGTATTAAGGGCGCACGCGGGTATTCGTAGGTGTTCACATACTAGTATATAAAATCTTCTACGTTATATACTCGACAACCTCAACCATATAGTTCGATATCAGCCAGCGCCTAAGCCTGATACTTATCTCATATTAGCCAGCCACCGGGCCTGATACCGAGCCTGATACCGAGCTCGATATCAGCCAGCTACTGAGCTCTACTAGTAAGCTTATCCTACCCTACCTGTTAGCTTCTTATACGATTAGTTATTAAATTACGAAGTTTAAACAAGAGGTTTAAATATAAGGTTCAAATATAAGGTTCAATTATAAATGCCTTAGCTAGTATAAAATGATAAAAGAAATTAAGTTATTTTTAAATATTTTGAAAAATTTATTAAGAAAAATTCGAATAATTTTTTAAAAATAAAATTGGGGCCCCGCGCCCCCTTACTCACGTGACAGTCTGTGCCCTAATTAGAGCGCCGCTGGGCCCCCTAATTTAGGGAGGACTGGAACCGTAGTGATCGCCTAAATCAGCAACTTTCTACAAGCATTAAACACGCAAACTTACCTCATTCCACACATATTACACTGTCATGGACCGTCCCACCGACACTCTCCTGGTCACAGGGGGCTCCGGATTCTTGGGCTCCCATGTTGTCGATGCTATTGTTGCCGAAGGCCGTTTTCAGGTTGTTGCCATCAGCAGAAACCCGACAAAATACTGCAACCCGGAAGCACAGTATATGACATGTGACATCATGAAAAGCAATGAGATCGCCGCCATCATTGAACAGGTCAAACCGATCGCCATCCTCCATACTGCAACACCTGGCCCGTTCGCTCCCGCATTTTTGCATAATCAAGACCTTGCCGCAACAAAGAGCCTCATCGAAATCGCGACCAGGTCTCCTTCGGTGATGGCCTTCGTCTATACTGGGTCTGCAGAGGCAATAAAGAATGTCTCGGGCGCCTGCGAAACCCCCCTGTCGGAGACCGAAGCAATATTACACACGTCGTCAACTGCATCGTCAGCGTATGCGTATGCTAAAAGCGCGTCCGATGCTTTTGTCCTCCAGGCAAATGATACGTCTCTCGCTACCGCTACCCTGCGCTTGCCAGCCATTTATGGCCCCCGAGAGCATGGTGGCATTACCGCCAGCTTCATACCTACGGCCGGTACCTTTGTGACGCGTATTCAGCTGGGAAACAACAATGTCATGCATGATTGGGTCTATGTTGGGAATGCTGCGTACGCTCACATTCTCGCAGTAAACGCCCTACTGCACCCACAGCGTCGCGCCGATGGCGAGGCCTATTTCATCACCGACGGTGTTCCGATGAAGCTCTGGGACTTTGTACGGAGAGTGTGGACAGCATCGGGAGACGAGAACTGCAATCGCATCCACAAGATTATCATACCGTGGTGGATGGTGCTGACATTGGCAGCAGCTACCGAGTTTGTCTTTCGCATCTTCACCCGGGGCCGGAAATCGCCTCCTCTAACACGGTTACACGTACACTATATGAAGGAGGGGGCGTGGTTTAATATCGGAAAGGCTCGGGAGCGCTTAGGATACGAGCCATTGGTATCCACAAGCGAGGGTATCGAGAGAACGGTTGCTTGGTTCAGGCAAACATCATATATGTAGAAAGCTTGCATATCATACGTAGCCTCTATGACCAGGTCGAGCGAAATCTGAATCCGTTCGTACAGGCAAGCATCAATGGCGGCATCGGCGCGAAAGATGGAGATGGGCAAAGAGCTTGGGCGAGGCTCTCGAGGCACGTGGAGCTAGAGGCTCCGAAAATACGGGTCCGGGTGCGTACTAGTTGTTGGATGTTTGCTTGCGGTGGTTTGGCTGGGCTGTGCCGCAATGTTCCCTTAAGCCAACTTGAAATCAGCCGAAAAGCTCCGTCAATGTAAATTGTCACACCTAAGCCCCGCTTTGGACAACCATTCATGCATTCGCCGCTCAACGGCGCACCTCTTTCACCATAGCGACCTCCAGGCCTAGCTCGGCCTCTACCTTAGGTTGTATACACAATACACACTAGCACTACACATTGTCCACATCAGGTTTTCGTCTCTCTTCTTCTACCACGCCGAGCTTCATGCCCATCCCACCATGCCTCCTCCAGCAAGTTTGGATATACTGGACGAGCCCCCGGAATTGCATTGGGCAGACGCTTTCTATGAATGAAATCAAGGTCGTCCTAGTTATGACCGTGAGAATGATTGAGCTCAAGCGTGCGTACGAGGATTTCGACGACATGCAAATGAAGAGCGAGGGATGGCCTAAGCATCTGTCAAGAAACCAAAGGTTCAGGTCTAAGGAAATAGGCATGTATCGGGGTGATAGAGCTTACCAGACTGAGAAGGCGGGAGCGCATTTTTCAGAGGCGTATCCTTGCTATGTTTCTACTCGATAGACGGAGGTTAACGTGTATGGCCTGGGTATTTACCGCCGTGTCCAGATGCGGTTGGCGTAGCGGGCGCAGCACAACAGACTGAATGAAATGAGAATTGCATTCATGAAAGCCTTAGCAAGACCTTTCTGTCAAATAATTCAATGGCGCTGGAAATCGTGTAAAATGTGTCGTTGATTACGTCTAGGACACCGATGCGTTCGTAACTATCCTTGACTCTCTTCCACGTTGTATGTCGTACTGCGCAAGGCTATCTCTACGGCACTGACGAGATAGACTGTAAGCTCTGAGGCATATATAGGCTAACTTAGCCATTAAAAAGAAGCTTTCCACGCGCCTCCTTGAGTACCATATCAGCTTGACAATGGCTCTGCTAGGGGGCATATTGAGTCGCAACAACCTCTACCCCCATATAGGAGGTAAATATTAACGAAATACTGTTGCGTAGCTTTAAGCGATGATATGTAGTTGAGACGAAACGAAGAGCGAGAGCGTGGCCATCAGTGTATTGAACCATTTCCGACTCGTTGCTAGTTAGGCCACCCTTCAGTTGATACGTCCGTAAAGACGACAGCACACATGGCGCCGAGCAGTGCGCCCCCTAAAAAAGCATGCAAGACCTTACAACCGAGATATGTTGCACCGGCAACGTATCCGCATCTTGACACAACCTTTAGAAGAGGACGAAAAAGCGAGGCAGAAAGGTCGGACGATGATCATATTTGATAGGAACAGAGATGCTTGCATCTAGTGAAGATTGCGTTATATTACAAGCCATTCGGAAGGATATACAAGAATAGATGAAGCCTAGGGTGTGTAGCATGGAACGAGATGGGTCGTGAAGGTAAAGGGAGTCAACAGAGCGAGCCTGGCAGCCAGTGCACGGCCCAAGATTAGCGGGGGGGCGCACCTCCCTAAGTAGGAACGAACCGCAAGCTTTACAACAACCTTAACACCAACCTTAACACCAACATAAGCACGCAACCATCATTTCCATCAGCCGTTCCTACGATCTAAGGTCGCGAAGGGCTGATAATTCGGTTCTTCAGCGCTAGACACGCTAAGTCATTCCCATTGACTGGAAAAACACCCAATGTAACCTCAGACACGCGCTACTCCGCCACGTGGGAGCAAACGTCCACTAAACATGCGTCCGCCATGTCAAAGACCCCCTGGGCGATCCATTTCTCTTTCCCTTCAGTTCGCCGCCGCAATGCGCGTGCTGAGTCCAAAGAGCGTTGCGCCGATGTGACAGGAAGGATTCGTCAACCGCCTGTGCCCGCCTGCGGTACTTGCCTCCGTATTCCCTTAATCTTACTATGCAAGGCGCATCAATCCTATCACATCAATTCAAGAATGCGGTTCCTATACTAGTCATACAGGATGATTGATGCAGCTCACCGTCACACACGGCATGTGTCTTGCCGTAGCGGACCAAGCACACTCCACGCCTTTCAACATACTCCTACAGCGGTTAAATGGATGACTGTACTTTCCCGTTGGAACAAAGTTGACGAAACGCATGATTCTGCGCGCGAACTACCAGTACCTGCCATGAGGCTCAGCAAGACCATTTGTTTCGGCACCGGCTACCAATGCTTGCGCCCACTTTTGCTTACTTCGCACACGAAGGGTTATAAGTCATCTAATATGGAAATATATGACTTCTCTGCTGACCTTTTCTATCTCGTGATAAGGGGTCAATAGTCTGCATGGTGCCTGTGCACCCACGTGCTGCTGAGTGGCTGCTGACGGCACACCACCCAGCGACCAGGTCCATCGTCTGTCTTACCTGCAAATATACGCTTACCACTCCTTTACAATTTCCTCAACATTCTTGAAGGAATGCATGCGACGTAATCCCTGTTGGCTTCTGTGGTCTTTGCTTTTTACAAAAGTCTTGGACCGCAACCATAGTTTTAATGCTCACAGGCAGACCCACCAATATAAGTATGGGCTAATCCTCTGGTGACTACAACTAGACACAGTTTATTGATACTCATTTAATATTCAATCTTTTCTCTATCGGTATCATCCTCGACGACAATGAAAGTCGCACAAGTCGCAGCAGCGTCGCTGCTTACAGCCACCACTTATGCCTCACCATTATATACCAATGATGATAGCCGACTTATCACACGTCAAGGCCCAGGCTCTTACTACGCGGTTACTGGAGCCACAGGCGGAGTTTTCCCACGACTGGAGATTCGCGAGCTTGAGAAGGCTGGCGGAGAGATGTGGAATCTGTTCCTGTTAGCCTTTGCTGAGTTTCAGGCTATGAACCAGACGATCATCGACTCGTACTACCAGATTGCAGGTATGTGACACTTTCAATGTTTGACTTTGACCGTTACTAACCATTATTAGGAATACATGGTATGCCTTGGTAAGCAAACTGTAGCAATATATCTCATGATCTTCAATGGAATGTGTATTGACAAGTCCAGGTCTTCGTGGGATGGCGTGGAAGGGAACATTGGGGAAAAGAACGAGTGGAACCGAGGTTATTGTCCACATAGTCAAATCCTCTTTGGAACATGGCATCGTCCCTATCTCATCCTGTTCGAGGTAAGTGCATTTTTCAAACTGCTTTTCCGATAGATCACTAAGAAAGCACAGCAAAAATTGCAAAGCGTAGCCAAATCGATCGCTGACAGATTCCCAACGGCAACGAAGGCGAAGTACCAGGACGCAGCTACTAAACTCCGAATCCCTTTTTGGGACTGGGCAAAAGCGATACCAACCGACCAACCAATGATACCCGCAATAGTCTCTAATGAGAAGGTGCAAGTGACTTTTCCCAATGGCACGTCAGCTCAGATCGGTAATCCTCTATATCAATACAACTTCCATCCTCTCGACAATACCCAGATCAATGGAACGGTAAGCCTAGTGGTTCTCTTTATAAACCAATGTCTGACAATGCTTAGGGTTGCCCGCCCGGTCGAGGTGACGGGGGTCGTCCACAAATTTGCGACACGTATAACCACACCATTCGCGGCGGTTCCTTTGAAGGCGGAGGCGATATTCCCGCAGTCAACACGAGACTTCGCGCCGATCTCAAATCTAATCGAGCCTCGCTATTTGCAATTCTTTCGCAGTACCAAACCTTCACTCAAGTTACTTCAAGTTCGACATGTGGAGAAGTGGCGCGAATCGGAAATCTCGAGACCTTGCACAACAACATACATGCGGACTTTACCCCCGGGCATATGACTCCTCCCGCTGTTGCTGCTTTTGACCCTATCTTCTGGCTTCATCATGCCAATGTTGATCGTCAACTCGCTCTGCATCAAGCGCTCTATCCGGACACATATGTAAACTCCTGCGCAGCAGAGTTTCCGACATACACTATTGAGGTCGACACGATTCTCGACGCTGGCTCAGGTAAGGCCTCTTTCCAGGTATTTTGACTCACATGGCTAATTTTCTCTTCTTTGCAGCGCTCACCCCCTTCCACAGGAATGCTGCAGGGGCCTTCTGGACCTCTACCGCTACTCGTAACATCCGTGATCAGGGATACACCTACCCAGAGCTGGTCAACAATCCGTCTAATGCGACATTGGTCGCTAACATCAAAGCGCAGTATTCTGGCCCAGCAGATGTTCCCGTTACAACCCGAAAGACGGCACTCAAGACTAAGCGCCAGGACTCCGAGGCCACTGAGAAGCAGCTGTACCTAGCTGAGATCAAGCTTCCCACTTGTGGACTGGATAACGGCCAAGGCGGTGGTGCGGCTTACAACGTGCTTGTCTTCCTCGGCGACGTCGGAAGTAATGCAGAGGACTGGGTTACATCAGACACTTTCGTCGGCACAGCATCGACCTTGGGTGCCATGATTCAGAGTGGTCAAGTAACGACTGTCACCATTGATCTGTCATTCGCCCTGGAGAAAGCCATGGCGGATGGTGTGACGTCGGCAGAGAAGGCTGAGGAGTATCTGAAGAAAAATCTGCACTACCGGCTTGAAATCGTGAGTGTATTCATGTTGGCCAACTGTGAGTCCAAGAGTCGACTAACGTGAGATAGGGTGGCGTCGAGATCCCGAAGAAGGAGGTCGCGAATCTGAAAGTCGGCTTGATAAGTACGAAGGTAGAGATCGCGCAGGCTGACGACGAATTCGACCGATGGGTTGGTGGTTTCAAAGAACACGGAGCCATAGATGCATGATTGGACGATTTTCTCTCGCCAGTCTTTTCCTTCCTCTTTATGTACATACTACCAAACTTCGCATCCTTCTTACTTGTCGGAACCCAGCCATCATTCTCGTTTGTCTTTGTATTCCCATCCCAATTTTTTTTTTTTCTCACGATACATGTACATATATCTTTACAATGACTGAACGTTGGTGAAGCATCACCGGCAAAACGCAACGTTTCGCCAAGCGAGGTTAATCTATGAGCCGAACTTCCAGATGAACATAACCTCATTTCCCCGGATTTATCCCTACCTCAGATCTTCCTCTGGCCAGATTCTGCACCTATATGGAAGGTGCACTTTGGGTCTAATGGCGGAGGATTCGCATGCACTATACGAAACCACGTGCATGACGCCCTGCATTCTTCGATTTAGCGCATACTAAAAGGCAGCGGGGACGTCATCTTGAAGACATAGAACTCGTTTCCAACTCACAGCGTATTCTAGACCCGAACTCGCGACGTCATGAAGTTCTCTCCTCGCATCGCCGCGCTCATTGCGCTCTCAACCGATGCGTCTGCTTCTGCTATACCTGCTTTAAAGCGGAGTATCCCCAATGTTAGTGAGCACACAAGTGAGCTTTCCTTGTTCAGATATCCTACGTTTCAATCTTTTGACACATGTCAGTGCGCGGCAACATAAGCTCTATAGCCTCCTGGGCATATGCCGCCCTCGCCTACGCCACAACAACCGCCTCAAACAGCACCTCCGACCTCTCCTACCTATGTGCAAACTTTGACACCCTTTCTACCCGCTACGTAACCGCCTTCCCCGAGCCCACCGGCGATATGGCGAAATTCGCCCGCGACGCCATATGCGGTGCTTCTAAATCTGGCAACCCGTCACCGCTCCCCGTCGCGCAAAACCAGCTATGGTACATGAAATCCTACATCGCGGCTATATTCACCGTGCAGGGCTACTACGGAACGAATAATTTGACCGACGGGCAGTTTTTTCTGGATCTTTGTTGGTATGTCGAGGGGAGTTTGTTGAGGGGGTTGTGGGTTCCGTGTAGGGATACGGATGAGGGCGTTGTGGATGCGGAGAGTAGTTATTGTGCTAGCGGCGGGTATTTTGGGAAGGGAGAGTATTCGATGTATACCAATGCTACGCAACCTGCTGATATAGCGAGGAACGCGGATGTGCTTGTGAGCAAGTTGATGGCGAGTGTATTGAAGATTGTGTTGAAGGAAGAAAAGCAGATCAACTACGTTTGCGACAGCTTTTCCAGGTTTGTAGCCGGGATTGAGATTCAGGGATTAGTGAATGAGGTTATCAGAGAGGCGGTTTGTAAGGAGAAGAAGGTTGTAGAGGTACAGCAGGCGAGGAGGGAGATGTTGAGTATTATGACGGACTTGTACATCCTCCAGCTGCTGAATGCGGGGAATGATTCAGGGTACCATGCATATCTGTGCAAGATGCTGAAGTCGGAGGGGTTTGACAAAGTGGGGCTGGATGGGAAGAAGGTCGTTGACGCTGCTTGTAGGGCGGGTCCGTAGTGGACGGGGAGACCACGCTCATGTGAATGGTCCGAGAAGACAACATCTGTAGCATTGGAACCTTCCATGTGCATCCACCATTCTCTCAACCAAGTCGTTACTTTCTGCCACCGAACTTACCATTTGTACTGGCACATGTCTTGGGATGATGTACAGCTCTACGAGAGACGCCACTTTGAAGCATGCCTAGTTGACGACACGATGGCTTTCGCATCGTACAGCCCCTGGATCTGCCCAACTTGCCATGTAAATTTGGCCCAGGTGCTCCGATGGCGATGCCGTACCGTCAATGCGTGTGACCGTGGCATTTTCAACGTATAACCCGACGCCGTCCCCGCCACCGATTGTGTCAACTTTTCCAATTAGGACACACCCGACAGACAGCAACTCATTCATTCCAGCAGAAATCCAGATTGGAAATAATGCTCTAAAATTCATACTGAGTCGATTTCGTAGACAGACACGTAACGTTTAAAGATAATCATATGCATAAAGCAACTTACCAAGAGACTTTTATTAATGATACCGCAGGAAGAGCGGTAGTAAGCTTGTGAGGACTACGGCCCACACTATTTCATGGTGGTAATGAAAATTATCTACAAGGCAAGCACGCGCGCGGCCAACTGGGCGCAAGCGAACCAGCCACGACATTCGTTGCGAAACGTTTCGGAGCGGACTCTGCGATACGTAAAAGGGGCCTTACATCCAAATCGGTGGTTGAAGGATTCCTGTGCTGCCTCGCAGAAGCATTGCAAGGAGGACCTGGCCGCGCTGTGGCTGTATTCTTCACTTCCATCAGTTGTGACCTGGACGGTCTGCGGGATGTGCCGGTAAGTCGAGATGAGGACACTGCGGAGGAGACCAGGGCTGCTGATTTGCGTGGGGTGATTGATAGATCGAGGTTTGAACTACAGCGTACCCATAGGGACGCGTGGTGCTTGCGGGTGAAAACTCGTGATAAAGCGTCCCGCTTTATTTGAGAGAACTTTTTCCGCCTCTATATCAGTGTTTTCCTCGCCGTCCTCGCTATTTTCGCGTGTGGAAAAGCTTCTTGTGTACTTCTCACCTGGACTGATGGTCACAACATGTGAGAGGGGCCTTCCAAGCGATGTAATACAAATAGATTGTGCACCGCCTGAGGGTACATCGCAACCATCTTATCTCTCCCCGTCGTTCCGCTTCGTAAGCCGACCGTTCTTATCATTGCGTGCCACGCGAATACAACAGAGTCATACGACTATTTTTTGCTCTTACAGCAGTAAGCAGTACGCATTCGAGTTGCGGCTATTGTTATGAGGGTCCCCATGAATCGGACTACTCGGGTTAGTGTAAAATCGGTGTCCACTGCTTCAACGATCGTAAAATACAGGATCGCACGCTCTTCAAGCCGCTTATTCTGTGTACCTGAAAAGAAAGCAAGGTCATGCTTGCGTACCGAGACGGGATCCAAAAGGATGGGCTGTGCGCTATACGGTTAAGCGCGCCGCTAACCACCGCTAGAGGCAAGTAGCGTAATTCCCGGATGGAACAGCAACAGTCAAACCTCACTTCCTACAAACCAAGGAAACTCGCCACTCGGGAAGCCCTATCTTCTCTGCAATTCGGCGAAGTTTTCCATCGAGTACACTGCCTCGTGCCATCCGCAGCTCGGGCGGCTGATGTTGCACCACGACAAGGCTAGCCAATCACACCAAGCTTCTTGTAGAGTTAGCCCCCAAAGGTGCCGATCCTTCAGCCGCTATGCTGCTGCGCATCACAACGACGTGTCTGAGGGGTAACCCCCCTTATCATGGCCAAGAAAGTCTTTGCACAGCAAGGATAGGGTCCGAAACCCCGGTCCCATATGTCTTAACCCACACATCCCCGATCCCCGTTGTTCGCTCGTCTTCTGGTATCCTGTTAACCTTAATCCTTTCGTTTACGAGCTTTGATCGTCTGTGAGATCATTACGATGCGCTCGTTACTGCACAGTTTGTGTTGGGCTTCATGGCTGGTTGGGTTCTCGGCCGGTATCATGTTCGAGGAGCCTGATGGGAGGTTAGACGATTTCGAGCAGACATATACACTCGGCGATACTATGGGCATCAAGTGGAAAGCCGGATGGGAAGGCAGCGATACACAGCCGGATTTCGTTGATTTGTTCGTTACTTGGTACCAGTCGGATTCGTACAGCCAGCTTCTTCTTGGTAAGTTCGCCTTGTCGCCGCAAGCGCGGTGGAGGAATGCTAGGGTTATACTTACTTCGTCTAGCGAACACGACTACGAAACAAGCAGGCTTTTACCCTTGGACGGTCAATGTGACAGAGGCAGCGGTCAAAGACGACGACAAATTCGTTCTGCGTTTCCGACCGCATCGTAAACCGGAGGACTATAACAATGCTGGGCCTATGGCGCCGAGCAGGGGCTTCTATATCAAGCTCGCTTCAACTTCCTCAAGCGCATCCTCCACCCCAACGCCGACGCCGTCAAGCGCATCCTCTCCTGCGGGTTCCGCTACGACCACTCCGACCAATACACCGGCACCCGAGCCTGAGAAGAAGAGCACAAATGTTGGCGCAATAGTAGGGGGTGTTGTTGGAGGACTAGCGGTCATCGCGCTTTGCGTTATTGCATGGCTGCTGAAGAGGTTATTGCAACGAAGGAAAGCCAAGGCAGCCGAGGTCCATGAGGCCGCTGCATCTACTGCCCCATACTCGGACGAATACGGTGCAGACAAGATTGCACCGGGAATGGCACTACCGAGTTATCCTGCGAATAATGTTAGGATGGAGCTTGATAGTAGAGAACTGCCAGTTGAAGCGGGGAACGGGCAGAATCAGTGATGAAGAAAGAGCGAGTGGAATTTTTTCTTGAGTGGCGTGGGAGACGTGATTCTCATCGGGTTCGCATGTGCGGATGAGCGCGTTGATATCCAGGGTATTTTGGAGACCGATTTATAGCATTGCTTGCGGTGTAGTAGTATGATGTACGTGTGTCTAGCCTGTCAAAGCAATTTGCATATTCCATGAAGGCCAATTGTGAACACAGATCTCTAATAAAACACTTAGAAGAATTGTTCGGCCGTCATCTTCCATGCAAATGACTAATGAACAAGCGCCTAGTTCTTCGTACAAGGAGTGTAAATTGACTCCCTATATCCATCCCGGAGGAGCCTGATTCGGCCTTACTACCATAACAGGTGAATCCGGACCATACGGTTGGCCCGAAACTCTCCAACCCTTTGTTGGATGTAATCTTATCCTAATGTTCTGCACGCCGCCTGACAATGTATCCGTACCTCTACGGGGCATGAATTGCTTCTGTAACTCGCCTGGTAGGCTAGATATCAAAGTTGGCATAGCTGAGGTTTTCCATACTTCTAGACCCTCCTCTTCAGCCTTCGATGTTTTGATTATTGTAGCGACAAGGAAGATCAGAGTGAGAAGTAGTAGAGAAAAAGGAAAGGTAAGCCAGGCCCATTGGATGCTAACGTAGGTCTCCACGTTATAGGCTGACCCAACAACCATCTCGTTGTTGGCAGATGATCGTAGCAAATTAGACATAGTTGTTGCCATCCGGTCCATATGGCGCGTAATACTGTTTGGTGAGAGCCACGGGTTGAATTTCATTTGGCGGTAAATAGGAACTGGGGAATTTATGTAGGATTTGTAGCGGAAGATAGGATCAGCTGTCAGGTTGGCGACGGTGACAAACGAAGGGTAGAGATCGTCGAAAATGTTGTAGACACGTGTGTGGATCTCGCGATCCATTCCGTAAACCTGGCCATCAGCCGAGGAAGTGATGACGATATTCTCGGTGTAGTTGACCCATGTGCCATTCACATCAAGACTTTCCACTGTCTTAGTATCAAACGGGTGTGGTCCTGGCGTCGAATTGGTGAAAGTTAAGAGCACATTCTCTTCATAGTCCCCACCGTGATAGGAGGCTCTTATTCGCTTGACACACCAGGAGAGGACGCACTCTTGCGCAGTAGGAGTCTCGTTGCGGTAGACACCAGATGCGCTAGCAGCAACTGTTACCCCGTCGGAAATTGAGTTTCGTAAATGTTTAAATTTGATAGAGCCACCCCATAATGTCTGGCGCATCGGATTAGTGACCAGTGGTAATGCCCGGAACAAAAGCGCTTCTCCGGCTGCAGCTTTTCCAGCAGATGATTCCACAGCAGTAGCACTGTAACCAGACATAAGCACCGGTAAATTGCTTGTAATGTTGAAGAAGTATCCACAAACGGTGCCATTTGGGTAGGCGCTTTCGAACTTTGTTCCAGTAAGGTTCCTGATCCAGTCTACTCGAGTGTCCTTGCATCCAAATTGGAGAAGCTCAGAGATATCTGCACATTGACTGCAAACTCCTAGCGTTTCGAACTCTGGAAAGGTACAATTGGTCGCAGGACAAGAGATAGGTATCTCAGCCGGCGTGCCATTGCCGACAACTAGTGGGCGTGTTCCGTTGCCGTAGAAGTACTGCATCAACGAAGGTCGCAGATGCTGATCTTGTTGCCCAACTATTGTTTCACCCTTTACTTCAAATGTGATTTCTGGGTCGTATTTGGTGATTCGAGCGATTCGAGGGGTTAAGCTCTGTTCTTCTAGTGACCAACGCTCCGGTAGCTCGATGACCCGTTGGAAAAATGTGTCGTTCGCGATCAACAGAACTGTCAGGATGGCGCCGAGGGCGGCTAGCGACTTCCCTTTCGTGCGGAATAGGAGCAAAACTGAACCCCATGCTCCGCGTGACGCTTTGTCAAAGATTTCAAAATCCCAAATTTCTTTGGACTTCTTCCCATTGAACCTGCGTCCCAATACAGAAGGTTAGCGCAGCTCATCGATACTTTATCGCAACCTCCAACTTCCGCGAGGGCTCCTTCGTACAATACACGTAGCTCGGACAACGTTCCAGCACTGCTCATGAACGGGCGCACTCACCAGTCCCATTTCAGTTGACCAAGAGCTTCAGATGTTGGTAGGATCAGCGCGGCTGAGGCAATCTTAGAGAGAACCGTGTAGATGGTAAGACCAGTGGGCCATTTTTGGAGACTTTTGTTGTTAAGGCACAGAAGGATAACGATTATCCCACCCATGCATAGAGCGCTAATAGCGCAAGTGATGATCTCGTATATCCACCTCTTGAACACGTTCTCTGAAGTGTTGAGTTGGGCGAGCTTTCTTTCAAGCTTTTGCGTGATGTCTAGTGAGGGTTTGCCGTTTTGAGATCCGCGATATTCCGGCGGAAAAGGGTGTGCTCTTCGCTCTTCAGCAGACTCTTTCCCATCTGGGTTCCAGGTCCGCGAAGGACGAATAGGTGCAATCGACATACTGAACCGTGTATAAGAGAGCTGGAAAATATATTAGAATCGCACGAAGTCTCGCAGGTGAACAAGAGGTTCTGCTCATATATTAAACATTGCTCGGAGCTTGGGGCTCAATCTTCCAAGGCGCACACCCGGCGCTCTTAAGATAGTAAGGAGATTTTCCACGACAGAATAAGGACGTTAACGCAGACTGCCTCGCAAGACTGGCGGCTATGTTCCCAAAGTAAAGCAAGCCGAGTGTTTCAAAAATTCTAGAGGCGACAGGCATCGATTCTCGACAACTTAAAATCGAGAACTACGCGCCGGGTGCAGTGTGCTGACAGCCGATTGGCGATGAGTATGCACAACGGACAGGTCTCATGCATGTTGCCGAGGCAGAGCCGCTGACATTGCATGGCCCCCGCATTCGCACTGCGGCGCAGCAGTTCAGCAGCTGCGTACATGACACAATGAACCCCAAAGCTTTGGACTTGCCGGCCGTGGTCAAAGAGATCGTATTGCGAGTTTTCGGTAAGCGACCGCCATAGGACAAGTGTGGTAAAGTCCTGCGGAGAGGTGGGACGAGGGAGCATTTCGCTAAATCCATGCCGCGAGTAACGAATGGTACCATTAATAAACCCCGCTTTCCACAGGTATAGCAAAACAGAAGATGACCTACACATATATTCTCGATATAAGTACGATAAAACTCATTTCGACGGGTTGTAGGAACGAAGCTTAAGATATTTGGCTTTCCAGCGCGAAAGAACGTTTGCAAGAAATGACGTCACACGCTTGGGCTGCCACAGACGATTTTGAAGGTAAACATCTAGTATGGGTTCACATAACATCCGATCGGATTTGAAAGGAAATAATGTCCGCGCAAGTTTCTGTTAAGAATAATTGTAATATTCGACGAATGCAGTTAAGAGATATTCGGAAACCACAGCACCTCTACGAACAACCAGTATTTGAACGTGAAGTAAAACTCTCGCATATCCTAGCTCATTCCCGTAGAAGTGCGTCCACTTGAGCGGTAATGTCGAAATATAGAAAGTTAGTCTCATTCCCTGCTCCCCCGCCTGGCGCGGCGCCAAATGGCACCAAATTCATGTAAACTCCATCACCAACTTGAACCGGCGCCGTCACAACACTACTCGGATCCGTCCACTCCACTATCCCCATATACTCCGCCTCGTTCCACTCTCCTTTCTTATTTCTAAACACCGAAACACCCTTTCTGAGCTCCGCCACTAGTAGAACGGTACCCTTGTAGCGCGGTGGTAGCTGAATAGCATCCGGAGACTCAATCTTATGGGCAGGTGTCACAGGAATGAGGTGAGGAGTGCCACGTGGAGCGCGCATGTCGAAACGGTACAGGTTTCCACTGGAATCGTGGCCTGTAAGCAATATCCAGCCATTTGAAGCAACACCCGTGAAACCGGCGGTTGTGTGATTTAAAACATCGTCCAGGTACCATTTTTCGATCTTCTTTCCATTGCTATCGACTTTCAAAATGCTGCTAGGGTACGTGCCAATGACATACACATTGTTATCTGGGTCATGTTCGACGTCTCCGAATCCGCCGAACCGCCCTTGCGTGACATCCGTAAGATTGTGTTTGTAGAGAAGCTTGCGCGTTGACGGGTCTAGGAGCATAATATAATTCGTTCCGGAGATGTCTTGGCCGCCCGTGGCGAAAGTTGGCCAATAATCAACAACGGCTGAGAGCAAGTTTGTCCGCGGATTGGTTTGCACGCCGCCAATATGGAAAGCAGGATTATGAGTTATGCCCTCAAACTCGATAACTTCTATATCATTGGCGTAGGGATCATATACGCCGACGGATGCGTTCCACACGATACTTGACGCGTTGTCAGCATAGGAGGAATGGTATAAACGAAGATGGGAAGAGTACCCGATATACAACACGCAAGCGTTGAAGTCGAAATCGGCATTTTCAGGGTACAGCTGGTAGGTGGAGACCGTGAAGTTGCCGCTGAATGGAGGGCACTTGTGAGCATGGCGATGAGGCGGATGTGATTGTGGGGCGCAAGATGATAAGAGTGGGAATACTGTGTAAAAGAAGAAAGTTATTAGAAGAAGGCGCATTATTTCTAGATGTAACTGGATGTACAGACACTGGCAAGGCCAAAGGTTAAAATACTAGGCCCGCTACAAAGAAAGAGCGGGGATACTTATCCGTAGGAACCCGCGATTCTTCTTTGTGGCTCAAAGAGGGCTTACAGAGGCCTGCATAGGCAAATAGTCTGCATCCATGCTCAGGTCAATATTTGAGGGATTTGTGTCCTATAGTAGCTCGAGAAATATCTGCCGGTTCGGCGACACGGCGACATGGCGCCGCCAGCATACCCCGCACCCCATTTCGGAAATCCCCGAAAGTCGTCTTGAGCCCTAAAAAGAGTGCTCAGGTACGACTTCTAATGAAAGACTAGGAAAGTTTAGAAAGTGTAATGGAAGAGTGGGTTTCACGAGGTCTATCGTCACATCAAAGGGAGGTCGGCACTACTATAGCTTACATTGCTGTACTTCAACCGTAACAACCTCTGAACAAGGGCAGAAGGCGTTCTCTTAAGCTACCTCTGCTGCTGATGCATACAGATCAAAACCTTATAGGTGCTTGTGTGCATGAGGTGTTTCGCACGACCCCAACGCATGTCTAGAGAAACCGACATTGGGAACATATAACCACGCTGAATACTGCATAGCTGCTTGACTTGGCTATACTAGCTGGTATATTTTATAGGAGACTGAGGGAGTATGCCAATACGTCGTGGGAAATCAATTCCCAGGAACGGATTTATGCGAAGCTGAGGCGGATCTTTCTAGTCCTGCTCTTTAATATACATGTCAAGATAGGAGTGGCATTAGAAAGGCACGAGAAGGGTGTAGCGACTGCCTTGAATGATGTACTCGTACATTGTTGGGAACGCATTCGTCCCTTGAAAGGCACGAAGAAAAGGCAAAGCTAATATAGACCGCATTGTAACCATTCGTAGTGTGCGTTATTATTTGCTTCACTTCATCAGAACAAGTATCGAGGTGATCCGTGCGGCGAGTATTTCCTTACAAGGTTATACAATTGCTTTTCGGCTATAAAGCGATTCGGTTGATCAAGCTCCCACTGTTGCGGGGTGGTACGGGTGGCTGGACGGACCAGTATCCTAATGACGGTGAGTAAATCCAATGTTGTGGAGATAGGCGAGACGAATAAGCATAATGTTCTTGGTAAATCCATATGCTGAACTGAGGCCAGTCCACTTGCTTGCCCAGAAACCTATGGTGGGATCCTAAGGAACTCAAGACCTCGCCTGCTCATGCCAGTAGACAACCAAGAACTAAGCCACAGATCTGTAGGCGACTCTGTAGACTACGTGGATTCTCTGAACTTCTCTACTTTGCTCATTCCAATCTTAGTGAATGCAAAAACACCCGTTCACAGGTCCGAGCTGTCTTGAACGAGCGCACACCCTTCGAAGACTTGTGAAGGTTAGGTCGCAGGCAGAATTTAATTTCCTACTTGTGAAGCCATACTCTATAACGGACACCTTTATCTTCGCGCCCTAAATTACCCACGTGGAAGGCAGCGCCCTAAAGTCTAGCTTGTAGTCAGGAAAGGCATCCAAGGCCTTGGACAGTCGTATAACTCCCAGGTCAAGTCAGCATTAGGATACGCTCATTTGTGCTCGCATCATCAGGGTCCATTATGTGTATTGGCCCTCTATCGTTGCGAACCGCCTCTAAAATCTCGATGAAAGTGTCTTCAATATCGGCCTAGGAAAGTCGCGTACGACCTCGTCGCACCGGCTTGGTAGGTGGTGCGTCAAGCAGTGGCCGATATCGGTACGTTGCAATATTGTTGTTGTTGCCTGGCGTAGAAAGCAGTGGAGGTATCTTGAACAGCGAAGACTGATCACTGATTCCATTCCATTCCATTCCATTCCATTGAACGAACTATTCGCACAAGCATCTTTTATGCCCATACTCGAAGTATGGTTGTTGAGAAGAGTCATTGTCAAGCTTGGTAGCCGCCAAAGTCATGCGCAGTTTATGAGGCTCTTGAGCCACACACACACACACAAAACAAAAATACTCTCACTGCAGAAGCAGTTGACATGATCGCTCGATGGTCTGTTGAAGTGCTGTCGTCCGATCTCGGGTCGAACGCCAGTCTTATAGACCTCCGCTTACATAAGCACCCGGCCTCGATATTCGATCGGGCCTCACCTCTTATACCACAGTGTGTCCCACAATATTCGATGCCTGAAAGCCTCCGTGAATAGTATAACTGGGAGTCGTCGCGATCGCACAGTAGGATGCTGGAAGGGTGTGGATACGTTGCTGCTGTGTATCGGATGGTGGGGAAATAATCATGCAGCATTGTATGTCCCGTTCGAGCACATATGATGCATTCCACGACTGAGAGCCGGTCAAGAGTCTATATTAAGTGCAAGCATAGCGCGTATAGGAAGGTCTTAAAAGGTTAGCTTAAGCGCATCAACGGTAGACAATAGTAAGTACTTATTTAGCAGGGGTGGCCATCTTAGCTGGAGGTTATACCGCCGAGCGAAGAGGCGTGGTCGTTGCGGCTAAGAGGCGTAGTCGTTGCGGCTAAGAGGCGTAGTCGTTGCGGCGAAGAGGCGTAGTCGTTGCGTGTATAGCTTGCGTCCTGCATTAACCTGCGAACCCCTGTTCAGCACGAAACTTGTATAAATGCACAACAGATGCAGATATTGTGGCTATCAAACTGACATCATGCCCTCTCAACCACGTGAGCACCTAAACCGCCCTTTGATTGTTGTTGATTAGGGGAAGCACCGGCGAGGGGTTTGGTTGCTGTCGATTGTAAGCACTCCAAAAGCATACATTAAGAAAAGGGAATTGTGAGCGTAGCGAACATTCCTTCGCATGTAACGCCTAATCCCAAGGCGCAGGTTCGGCTGGACGTCTGTTGTCGGAGACGGATTGGTGGAAATGACGGATGTGTGGCGTAGCGCTGAGGTCGGTGAGCAAAACATGGACCTAGCGGTCAGTGCGAAACGTCCGCGATTATCAACACTCTTTTCGACAACCATCCCCCGTCGTTATCGGACCTCGAATGACATAGCATAGCGCCGGTAGACCATCACGTTGAAAGTTGAAGTGTGATTAGGTGCCACGGTCGGTCATTGGCGCAGCACGGTATTCGCCCTTGGCCAATCGCTTCTTTCCCGGCTGTAAGGTCAAGCCGCCGCCACGACACACCTCCTGTGTTTCAAGACTACCATTGGTTAGCAGTTCTGGACTTCGAACAAAGCTGGGAAAATTGCAGGAGCGTAATCGTTATTGATTCCAGTCTATCGATTTCGCAATGAACATAAGATTCGTGGCGCGCATGAAGGCGAGGTTATGGAGTTCAACCGGCCATTACCGCACCAGTTCAGCCCTCCAGCAAGTCCGGCCTGACATACTGTGTTCCAGCATCGCTTGTCCTTCAGTTTCATCGAACCGAATCCATACCTCAATATTCATGCCGTCTCTCAGGCTTCCAATAATACTGCAACTTTGAGATTGCGCTAGATCCGTCACGACGGTAAATCGTGGTTCGAGGTTTTTCAGGCGACAGTCTGCTGCGAACGCACGCGCTCCTAGGCGTGGTGTGGATGCGGGACGGCGTTTCGAAGCATCGCACAAGGTTGCTATCATGTATCGGAACGCAATGGATAAAGACAGTATTCATCTCCCTCATTCATGCGCGTCGGCTGTAGTTCCTGCAGCGCAGCGCCCCAAGATACCCTCATTCCTTTATCTACTCTTCCGACGCCGTGTCTGAAGAAAGTGGGTTCTTTTCCCTCATTCACCTTTAACTTCTGAAATATCCAACGTATTCTTGCACCGTTCATAATCCATCGCCGATATGCTTGGACGAATCATCCTAGTTGTTGCCTCCGTGGCTATCTCCATCTTAGGCGCTCCCGTAGTTGCCAAGAGGGACCCTACGCCTGCCCCTATGCCCTCATATTCCCAGGTTAGTTCGGGCTGCACTCTCAACCCGATAAACTTGCTGACTATGCCCACAGATCGATTCCACCATCGAATCGCGTGGCATCATTCCCGAAGACAAGCGTGGCGTCATTCCGGAAGACAAGCGTGGCGTCATTCCGGAAGACAAGCGTGGCGTCATTCCGGAAGACAAGCGTGGCGTCATCCCCGAAGACAAGCGTGGGGTCATTCCTGAAGACAAGCGTGGCGTCATCCCCGAAGACAAGCGTGGGGTCATTCCTGAAGACAAGCGTGGGGTCATTCCTGAAGACAAGCGTGGCGTCATCCCCGAAGACAAGCGTGGCGTCATCCCCGAAGACAAGCGTGGCGTCATTCCGGAAGACAAGCGTGGCGTCATTCCCGAAGACAAGCGTGGCATCATTCCTTCCCCTAGAGACTAGCGAGATATTGTTTCCTCAGGAACACAAATAAGTGATGTCTCAACAGTCCCCTGATAGTATTGCTCCGTAGCACCCACCACACCCTTTTTCCTCCATTTCAGCTTCTTGGAGAGACGGATTTGTTTGTTATTCGTGTTTATTGGTGTCTATGGTCTTCTTTTTATAGGTTGATGCGTGGTCAGATCCAGCCCGGGGGTGCCTGGTTTCGATGAGGTCTGGGAGTCGTTGGTTGAGGGTTTATTGGGTGGGGATTTGGCTGGGGGTCTGTTGACTGGGGGTCCATTGGCGCGGGAGTCAGTGGAGAGAATAGACTGCCTGACACTCTCCAGCCTTTCGTAGGAAGTAGTTTTACTTTCAGTTGCTTGGCTTTGGCTCGTGGTGTTCCTATTTCGGAATCTTTCGCTGCACAAGAGGTGATCTTTTCTTGCATTTCATCTGGGAGACCATAGAGAAGAGTCGCAATTGCTGATGTCTTCCAGACTCCCACTTGGCCGTTCTCTTCCCTTCCCGTTTGCACAATAGTGCACACCAAGAAGATTCCACTCATAATGAGGAGCCCAAGGGGTAGGCTGAGCCACTCCCATCGGACCGACACGTATGTCTGTGTGCCATATGCGTCACCAGTGATTAGGCCACTACTATTCGAAGATCGGAGCCCGTTCGTTAACGCAGCGGCCATTCTCTCCATATGCCTTGTGATATTATTCGGTGCGAGCCACGGATTGAATTCGAGTTTCCGCCAATTTACACCTTTGACGTACAGTGCAAACTTATGTCTGAGTATGGGCTCAGTAGATAGATTCGTAGCAATTGTCCAGGATGGTAGAAACTCGTCGAGTATTCGGATGGTGTACATCGCTGTTTCGTTGGAGACACCAAAGACGGAATTGTTCAGATTGGGTGCGTCGATTGTGACATTTTGCAGATAAAAGACCTCAGTGCCGTTGAACGAGCCAATAAATCGTTTTACATCCCATGGAAACGGGCCAGTAGTCGTATTGATGGTCTCGTGTATAACTTCTTCTTTGTATGAACCCCAGTTATAGGACGAGTTCATGGTTTTAACACACCAGGTCAGCATGCATTCGAGGGCGATAGGTGCTTGATGGCGTAATACACTATCGGTACCATTTGCTGCAGTGACAACGAAGAAATCAGCGAGCGGGTTGCGAACATGTTTGAATGTGTAGGATCCGCCGTACAAGGGCTCTCTGCCGGGGTTTGAGATCAACGGTAGAGTGCGCATCAAAAGCGTTTCTCCTGTTGAATTACCGGGCTCTACCATATAGCCAGACATCAGGACGGGCGTTTCTCCTGTGGAATTGAAGAAATATCCGCACATGGTTCCTGTTGGATAGCTAGCCTCCGTTCCAGCCCCAGTTAGATTCGCAGTCCAGTCGACGGTGATATTGTCGAAACAAGCAAAGCTAAGGAGTTCGGAGACATCGGCACATGCACTGCACACGCCGAGGGTGTTGTAGAGTGGCCAGGTACAGTTGCTGGTTGGGCAGGAGAGGGGTATATCCGGACGAGTGCCATTGCCTAATACCGTAGGCTGAGTTCCGTTATCGTACAAAAACTTTTGCGTGATCGCCGCGATATCCTGATCCTGCTGGATAAGCTCGACCCCATTCTTGAACTCTACACCGTAGCGAGGGGTATATGTGGTGACACTGGGAATCGAGCTTTCGCCGAGCAAAGCCCAACGCTCAGGGAAATCAACTACTTGTTGAAAGAAAGGATCGAGAGCCAACGAGAATAGCGTGATGAGAGCTCCGACGGCTGCTAACGATCTTCCTTTTGTCCGAATGAGAAGCAACAGAGCGCCCCAAGGGCCCCTCGAAGCGTTATCGAAGATTTCGAAATCCCACATCTTCTTCGAGTCGCCCTGAAACCAACTCCACTTCAGCTGACCAAGTGCCTCTGAGGTTGGAAGAATTAGCGCCGCACCGGAGATTTTAGAAAGCACAGCAATAAATGCGTTCAGCGTAAGACCTCGGGGTAATTTAGGTACTGTGTTGTCCTTGAGAAGAAAGAGTACTACAACGATAGCACCCATGCAAACAGCGCTGATGAGCCAGCTGACGATTTCGAGAAGCCATCGCTTTATTACATTTCTGGATGAAGTGTACCGCCAGAGTCGTTGTTCAATTCGTTGGGCAATGTTAGGCGTCGATTCTCCTTTCTCGCATGTGGGGGATATGCTGGCAATTTGTTCCGTGCTGAACGGTCTGTTTAAAATTCCCAAGCCATTGACCTCAGCTTGGTTGTTCGAGCTGCATGACTCCCTCTTCGGTTCCTGTATTTTTGGGACGAGGCTGTGATCTAGCTGCACCCGAGGTCTTTCGGTAGGGGGGGAGCGGAGTGTAGGCCGCAGCGGACACTGCTGTGCCAGTCCCATTGGGGGCTCGGGAATAGGCCAGATAGGAGAAAGGTTACTGGAATGAGTGGCTGCAGGCGAGACCGGCCGTATATATTGTGTAGACGCTGCTGCAAGGGCTTGAATCGCTCCGTCTTGTGGGCGGAAATTTGGAGAGATTGGCGAGATCGTGTTGTAAGATCTTGCCGTCCCGTTGTCGTCGTACGTCTCGAGGTATATTGGAATGTGTGGGTATGAAGGCCATCCTTCCGAGTCGGCTTGGGTAGCCATAATAGTAAAAACGCGCAATGTACTGAAGGAAATAAAACAAGAAAGAGTGGCTACCGAGTAAGGTTTTCCCCCACCAGCATTTAAAAAGGAACGATCAATCGAAGGAACCGTGGTAGGCGTAGAGAGGCCAAGCTAGAGATCAGGAAACATCCTACCTTGGACGTAGTAATATCGGCTCCTCCTTGGGCTAGGCTACACAGCGTGATCCCGGATTGGAAGCAGTATGAAACGTCAACCACAGTTATTACCGGGGCAGGTGGGTATTTGCGTTCTGGAAGAGACGCTGCCCGGTTCAAGTCTCCACTCAGAGCGTCGTGTAAGCGCGGCCACAGATCCAGCGACCTGTGGAAACATGCCAAGAGATGAGGCTCAAGGTCCCCTTCTAGCACTATTATTGTGGCACAGTCATCGGAAAGCCTCAAGCCGAACGATCCTAAACGGACAGAGATAGGATGTAAGCGCTGGTTACTAGATCGCCGGTGCATCGCAGGTTGTAGCCGGTAAAAGTCTAAGTGTCCAGAACTTCGGGAAGCATATATTTAGCCTTTGGCCCCATTGCTGTAGCGGAGGAAAGATGACGCTGCGGCTCAGTATATAGGCGGCTACTGTGGGAATGGCGAAACATGTAAGCTAATGCCATCGTCAAAAGCCCGTGCTATGAGACTGTTGGGTGTAGCATAGACGAATAGAAGCGGGTGGCAATTGTCCAGAGCATTGAAGAGGCGTAGAGGACGGTGAGAATAATAGTGACGATGTTCCGCTTCGCGCGGGGAGGTTCGCCAAGCCGCCATTAGTGAGACGCTAGTTATTTTTAGCTTATCGATAGATGACTTCGTCGAGCCACTCACTGCGTCTACGCGTCTCTTTTTTCTTAGTACTTGCAGCGTCTAGCTCTATTTTGCGTAAGATTATATTAGCACAAGTATTTGGAATTCGAAAAATATACATGCTGTAACACCAGCCCCAAAATACCTACGCGCTCTCCCCCAGCACTAGTCGTTTCCCCAGCCTCAATACCAAGTCGTATTGGCATACAACGTTTCAGCTCTATATTTCGTTTCAAAAGGTTCCGGTAACCTTCTTTCTTGATATCTTAGAGGGATAGAAGACCAGAGAGGTTATTCATTCACTCTCCTCAAGAGACACTGCACCAGGGCACGTTAAGCATTTTCACAAAAGAAAGACCGAAGGTCTTCCGGTTCTCCATGTAATATGACTATATTAGATACTGAGCTTCTCAAATGAGACTTACTCACGCTTACATCACGCGGCAGCTTTTAGCCTTAGGAGGGTCGCCAAGCTCCCCGGCTGCGGAACGGGTAAGGCACGAGCCGGCCGCGCTCGAGGCAAACGAGGGCCCGTGATTCGCCTCCACATCAGCTTCGGCGCTTCATGAGGGTGCGATGACTTTTTACTGACTAGCTCGTTCTAAAAAGAGCATAGCCCGCATTCGTACGTGTACCATAGGTAGTGCTACCTTTCTCTGCCTCAATCATGTCCTCCGTCAATATCCTAATATACATCCTGCTTTGATCCACGTATTGGACACATACCCTGTCTCTGCGGGATCACACAGGCATGGAATCACTATGTTAAGCATCGTGCCAAAAATGCCTAAGCGCCTTACCTCCTTAGTTCCCTTTTACACCCACATGCTTGTTACTGAGCGAGGTACGTAGCATCACCGCTTTATGTTTTGTTCCAAGGCCTCAACCTCTGTGATTTGCACTATAGATATTTCGACTTACTCTTCTCGTTGGAACTATTTAAACGGAGCATCAGAAGACCAGCTCAACTCTCAGCCTTCCCACTAAACTATGGTAATATCGCTAGCCCTTCTCCCTTTCTACAATGCCTGTACTTTGAAACCTGACAGTATGTATCATTTCCTACACATCGCAAGGTATAACTTTAAGAAGCAGTCCATATTGTTATTGCCCCACGCCGGCATTGGTGATTTCTTATATACATACACCCACGGGCGCTGAACAGCAGAACTTTCATTAAGATACCCCTTTTGCATGCGGAACTTCAATACAACCTTTTTTTTATTGCTGTTACTGTATGTGTAGAAAGTGTGCATAGTCTCTATGCTTGGGACAAGCGAAATCTTACTCTGTACGTTCATATATCATATATCCATACATCCACTTACATACCCGGGCTACATGCACACTTACTGTATACATGCATCACATCAAAATTCTATTTGTCGCCTTAGTCTGCCCATTCCTGTTATTAATAACAGAAAAATCTCTTTCTCTCGCAAAACCAACACCTTGATCCATAGTAGCGAGCAGAATTAGCCATTATTCGTGTCTCCGCAGTCCATATATCAAGTCATTATTGAGCCTCACCTTCCCCTCATCACATTCTAGCGCTTAGATATACCACCAATAATACATGAATAACTGGAGTATGAGAAGAAACGCAAGGCTGACCTCGTATGTAGGACCAGAGTCGCAATTGCACTTAGATCCAACCTATTCAGCCTCTCTCATCACCTGGCGCTGCAGTAAAACATGCCCACCCAAAAGATTTATGGTATTCCGCTCTAATAATGTGTGGGACTTATTGCGTTGTATCTCAATAGTATTTCTAGGTAAATTTTATTTGTTGCTTAGTGACTTCGAGATGTTGCATGAGCAAATGACGTCATTGCATTTCCAAAGCTTAACGTCTTTATTCGCTCACTTCTCCCTTACCCCACCTTAATTACTATGTGTATCCATTTACAGCTCAATTTATGTCCTCCAATAGAAATTATAGCCGGCACCCACATGGGGAGCTTGGCTCATCTAAGAATAGTAGTACAACCGCCGATCTTGCTACGCCGTAGCGCGAAGGCAAGGCCTATGCAATGGCAGCGCTACAACCCGCAGATAGATGCACGACGTGCTCGGGCGCGTACTGCGAGCAAACAAGTGGCTTCTGGATTTTTCTGTGCGCCATTTCCAGGGCTCTCACTGGTCGCATCCGGGAGGCATTTCGACCCCAGAGAGTGCGTCTCAGCCTTCGGGGCTGCTTGCTACTTGTATAATAACAACATCATAGCGCAAGAGAATCGCGGCCGCTGTCTGCTGCTCCAACTCTTGTGGTGACACCACGATTCCTCACCTTTCTTTTTCCTTTCAGCTCGCACCACCACATGAAGCCGAAGAACATCGAGTCATCTTAATAAGCATTAAGAGGATAGCGATTGCCGAGTATCGATCCTACGGAATTTGCCACTTCTATTCATCCCGCTTGCGACTCATTTAAAAGAATGTCCACTATCCCGCGGCATCCCCGTCGGGCGTTCGACCTAGACACAACGATCCCTTTTAACGCTGATGAGGGACGAAACGCGCCACCATCCTCGTCGCAACGCTACGAAGCTCGAACTCAGAAGCCTTCACTTGATATCACGCAACGAATCGAAAGAAAACTCGCGCAACTTAACGCCTCTGAAAACCTATGCAAGAGATGGCTATACGAGATTATTAGTTGGACGATTAGTGCGCTGTTGATGGGTGCGATTATTGGTATTCTTCTATACCTTAATAACCAAAGCCTTACGAAGTGGCCGCTCGGTCTCACGATCATCACGGTCTTGTCAAAACTGGTATCGGCCGCACTTATCTTGCCTGTGTCGGAGGCTTTGGGACAGCTAAAGTGGAACTGGTAAGCGTGCCGCCCTAGCCTCCCTACAATGGCGAAACAATTCTTTAATGAAAGCCGAGTTCAATGGTTGTTCGTGGACAACCAGGCTAACCGTATTTCTTGCTGTTAGGTTCAACGGGAAGAAGTCTAAAGAGATGTGGGATTTCGAGATATTTGACAAGGCATCTCGTGGGGCATGGGGCTCAGTGATGCTTCTCTTTCGTACAAGAGGAAGATCTCTACCTGCTCTTGGTGCTTTGCTAACATTGCTATTACTCGCCACTGATACATTCTTTCAGCGAGTCGTGGACCTGCCAGAACGATGGATCCTGGAAAGATCCCCAAGTTCTATCGCAAAGCTCCATTGGTACGAATCGGAAAACTCGTTAGAGACAAGAGGAGGGGTTGAGGTAATTCAGAATGAGCAGACTGTTCGACCCGCCTCACTAAGCTTCTTTTATGGCAACGGCACTCAGCCTAATGTCATCGGCAATGGAACCAGCCCCGAGATCCCCGTTTCGTGTCCGACCAGCAATTGCACTTGGCCAGAATACGAAACCCTAGGGGTTTGTAGTAAATGTGTGAACGTCACCCAACTTCTCACATTTACATGTACCATGACGAAAGCGGACTGGATCGGAAATCTTACTGGGGATATTCGTGATGATGATATAATTCCAGAGGTGTCGGTATGTGGATACTTTATCAACGCTACAGATGATATGCCAATACTCTTGTCCGGGTATAGCACGGCCGCGGTAGGATCTGAGGTTGGCGCCGCCCCCGCCGGCGAGGCTCTCCTTATGCGGAATTTGCCCCTTGTCACTTTGTCTCGGGAGCAGTTGTTTGGTGGCTCGATCAACTTCAAAGATATACGGAATCCTATTACTAATGCGGTCATCACATCGGCGGCCAATGGCGCGGAAAGCGTCTATCGGAACGAGACACCCATTGCACATGAATGCGTCTTATATTGGTGCGTCAAGCGACTGAGGTCTTCTTACTACTGGGCAACTTACCAAGAGGAGGTTATAAGTACCTTCACCAACACTACGCCCGGTACATTCCCCTGGAGGGCTTATTACCTGATAAGCGCCGGTGTAAATGGTACCTATGTAGACTACGAGGAAGATATCATAATGCAACCTTCAGGAAATAGCAGTGAAACATACGGAACGTCAAAAGATACCCATTCGAACATTGTCCACAACTTCGACGATGCATTCCCCTCTTTCGTCACTGTCGCCAATGCAAGCGCTGAGCCCGTCTTCCGGAATAGGCTCTACCAGAGGGGCGGTCCCACTCATCGTCGTCTCTCCTTCAATCCGTGGATGGCTCCTAACAATATAACACGCCACATGGAACGCCTCGCTACCGCTTTCACGAACAACCTTCGCTCGACTGCCAGCAAGGAGATGGTATATGGATCAGCTTTTAGTATCGAAACGTATGTCCACATTCAATGGGAGTGGCTCACCTTTCCGTCCGTCCTTCTCCTCCTCACGCTAGTTTTCCTAGTCGCAACCATGATCAAAACAACAAAAGGCGCAGGAGAAGCTGACCCAGGCGTGTGGAAAACTTCAGCAATGCCGACGCTCATATACGGTCTCCCGAGCCCGATGCAAAAGCAATTCACTTCGTCTTCAACATGGGGAAGCGCAACGTCCGATAGATCGAAGAACCTGAAAATCAGGCTACATCCGAAGAGAGGGTGGAGGGTTTCGGGACACTCACGTGATTCAGACACACCTGTTGTGGCGGTGCGATCGAATCAGCCTCCTCCGGGTTGGATATAGGAAGCTAGTCTGAGGTGTTGGGATCAACCCTACCTTCTTTGGAGCTAACGGCTAAGGCACATGCTAGGCACGGCTGGTTGAGCTGAAGGATTGGTTATTAGCATCTCCTACACTGATTACAACTCCCGAGAGATTCTCAAACGTACTTAGATGTACTTTTTCTCATGCTGTTCATGTCACGACTCCACATCTCTAACCATAGTCTAAGATATCGTCCTTGTATCATTCCTGTTTCCGCTCAGGGTATCATCGCCTACTCTACCTCCTGTATCTGGAACTCGGTGTTTCTTACCTACATGCAATGAAGAATGCGCCGACTTTATACCCTTCAATCGCCCGCCCTTGGATAATATAAGCCGCATGGCGGCGTAGTTCCCATCCCCTGCTAGACTATAAGTACAGATTCGGGCCGTTGCCATCGCAGTCACGCCGTGACGCCTCACGCAACGACTGCAACCCCTTTGGTTGCAACCAACCGCCTTCTTGCATTTCAAGGTATCCGGGGCGAAATATCTTTTTATGTCATTTTTTGGAGTTATTCCGCAAGTTTGATGACGCGATGGCTGCTACTCTTTCAATATAAGGCCTAAAATATCTATTGGTGGTTTGAACTTTGGTGTGGTGGGCTGAGCTAAAAAATTTAAGCGAGGTTTTACACACTATGTGGTCGGCCGAAAGTGTGTTGGGGAGCTCGTGTTTCACTGCAATCTTAGCGCGGACGAGCAGTCCGTCGCTCATCCGCACACCATTCCCATTTAAGATATACGTACTTACTCCCGCATCCACCATCCTCGATCTACCCTTTACCTACCACCCTACACTCTCCATTCTACCCTTTCCAGCCCCAAACTATCACCATCACCACCACCACTCACCTCCCACCCCCTTCCCTAACAAAGCCCACACATCCCTATCATAGGCGAAGAGTGGATCGACGATGGGAGTAAGCACGTATGTCTTAGATAGGAATGGCGTGCGGCTGAGCGACGGACTGCTCGTCCACGCTAAAGATTGCAGTGAAAGCACCAACACCCTCCTCCTCCCCCACAGATGGGAGTAAGCACGTATGTCTTAGATAGGAATGGCGTGCGGCTGAGCGACGGACTGCTCGTCCGCGCTAAAGATTGCAGTGAAAACCCCTGATCATTGTAGGGTGGACTCGCCCAACTTTTCGAGAGGAAAATCCCACCTTCCCTCGCGCCTAAGCCTCAGGCACAGACCACGTATCCACATCGCTCCTCCTCCTCCACCACAGCCCTGCACAGCCCTCAGCACATCCATGTCAAAAGTAACAAGTAACAATATCCACCATTTCATACTATTTGAGTATTTAAGTCGTTGCCCAACCTACGCGGCTTGAGTGCGTAGATAGGGATTTAGTTTTCGGGTATTGGGTAGTAGACGTTAGAGGATTGGTCTAGGAAAGGGTTGCAGTGCGATCGATTTCTCGCGCTGGAAAAAGGGTGCTCAATTGAAAGAGTTTGAGCGGACGGGGAGGCTCAAGGTAGTCTGACTATAATAAATACTGCGCGTTGTAGAAGTACTTGTGGGTACACAACAAGAGGCTACTAGTGAACTTGTCCTTTGCGCCACGGTTCGGTATCTCAAGTGCCGTCTTCAAGACTGAGATCTGTTATCACTATGAGCCAGAATTGACAGTTAAGCCTTAGATCCCAGTAGCATCTTTCAAGTAAACACAAGCGATGCACCCAAGCATGAAGATTGAAAAAGCTCTATTCCGACGTATCACCTACATGTCGCAAATAAACTATTCCGTAATTCATACTGTGCACGCACACCCTACTCTTCCTTCCACCGTCCCACTATCCATCCACCCAACCAAGAGCGCATAGAAAAAGGCCACTCGGTATCCACCATCATTATCCACACCCAAACCTCGAACGTGAAACCCGCCATACGCATGCGACGAGGGGCCGAAAAAAAAAAGGATCGGGGCCCACTGTGAGGTATCAAAGCCTGCAAAACCGGCTACACCGAATCCCACCCAAGGCATGATCGATGCAGACCTGACCGTCTATGATACAGAAAAAAAGGAGCATATAAACCCAACTCAACAATGAGGTAGTCGAGATTGGGGGCTGCCTACGTCCAGCTAAGGGGTAGGCAGCCGAGGTAGGAAAGCCAGAGGTATAGGACCAGCCAACAGCCATATCAGTCTCGTATATGCGTCTCGCAAGCGCCGAGAACGAGTAACGAAACGAAACGACAGGCGTGAAGAAAGAAAGAGACCGCAGAAGAACTTTTGGTGTGCAATCAGTCGTAAAGCCATCCGCCGAGGAGAGGAAACCGTGAACCGTACGCCATTCGCCATCGAGTGAGTCATCGAACCGTCATCATCAGTGTGCCGAGGAAGGTGTTCTCAGGACGAGAGTCCTACTCAGCGCCAACTGTAAAATCTTTAAGCTTTGTCTTCTTTGGACTCTTCCTTGGAAGCATCTTTCTCGCCCTCACCATCTTTGTTCTTGACGTACTCGTCATAGACGGTCATCGCTTCTTCGACCTTCGCACGAAGAGCAGCTTCATCGGAGGTACTACGAATGGTTAGCTTTAGACAAGGGGGAGGAAGTGTTGGAGTATTCACAGGTTGATAAGTTCGGCATTGTCCATCTCGAGGAGCATACCCGTAATCTTACCAGCCAACTCGGGCTGCATCTCGTGGATCTTGGGGTAAAGCGCCTCGCCCAGCATCTGCTTCTGCTGACCGGCGGGAGCGGCATTTAGGGCGGTAACGTCGACACCAGGAGCGCCGGGGACGACAGGACGACCAGTAGGCTGAGGGAAGCCCTGCAGGGGCGGCTGACCTGGGCGGCCCTGGGGTGCACCGCGACCACCTGGCTGCTGCGGAGGGAATGACTGACCGCCTCGAATGCCGGGGATCTGGCCAGGAATGCCTTGCGGGGCCATCGGCACACGAGGGCCGGCACCGGGGCGTCCGCCATTCAGTTGCTGAGCAGCTGCCTGGGCGATCTGCATGTACTGCTGCGGGTTGTACATCTGCGGGTTGGGGAAACCACCAGGGACCATGCCGGGTGGCATATACATGGGAGGAACCTGCTGAGCATTGGGACCGCCGCGTCCACCCTGCTGAGCGACGGGCATGCCGCCGGGGAAGCCAGCACCACGACCGCCTGGCTGGGCGCCAGGGATACCACCAGGGAAGGGCATCTGGCCGCGACCACCAGGAGGGAACATCATCGGCTGCTGACCAGGGGCAATGAACATCTGGGGCATGCCACCGAATTGCTGCTGTTGCTGTTGCATGCGAAGCTGATTGCGGGCTTGGATGGTAGCCTCGAGTTGGTTCTTGCGAACATCTTTGCGCTGAGCCAGAGCGACGTAGAGGGGCT
Organism: Darksidea phi; assembly: GCA_030770425.1. NCBI lineage: Eukaryota > Fungi > Ascomycota > Dothideomycetes > Pleosporales > Lentitheciaceae > Darksidea > Darksidea phi. The sequence goes on along the minus strand of JASJFT010000031.1, from coordinate 20,042 downwards.
TGCCGCCAAACATCTTCTGGTTCATCTCGGTGACAGCCTTGGTAGCCTCGTCGGGGTTACTGAAGCAGACAAAGCCGAAGCCCTTGCTCTTACCCAAGATCTTCTTCTCGCCCTTTATAGTGACCTTGGCACCCTCGCTCTTGTCGTCCTTCTTCTCATCGTCCTCACTCTCCTTCTTCTCTTCCTCGCCTTCTGGCTTCTCGTCCTTGTCCTCAGAGGAGCTCTCAGAGCGCTCGGCAGGCATAGCATCGCGCATGACCTTGGCGGAGGTGATGGTACCAAAGGGAGCGAACATGTCGCGGAGCTTCTCATCGTCGACATCATCGTCGAGGTTCTTGATGTACAAGTTGACGCCCTGGTACTTGGACTGCTTCTCGAGACGGGCGGCCTCGTACTGCTTGCGCAGCTCCTCCTCACGCTCGTGCTTCTTCTGAGCACGACCGACGTACAGCTTTTGGCCGTGGAACTCGGTGTCATTCAGCGTATCGACGGCGACGGCAGCGGCCTCATGCTTAACGAAGTTGACAAAGCCAAAACCACGGCTCTTGCCCTGATCATCGCGCGCAAGGGAAGCCGAGGTGATGTCGCCGTGCTTCTCGAACAAGTCGCGGAACTCGTCGTCGGTAACATCCAAGCTGACGTTCTTGACGTAGATGTTGGTGAAGTTGGCCTTCATCTCCTCGAATTTGCTCATGCGCTCCTTCTTGGGGATGTGGTGGCCCACGAAGACTTTCTTCTCGTTCAGCAACATGCCATTGACATGCTTAATGGCATTGTTGGCGGCCTCGGCGGTCTCGTAGTGGACGAAACCATAGCCCTTGGAGTTACCCATCTCGTCCTGCGCAACTTTGCAGCTCAGGATGTTACCAAAAGCGGCGAAGGTGTCGTGCAGAGCCTTGTTGTCAATGGCGTGGTCCAGGTTCTTGATGAAGACGTTGCCCTGGCCGGTCTTGCGCAGAGCCGGGTCGCGCTGGGACCACATGATGCGGCATGGCTTGCCCTTGATGACGGTGTAGTTCAGCTCCTCGAGGGCCTTCTCGCCGTCCTCCGAGCTGTTGTAGTTAACATAGGCGTAACCGAGCGAGCGGCGGGTGACGGCGTCACGGCAGACACGGATCGAGGCAACCTGGCCGATGGAAGAGAAGAGCTCGAAGAGCATGGCCTCGGTGACGGAGGGGTCGAGTTCGCCGACATAGAGCGAGGCCGAGTTGGGGTGGGCGGTCGCAGAGGCGGGTGTCTGGGCATCGCCCTGAGCGGGGGCGACGTTGGTGTTGAGCGAGGTGCCGTTGGCAGCGTCCGGAGCACCGTCCTGGACGGGGGAGGCGGAGTTGGCGACTTCAGACATCTCGATTATACTGCTCTGCGTTCAGTGGAGCCGGTCAAAATTTTGTGGGCAGGAGCAGGGTTGCGGCGTGCAGGCGCGCTCGCTTGCATGTAGAGAAGGAAAAAAAAAGGCGTAGGACGCTTACCTGTAGCTGCTAAGAAGCTGCGACAACGATGACGTGCTGAATATACAGGTGCTATGTGTCCAAGAGAATGAACAGGCAGGCGCGTGGGGTCCTTCTACTCGTGGAGCGGGCGGGCGACTGAAGGAGGACTGGCGAAGTAGAGCAAGCGACTGAGACGACGAGCGCGGTTGGGCGGGAGAGAGAGTCGTCAAGACTGGGTTTTTTTGTTGTTTTCTGGATTTTTTTGTGGCTTTTCTGAAGTTATACGGTCCGCGCGAGAACCGGGGCGGGGAGAAGCTGTGGGATGTTGTGGGTGCAAGGCGTTTGCGGTGGGTTCATGGCGAGCCAAAGCCTTTTTAAGAGCGTGGAAGATTTCTGGGGCGTCCGTGCACACGCCGCACTAGCCGAGTATGGACAGCGCTATCACTGGCGGTGAATGAAAGACACTTCCTCCTCACGCGCGGGGGCAACAAAGAGCGAGCAACGCAAACGAAGCGACGAACGGTTGAAGGCTCGACCAATGAGCCGTTTGGAAATGTCGGCTGCGGTGTGTGAAAAGCACGTACTCTCACTTTGCTCCCAGATGCGGCGGGGCAGGATCAGCGACTTCACCTCCTAAACAACTCGAGCCGCCTGCTACTGAGTACTAAAGATGATTAAAATGCACAACCAAAGTTAGTGACAGTGACCCTGCCAACAACGCACATGTCTCATTGACCTACACTACCGAACCTTTGGTAAATGCTCGCCGAAGGAGATTAAAAATGGGTATCTGTGCTAAAAACACAACAACTGCAATCCATAGTGAAAACCATGCAAACACCAAAATGCACCTCGTGACGTTCGTTTCATTCTTTGAGACTGTCGTCCCACCCGCCCTGCTCCGTGAGGAAGCCTTCGACGCGCCTCTTGCAAATATCCAAACCCTTGCCGAGAGCATCGTCCCATTGGCTCTCAACAAGCCCGACCTTTTCTTTCAAATCGTCCGTGAGCCTGCGCTCTTCGTCTTCGCGGATTGCCTGCATTTCGCGACTCACGCTCTCTTGACCTTCCCCTTCGAGAATCCTCTGCGTCTCCAGCAGCCGCGAGCCAGCCGTCATAACACCAGTCTTGACCTCGTGCAAGAGACAAAGCAAGTTGGTTTGCGATTCGATGAACTGATACGCTGAGCGCCCTGCATGAGCGAGGAGGCTGTACAGGTACTGCATCGGGAAGTCGTGGTAGGCTAGATTCTCCTCGTACTCTTGTGGCGGGATCAGAATGTCAAACCCGTTCAGCTGCGACGGCACTCTTTGAACGATAGCAAGTAGTCCAGGTGCGATGTCCCAGAACGCTGACAGCTGTGCTTCCACCCCTCGAGTAACGTTCTGCTCAATGACGTTCATCAAATCCTCGTATCGCTTGAGAATCTCCTTCTCCCATGTGACCTTCCGATCCTGAGCGTCTCGGCCGAAAAAGGTTGTGGCTTCCCTAACCTTTTGATCGTTCTTCGACTGGATATAGGGAAGAATGATGATGTCCTTGTACAGATCGTTTCGCTCGTCTTCTAGCTCAAACATCTCCTTGTGCAGCTGCTCGCGCGCCTCGAAAAGCCACTTTAGTAGGGTCAACATTTCGAGCAACTCGGGCTGCTCGTCCCCCTCTTCTTGAGTCTGATTCGGATTGAGCTCCTGAGCGTCGCTGGACAAGCGACCCCTTAGATGTTCGATGGAAGCCGTCACTTTGTTGATTCGCTCGCAGAACATGGCGTGGAGTGGGTTGGCAACTTCAGCCTGGAACGTGTCGAATATATTCTGCACGAGATCCTGGGCGCGTTTGTGTTCGCGGGCTTCGAAATCCGCATCCGCTTTGGCGGCTTCGGAATAGCTCATGACGCCATTCTTCACGTTCTCTTGGACGTTCCAGCGAAGTTGTGCTCGCCGGTCAACCAAAGCTGCGGCCTCTTGCTCTTTCCTGGCATCAGTCTTCGAGTGGAAGCGCTCCTTAGTCGTCTTGACTTCTCCTAAATCAGATGTAGTGCGGAGGTTGCTGCGGATTGAGGCGAGATCAGGATGGTTGTTGTTGACAGCGGGATGATGTCGCGGGTAAGGCGGCGGCAGCGTCACCAGTCTGGACACATCCAGCTTACGCGGGTCTGGTGTTGTCGGCGCAGAAATAGGGTAGAAGTCATGCGACTGTTTCTTCGGCGTCTGCTCATGCAGGCCAACCTTCTCCGGTGGATACTCGTTTGGACCATATGCTTGTCGGCTGCTGGATTCCGCACGATATCCCGGCGAGGGTGTGTCCTCCCCTGCCCATTGCAGGCTCTCCCGTGCTTCCTTCGGTAGACCCATATACTTTGACTCCCTCTTGCTCCTTTCCAACCTCCGGCTGCCAATACCAGAAGATGCACCATCATTGCTAGCTTCCCACCACCGGCTCGCTGAACGACCGCGAGAGTCCTCCTCGTCAGCTACCGTGCTCATCGCCATGCTCGGAATAGGCGACAGAACTGGTTGATAGTTCCACGTAGCATCACGAGCACGTTGACTGGTTGCACTCGAGGGAGAAGCGGGTTCCGTGTGAGGAGTGAAGTTGGCCACCGAAGAAGCCGGGCTCGCCGCTGTGGTGGGAACGGAGTTGGACAACCTCGTATCCGGCGACTCACCAGCAGTCGAGCCTTGTGACCTTCTACCACTAGGAACAACAGAGGCACTTTTTGCACCAGGGGTTACTGATCGTCGTCCTGTCGTACTGTGTGACCGCCAAAGGTCCCTAGTCAAATCCACCACGTCGCCCGCCATCGCGTCGAATGCTGCGGAGTAGCGATCTCGTCGAAGTCTAGACTCGGCGACGATATACTCAGCGAAGAGCTCTAAGCGGTCCTGGTCTGTTTGGGCTGACGTCTCCCTTTCAACAAACAAGCGGTGCCGTTCGATCGCTGCTTGCGCGAACGAGTCGCTATGTGCAGCTCGAGGTGTGTTGGATGAAGTTGCGTCCGGTCTGATCTCCGAATTGTGTGATGCCTGTGATCCTCGCCGGGTTGCAGGCCCTGAACTGTCAGTCAGGCCTGAAGCATTGTCGTTGCCATAGGAGCGTAGAGGTGGAGTAGGAAGAGCCTTGGGGGGTATGGACGTAAGAGTTTTCTGGGTATGAGGATCGAAACTATCCGTACCTGGTGAAAACGGCGGCGTGGGGGCGGGGCCGGTCGCGGCTCTTCGGTAAGAGTCGATGCGCGGAGTGGAGTTTGATGACCCAGGCTCGTCAATGAGTTGAGAGCTTCGAGGGGAGCGCACAGGTCCAGCACTTCGCGGAGTGGACTTGTTGACCGCGCCCCGACGATTCAGACCACCTTCAGGGCTTCCCAACACCAAGTTGGCAGGCTGTGTTGCAGTCGAATCCATGTCCTGCGCCCAGGGGTTGTTGTTAGGCTCAACGCGTTCGCGAGCGGCACGACTTTCGCTCCGACGCTCGCGGATGCCGCGTGTGCTCTGGTCGCGGCGTGCTGGATCACGGTAAAGCGTACTGTTGGTAGACGTAGTAGGTCCAGAGGAGACAGACACATCTTCGTCTGCGAAACGCGAATGTTGCTCTGGGGTGCGTATAGTCTGGGGACTTGTGTCAATCTGTAGTCCTCGAACGGCAGGTGACCTCGATCGATGCTGCACTTGTTCATCTTGCCAGCCCACAGGGGTTGGGGGGATGGGGGTCAAAACGCTCTGCCCAGGTCTCCGCGTAGGGGGTGCGGGAAGATGGGCAGACTGCCGATTGGCATTCGAGTCCAGTCCACGTCCCAAACTTTGGGATCTTGAGCTGTTTGGGGGAGGACCAGGTGGAGGGGGCGGCACCCAACTGCCTTGTAGAGGGGTAGGCGAACTCTCTATTGGTGTGCGGGATTCCGTAGCAAGAACACCAGTGGAAGCTGCTCGACGGGAAGTGGGCGCTCGAATAGGAGATTGCGTCTCCGGACTCCAACGGCGCTCCGGGTGCGGGTTTGTCAAGAAGCTACACTCATGTTAGAAAGTATTCGTCGAAGCAAGAAATACACGTACTGTTGTGATGCACGCGGTCCTGCAAGTCCAGGAGACCCAGGAGCACGCTGAAGGGCTTCGCTTGTGTTGAGCCGCAGGCTCTCGATATTGCTTGGGCCAGGGCTCTCAGCGTTCCTGTGTCTAAACGAAGACAGACTAAACTTGGAGCTCAATTTATCCCGCGAAGCAGAACGCTTCGTGGTCGGTGGCGGCGGAGGAAACTGAGGATTTGATGTCACGCTGGTCGCGCTTGTGGGCATGATCATAGACCCGGGTCGGCTAACGAAGCCCGACACTGGACGGGGAGATGGTGCATAGTCGGAGGGTGGTGGAGGAGGGGGCGGTGGAGGGTTGGCGGGGAAGGCATTGCCGGAGAGATGTGGAGAGGAATTGAGATTCTGGGATATGTTTTGGTTCTGGCCAGGAGAGTACGGCGGTGGTGGGGATGGCATCGCCGCTAGAGGGTATCAGCGGATACGTAGATCTCATTTGATATGGGACGAAATCTAGAGACCGGACGGCACATACCTTCCATACCAGTAACCTCCGACCTCGCCGTCGCAACCGGCGTCTGCGCCTGATTCGCAGCATGCGGAACAAACTGGCCACCGCTGGAAACATTTCTCCCCCACTGCTGCGGATTATACGGCACACTGGTGACATTCCTCATAGCCATTCCCGCCGTCGACACGGGCGAAGGCGCATACGACGAAGAACTAGGCGAAGGCGCGTACGGCGAAAAGGGCACGCTTAACGAAGTCGCGCTCGCGGGAGTCTGGCCATGCAAGAAGGACGACGAGGAGGCGCCGAGGTGCGGTGGAGCGAGGGCCGTTGTTATGATGGGGGGCTGCACGGCGATGCGACGAAGGGGGGACGTCTGCGTCTGCGTCTGCGTGTGGCCCGGCGACGGCGGAGGAGGAGGGAGGAGGGGAGAGCGCGGCGCGACGGTAGGGTAGTCGTGGAGCTCAGACATGCTGTGCGGGTGCGTAGGGGAGGGGTTTTGTGTTCGTGCAATGCGGCGCAATAGGCTCTACGCCAAAAGCCTCCAGCGGCTCCCAGCGACTCGACGACGAATCCAATCGCTGGCGGTGGGACACAGGCGGGAAAGGCGCTGGTGATGGGATGCAGGGCGAGACAGGCGCGCTTTGTCACGGTGCGGCAACGCAGAGGCCCGCACGATGAAGGTTTGGGCCTGGTGCGTGGTGCAATTCTCGGTGCATTGCTCCTCGCACGGCACGCGAAGAAGAGTGATGGATTCGCTGCTCGCCCCAGCACGAAGGGTCCAAAGGTTGGGGCGACCAGGGCCTACGACGGCCGACCTGCTCTAACTCGAACGGCATCAAGTGGGGGGGGCAATGGGGGAAATGTGCGTCGCCGGCCAGCGAATAACGGGCGCTACGGGGCCGTGACGGACAGGCACCGCTGCAGCATTCCTGGACTGGTCTGTGCTTGTCGGCGGCTAAGAATACACTACCGGCCCGTGCGCACCATCGGTCGACAGTCCGACAGTCCGACAGTCCAAACCTCCCCCCTAGCCACCGCAAACGCAATCTATAATCCCGACAATCCTCCGAGGCAAACTCATCTACTCCCGTCTCCGCGTGACACAGACGTTGTATCCGTCGCCAGCAGCTCCGTCGTGCATCCGAAATCCTCGCATGAGTGCGGGGACCGGTCCGGCAGTGTGGAGTATGCTATCCGGTCCCCCATCGAAGGAGTAAAAATAGTATGACAAGCCGATCGCCACGTTCTGGAACTACGCGAATAAAATTCAGAGCGGGCCAACGCCTCTTTGCATGTTGAGCTCAGGTTTACTATGTGGCGAGCACAAACACCGCACACTACTGGAGTAGTAGGAAGTCTTGCTGCTGTGTTGGTAAAGATAGATGATGATGCGATCACATTGCAGTGCTAGTGCGAAGAGATGTCGCAAGCCTCGCGCCAAGTATAGCATGGAGCAGTGAATCACCAACCCGTAAGCAAGTCATATGCACGTCAAACGTGGCAAGGTGGTGCGGCTCAAAGAAACATTGGTAACACAAGATGCGGCTTGCGCCCGGAGGCCAAGGCGTGCATTAACCGGTGAGATCCTTCGCTGTTGTTACCTGGATATTGGTTAGCACGCCGGCACCTACTGTGACTACCAGCGCGAAACCTGGGATGGCTGTCCAACTCGGTGCCGGCCGTGTTTCTGGCCTCGGTCATCTGCCTGTCTTCTTCCACCCACCACGTAAAACACACCGTTTGAATGTTATCCTGCTTCTTCCATCGCCAACGAAGGCTAAGAATATCATCTCGGAGACTGGACTCATGGCGTTTCGATGTTCATTCTATTCGCCCTCGCATATGGCTAATCCGGATACCCTCGCATCCGTTTCATATTTGGCAACGTACAATATCGAAGAAGCGCCGCGCCGCAAACCACGCAGTAAACCACGCCTTATTGCCCCAGATCGACAACCTCAAGCTACCTCATCGGAGAAACACGGTCTGCCAACACCACGTCCCGCTATCATAGAAGACGCCTGCGAGCTGTGACCTTGTCGCGGCCTCGGAGCGAATTTACTTCTCATGCTTCTTGTGGACATCAATCACCCTCTGCACCTCCTGTTCGCTGCCTAGGAAGATGCCGCTCCGGTCGTGAATGTGCTCTGGCACAACTTCGAGCATGCGCCGCATGTGACTATCTACGGCGAGACCGCCGGCTACAGTATGATTAGCAAGTCAACTGAGAGTAGTGGCAACATCGAGACGTACCGTTCTCGAAGACCATGGCCATAGGCGCACACTCGTACAAGATCCTCAGTTTGCCCTTCGGACTCTTCTTATCGGCCGGATACGCGAAAATACCTCCGTATAACAGCGTCCGGTAGGCATCTGCCACCATAGATCCGATGTACCTTGCACTGTACGGCTTACCACCCTCATCAGGATACTTGAGGCTGTTGATGTACTCTTTGACCGGCTCCTCCCAGTATAGCGAGTTTCCTTCATTAACCGAGTAGATGGCCCTCTTTTTCGGAATCCGCATATTCGGGTGCGTCAAGATGAATTCGCCAAAGTTGTTATCGAGGGTGAAGCCGTTCACGTTACCTCCCTTCATGGTAATAACCAGCTGCGCCGATGCACCATACATGGTGAACCCCGACGCCACCATCTCGGTACCCGGCAGACAAATGTCCTCCTTTGTGCCCTTTGCGCCTTCCGCCAACTTGAATATGGAGAAGATGGTGCCAACCGAGACACCAGCGTCAAGATTGGAGGAGCCGTCGATGGGGTCGCAGGCCACGGCGTAGCGGGCGTTGGGCCACTCTTTGAAGATGATGCATTCTTCTTCTTCTTCCGACACGAGGAGACGGACGCGGCCGCAGGAGCGCATGGCAGAGATGAAAAGGTCATTGCCAATGACATCGAGTTTCTTCTGGTCGTCGCCGGTCGTGTTGGAGGTGCCTGCGAGGCCGGTAAGCTGTGTATGTGAGCCGCAGTTCTTCGTACGCGGAAGCAATTGCTGGAACGTACGTTGACCAAGGTTGCTCGTCGGATGTAGAATGAGATGCTCTTGAAGGCGAACTGGAGGGCATGGCAGAGCAATCTGCGGACCACTTGGTTAGCTGCGACATCTCCCCATCCTAAACGGCGGCGCCTACGTGAAGTCTCCCGTAGCTTCCTTGTGCTTCGCCTGTTCTTCTGTAAGGAACCGCGTCAGGGTGATGATATCAGTGTTGATCGCGTCCTGTCCCACAGGCCCCGCCCCCCCGTTGCCGTTAGCGTTGTTAGCCATGGTGTGTGTATGTCGCTCAAGAGGTATCACCAAAGTGTCAAAGGAACGTAAAGAAGAGTGCAGCAAGGTTCAGCAAGTCCGCAGCAGCAGCAGAAAAGCTTGGAGCCGCACCGAACTAAATCTCGGTCCAAATGGCTAGAGTCGGGCGCGCGGAGGCAGCTGTCGGTATTTGATTGCAAAGATCAACGGTTGGATACAAAGCCCTCGGCACTGGCATTGACGGTCACGAGCGGCTTCGGGCGCTTCAAGCCTGCAGTATGTGGAAGATGAGAGCTGAGTGCATCTGATGTGAATTCAAAGGGAGGCGCTGCGGCCAGTATTCTTGCGGAGCGCGTGGCCGACATGCTCTGTCGTGCTTGTGAAGAGACCGCGCGATGACGATTGAGGGGTGTCAAGCATGCGGGGGCGCTTTTTCCTGCCCTTCCACCCTCTCCGACAACTCCCGGCGCCGCCCGCGGGATTTAACCTCCATGCACATGCAACTCCCGTTCCCTGCATCGCGGACACAGTTCAGTCGAGTACTCGGCAGAACAAGCCCACCTACGACCTCGCACACAACATTTGCGGCAAATGCCCCTGTCCATCAGAATCAAATCATGAGAATCAAAAGCAGATTTTACGCTACGTCCCAACCATATACATACACGCCGAAATATGCAAATATACATAAAGAGGAAAAAGGCCCTCGTGGCCGCGATCCACCAAGCTACTAACAGAGGGAACGGAGCAATGAATAGGGAGAGGAATAGTACATCATGACAAGTCCTGGCTTGCTTTCCTCCGCCTACACGGTATACATCAAGTGACTCTTCACTCGCCTTTCAGTTTGTCCTGCTTGACGGTAAACGCTACTTCAAGAAGGTCCTTCTCTTCCTTCTGGTGCGAAGCTTTCAGACCAGTGGCGACAGATGCGCTAGGGTTGCGTCCTGCGTACAGGACATGTCTCCTGTTGTGATGCTCCGTCTTGTTGAGCAGCGTCTCGATCCTCGGTTGCGTGAAGCTCCATGCACCCGCGTTGAGCGGCTCCTCCTGGCAATAGACAATGTTTTGCGCATTCGGGTACGAGTCCAGGTTTTCCTTGAGTAGCTCCCAAGGGAAGGGGTTCAGCTGCTCGATACGGGTGATGGCGACGTCCTTGAGTCCGCGGGCCTCGCGTTCCTTGACGAGGGCCGCGTATACTTGGCCCGAGCAAAGGATGACACGCTTGATCTCCTCACGGGGACCGATATCACCAGACTCGTGGGCGGGGTCTGGGATAATCCATTCAAAGTGAGACTCGCCAGTGAATTCCTCAATGTTGGAGCGAGCTAGTGGATGACGCAGCAGAGATTTGGAGAAGAAAAGGATAAGGGGCTTGCGGAATTGTCGGTTCATCTGTCTCCTCAGGATGTGGAACATGTTGGATGGCTTGGTCAGATAAGCGACCTGCATGTTGCAGTCCTGGTGCTGGCGATCGAGCTTGTCAGGCGCTGGGAACACACGTGGGTCCTCGTTACAAAGTTGCAGGTAGCGCTCCATACGGCCAGATGAGTGCTCGGGACCCTGTCCATCATAACCGTGAGGCAAGCTCATGACGAGGCCAGATCGCTGCAGCCACTTCACCTCACCCGAGGCGATGAACTGATCAATGATGCACTGGGCATTGTTGGCAAAGTCGCCAAACTGAGCTTCCCAAATGACGAGCGCATTTGGCGATGAGAGCGAGTATCCGTATTCAAAGCCGAGACTAACACGATTAGCATCGATCATCGTATCAAACATCCATAAACTTACACTCCAAATTCACTGAGTGACGAGTTGGCGATGGTGAAAGTGGCCTGATCATCACTGAGATTTTGTAGTGGTGTGTACGTCTTCTCCGTTTCCTGATCGTGCAACACCGCGTGACGCTGCGAGAAGGTACCACGCTCGACGTCCTGACCAGAAACACGGACGTGATGGCCCTCCATGCAGAGGGTGCCAAAGGCCAGGGCTTCCGCAGTCGCCATGTCAATGTTCTTGCCTTCCACTACAGTCTTGGTGCGGCCAGCAAGAATACGCTTTAGGTTGCGGTGCACGGTGAAGTCTTTGGGTGCATTTCCGATGACCTCACCGACATGTTTAAGGATATCAGGCTCAACAGCAGTCGGCAAATGAGGAAGAACCTCGGTCGCAAGCTCTTTGGGTGACTTGAAGCCGTTCCAGGCGGATGTCAGCCATTCCTTTGCTGAAGGCTGGTAGTCCTTGCTGCGGTTGAAGCTCTCTTCGAGCATGCCCCAGACCCAAGCCTTGTGTTCGTCGACATCCTCCTTGGTGAAGGTCTTCTCCTCAAGAAGCTTTTTAACGTAGAGGTCCAGCGCGGGCTCATGCTCTGCGATCCTCTTGTACATGAGTGGTTGCGTGAAGAACGGCTGGTCAGTCTCGTTATGGCCTTGCTTTCGGTAGCACACCATGTCGATGACGACGTCCTTCTTGAACTCGGCGCGGAAATCAGCGGCAAGCTGGCAGACGAAGTTGAAAGCCTCGACATCGTCACCGTTGACGTGGAAGACGGGCGCATCGATGGCCTTGGCAATATCGGAGCAGTAAGGGGTTGATCGGGAGAAGCGAGGATCAGTCGTGAAGCCGATCTGGTTGTTGACGACGAGATGGATGGTGCCTCCAGTGTGGTAGCTCGGCAGAGAGTGAAAGCCCATAGTCTCATACACGATACCCTGGCCAGCAAAAGCAGCGTCTCCGTGCAGAAGCACACCCATAGCGCTCCTGGCCTCCTTTTCGTCGTTGTTGTAGTGTAGGATAGCGCGCGTCTTGCCTAGGACAACGGGATCCTCGGCCTCCAAATGCGACGGGTTGGCGACTAGAGAAAGCTGCACACGCTTGCCTGAGGGGGTGGGTCGCTCAAAGTTCATACCGAGATGGTACTTGACATCACCAGAACCCTCATCCCCCGGCTCCGCGGTACCGGCAAACTCGCTGAAGATGGACTCGTTCGGTTTTCTGACGACGTTGCTGAGCACGTTAAGACGTCCACGATGCGGCATGCCAATCACAATGTCCTTGACCCCGTAGTCAACGCTTCGATCAATCAGGGCTTTCATACCCGGGATCAAGCTCTCGCCGCCTTCCAGACCGAAACGCTTGTCGTTCGGGTATTTTGTCGCCAGAAAAGCTTCAAAACTGGTGCCCCAGATGAGGCGGTCCAAGATGCGGCGCTTCTCGTCGACCGAGTACTTGTAGGGGGTCGGGATCTCGATGCGCTCGCGCAGCCAGTCACACTGCTCCCTGTCCGGAATGTGAATGTACTCCACGCCGTATGAACCGCAGTATAGATACTCGCAAGCGTCGATGATCTCCCTCAACTTCATCGTTTTGCGGCTCTCCGATTTGAATCGCGGCAAGATGCCCGGTCCAAGTTCGAATTCTTGATCCAGGTCCTTCTCGCCAAAATTGTAGTGGGACAGCTCCAGCTCGCGCGGTTTTGCGTATCCAAAGGCAACTGCCTCGCTGCGGATGCCCAGCGGGTCAATCCTCGCCTTGTGATGGCCACGAGCCTGGTATGCGCGCACCAGCAATTGCACCTTCAAATGATTCATCAGGTCGGAGCCCTCGCCCGTGATCATGCCGAGACCAGGCTTGAAATCGGGGCCAATGCCACCGTGAGGGGCGGGCACAATGGTCGGCGGTGGCTGGAAGGCCTGCGAGACGGGCATGTCGCCAGACTCCATGTTGCGGAAGTAGACCTGCCACGAGTAGTGCACACTCGACGGGTCGCGCTTCCACTGCATGTACATCTCGTCGACATAGTTGGCCGTGTTTCCTTGGAGGAACGAGTCGTTGGGGTCCTGTCGCCTTGTTAGCCAAGCCGTCAAACAGTCCAGCACCTCAATGCTAGTTGGGCAGCACGCACGACGCCTTTGTCCGTGTCCTCGGCGGCGAGGGCATACTGCCGTCGCTGGGACAGCGCAAGCGGCCTGCGACTTGCGGTGATGGCGATCCGGGACGGCGATGCGGCGAATGTCGAAAAGCTTGCGCGCGCCGAACAGCTCTGGAGCTGGCGGGCACACCGCGATGAGACGCGCAACATGGTGAATTAGGAGCTGGCGGATAAAGGGCCGGCGATGGCTGACATGAAAGTCAGGAAAGAGTACAGAAGAGTCTTCTGCGGGAAGGTTGTGCAAAAGAGGACAGGGAGGCCAGCTCTCGAGCGCCGACGATGTCACTCTAAGGCTCGGCCGGGTGTTTCAAACGGGCTAGGCTGCGGAGGCCGGGCGCTTTTGCGCCACGCGCGATGCTGACTCGCTGGCGGAAATGGCTCAAAACTCTTGTCATCATTTACCTCATAGCTGCCTCATAAACCAATGTCGTTTAATCGCCCGCCCGGCTGACTTCATCGTGTGCGCACGCGGGCAGCCGAGCCTTGACTACCTAATGCCAGTGACGTACCCCGAACTTGGGCGAGGGTGCGACATTGGTGAGGACTGCCGATGCGTACAGGTCAAACAGTCCAGTTTGACATCTGGCCGTCTGGTCTCGCATACAGATCTCCACATTGGCGTCTGTTTCCTATCCTACAATCCTCGACCCTCTGTTACAAGCCAACTTTACATTAGTGTGGTAAGACAAATGATATCCCATATTGATTCCAGGAGATCGAAATGGGGGAAGGGTGTTCAGTCCTCAATACCAGTGTAGCAGCTCAGCGAAACAACCGTATAGCGATCTCCAATCGCGCCAGCGGTACTTCTACGGTAAACTTGCTCCTATCTAGGAGAACCAGCACATACGCCCCTCTGGATAAGCTTTGCTGACATATTTGTACTTTGTCTTTGTTAACTTTGGCGCTCAGCCCTACGCCGATCCGGGGTTATGCGTCTAGCGCCTGGCACGTGCTTTCGCAATAGCACTTGAGCGTCGTCTCGTCACCTTCGCTGGCCCACACACACCTCCCCAGCATGTCAGAAGCTGCTGCCCAGTTCAAAAAGCAGGATGGCAAGCTCACCGTGTCTGCGGACGGCCGGACCGTCTCATGGAAAGCGAACAGCGGCAGCCCTGCGCTGGACATAGCCGTAGCGGAGATTGGAAGTACGTCCCACCAAAGATTTCAGGCCCCGGTTTGCTACTTTTGCGATGAGTCGCTGACTGTTCAGATCTCCAGCAGACGCCAGCCACAGCTGCGAAAGCCTCCATCAAGGTCGTCGTTCAGAAATCGCCCGACCAGACCGAAGCCTACACCTTCACCTTCACATCCGCCGCCGCCCGCGACGACCAGCAAGCCATAACCGGTGCGCTGCGGAAGTGGATTGAGGCATGGAAGGCGCAAGCCGTAGCCACGCCGGCTGCGACGCCACAGGCAGATGGCGGGGGTGCATCGGCAGCCATGACCATCGCACAGACTGTGGTGGGCACGGGGAAGCCCAAGGACGACGCATACGATGATGCGAAGCTGCTCGCAGATATTGAGCTCCAGCGCTCGCTGCTGAATTCAAGTCCTGCCCTCCGCCAACGCTTCGACCAGGCCGTGCGTGACAAGCCGGACACCATTACCCTCGGCCAGCTCTCAACCCAGTTCTGGGCGACGAGGGTCCATCTGCTGCGCTCGCACGCTGCTGAAAAGGCTCAGGGGGCGGGCACGTACAACGTTCTCTCGGTTGTCAAGCCAAAGAACGAGGGCGGTCAGTTCAAGCTCAACATGAGCAAGGAGCAGATCCAGCTCATCTTCGCCCAGCATCCACTGGTCAAGAAAGTATACAATGAGAACGTGCCTGGCATGTCGGAGGGCGACTTTTGGTCACGCTTCTTCAATAGCCGACTCGTCAAGAAGTTAAGAGGGGAGAAGATCACCGAGGTCGACCCGACCGATCCGAAGCTTGACAAATACCTGAATCTCGATGAGGATGCCGACAATGCACCTCAGCTTGTCATGCCCTCGGTACCCCATTTCCTCGATGTGGAAGGCAACGAACAGAACCACAGTCAGCGTCTTGGGAATAGACCTGACCTAACAATGAGGCCGAATACCCATGATAAGGTCCCCATCCTACGCGTGCTAAATCGCATGAGCGAGAAGATGATGGCCGACGTCCCGCCTTCTGACGCTAGTCGGCATGAACCGGCTGGACTAGATGAGGAGACTTACAAAGAATTGCAGCTCCGAGATCTGCAACGTGCAGCAGACGACAATCGTGTTGTGTTAAAAGTCCAGGACCAGAGCCGGTTCTTCTCAGCGGGACAGGGTGTGCATACTTCGAGCAGTGCAGCTACGTATGCAAAGCGCACACCGGCTCAAGTATTGTCGATCATGCAGCAAGAGTTCAAGAACATACCGGCAGGTCACGGTGAAACTTCGGGCATCGACCTTCAAGCCGCGATTGGTGTTAAAGATGAGAGCAGTAGCGACGAGGAAGCTGCTGCTAAGAATAAACTCAAAGTCGGGAGCAGATCCTCGCGAACCGCAGCCACCTCGCAGATCACCAAAGCAATCAGAAAGCGGCACTTACACACCGATGATTACCTATCGTCCCAAGTTACACCCTCTAGCGAACAAGCTCTCAAGCTAGGTCTATCCGAGCAGGTCTTCGATAATCTCGCCATGACCCATAATACCACTGTGGAGTTCTTACATTATTTCTGGGCCGTGTACTATTCTGGAGATGCAGAGCGTGCCAATGAGGTGGCCAAGTTGATCGAAACACTTGACAAGTCGCTGGACAGAATCAAAGCAGTGGCAGACACAGCAGAAAGTGAAAGGACGAGCGCAATCGAGAGGACGAAAAGAGAAATTGAGGCCATCACACAGCGCACCGGAAAAAGGAGAAAGTTCGATCCGAACAGCATCAAAGGTGGGGCAAAAGTAGTACACGGAATCGTGGAGCCCCTAGTCCGCGCCGTTCACGCAGCGCGGAAACAATATCAGAAAGCTTTGAGTGAACAAATGCCGCGGAGCAATCAAATAAACGCCATATGATGGCATAGGTGGCATAGGGGGCTGTTTAGTCACCTGAGCAGTCAAGTATCCATGTACGCTGGGCTGGACTAAGTAAAGGAGTCCACGCTCACGAATCGCCTTCGCTGTATCTCAATGCATGGCTCTGACCAGAACATTCTTGATCATCGGAGGGGACACTTCCGTAAGGCGAGACTCTGGTCCCGGATGGCCATCCTTCTCTTTCGCATAGCAATAGCATTGACATACAGGTCTATGCAGATCGTTCACCCTCCAACTACTTTCCGTGCCAATGAGAATTGTCGTTACAGAAATATGTGTTCTCCCTGGTTGCTCGGGAGCGAGGTGATGCTTGCATAAAAGCGCCACAAGCGTTGAAGCGAAACCCTGAATCCAAACAGACGTCATTCAAGCTCTGAGACCAACTTTCGCCACGCTTACATGGTCGGATGCTGTCCGGTGCTGTCTCCCGATAGGAACTCCATCGCGTCGGTCATTGGTTAATTGCATCCGACAGCGGGATTGAAGCGAGTTGGTGCCCTGTTGCCGTCGTTGCTAAGAGGATCATCCCTTCCTGGCTCAGGAATGGGCTAGTGATCAACGGTAGCCCCTCACATCGATGAGGCAAAGATGGCCTGACTGTGATGAGGTGGAGAACCCATTCTACGGTCGATGCTCTACTTTCACGGGGCCGATCAATCATTATGGCGCTTGAACTAAGAATGTAATCTAGATGCAGGTCGAGACTTTATAACCAGCTCCCCTGCTGATGAGGACTCCGAAGACGGTTATAGCCTGTACCAATGCAAATGCTGACTTGTCGAGCTCTTCTGTCTTCCTCACATATCCGAACCAGGGCTAGGACGAAGCTTGCCTACACGTCCAACAATCACAGAGCATCTGCAACTCACCCGCTCTCGTATACCCGCTGGCTTCAGCTATCCATCGTAATGTACTTTCATTTGCCATACTGGTCTACTAGTCGGGCCGAGCGAGCGCTTTCCCAACCTGCAGAACAGCAGAGAATGGAACAAGGAACAAACCAAACCGAAACAAGGGAGCTACATGGACATCCACAGCTTAAAGAAGAAAGAGATAGACACAAGAGCCGAGATCGTTCTGAGGAAGCGAAGCCTTATGGCAGGGCAATGTCATGTACTGAGCCCTCGCCACCCGTGGGGTCGTATCAAGAGCATTCGCCAAATACAAAGAAAACCGCAACCCGAAACCGTGGGTTTATTCGTTTGCTTGCGTCGTGGTCGAGGTTCAGATCCCCGTTACTATGAGGCCAATGGTGGTGTTACTATGGCCCAAGCACGGTACTCCAATACGGACCTCTGTTGGCATTCCCTAAATGATATTAGCTTCAACCGTCTAGGACTCTTCCAATCAACAGTTTCATCCCACTGGCGTCTCACCTCCACGACCATGTCCTTGTCCTCCACTTGCCGCTGTCGGCTTGGGTCTATTATCGCGATAGCGGAAGCAATGCCACAGGAACCACCTAGCGACCCAGTTCTCCTCCTCCACGTTTGTATTGTAACGACCCATGTGGAAGTACGGCCTGGTGCGAGGACTAGCCTGGGCCGCAATGTTCATAATCTCTCTATGTCTCGCCGTTTCGGAAAGTTCATCCCACTTATAGGGTGGCTTGACCATTGGATCATTCTGGGAGTGGTATGTGAGATTATCGAAGTTATTGCTCAAGCGATCCCTGCCTGCTGCTGCCTCATCCTATACGACTTGTAAGCAAAAGTCGCCTCCAGTATTCAGACTGATACTTACCAACATCAACTTGTAGATCTCCTCGCCGTGGCTTCCGGTCAGGCCAAGCCTGGTTAACACTTCTGTCTTGCTTGCGCTCATGGCAAGATGAAGAGACATGTCTGCGTTAGATAGGTCTCGAGTGTTACGCGAATGCAAGGCTGAAGTGTTGAAGCAGCTCGGATGTTTATTAAGTGGAGCAGAGAAACTACGTCTTGCTGACCGTCCCTACTTATAGGCTACGTGCCAACTTCTAAGGCGTTCACTGTCATGTGACGGCGGCAATCCGTTATGATACACTCCTATATTGGAAGGTTGTGGGATTCAAACGCCAATGGCACTAATCGTCGGTTGAAAGAGTCCACCCGAGCATTGCTCCACACCATACCCGGACCGATGCAGCCCTCACCCGTTGATGCATATCGGCCCGGCTCAAGAAGGACTAGCAACAAGTCTCCGTATTCAAGAGTGATGGCCTTCGTCTGTGGCCGATCTCCGATGCCGTACATGGTGGTCACGCTGACTCCTGCATGCCACTCCGTGCTGTGACGGTAGACAGTTATCGTTGTTTCATTCGTTGTGAGGCCCCTCCTCAGGCTCAGCGGCTGCATGGTGCGTCGCCTGCAGCCCACCGACCGACGACATTCATGCCGAGACTTAAGATGCGACTAGGGTATGCTCACGCCGTATCATCTTCACAAAAGCACGTACATCTACAGACAGAGGGGGAAAGAGGGACCCGGCCATCAAGGTGACGGACATGACCGCCGCACGGGAATGAAGGACTGTCATTTCTTACCGCACGACGCTACTGCACCGCGGGAACTTTAGGCACACGGCTACCTAGGAAAACGTGCAACCATATAACTAGGAATCTTGACAATTGGTGGGCTTCAGGGATTATGCTGCATCAATCCAGTTGCAAGGCATCAGCTTCCTTCCTAGGCTGACCCAAACTGTTACAGTATCTACAAACGAGGTCTATGAACCTGTTGGGCACCTGTTCTGCCCTCGGTACGGGTGGCGCCTCCTGCCCGTCGTCTCAGAATGATCCATTCTGCACCAACGGCTAGCATGGGCTAGGCGGGTACTTGGAAAAACTAGTCGCCTTATTCATTCATGATCTGTCGACATGGTCTCCGAAGACCAATCACAGTCATACTATTTGAACATGTTCCGAGAACGTCACTATCCAAGATGGGCAAAGATCAGCGTTGACCGCGATAATCGACGATTGGGAAAACACTGATTGGGTTTCCAATTGGGTTCCAGTTCGTGACAATGGTCGGTGTGATCCCCCATGGCCTTAGTAAAAGCCACCGGTATTCATGCGAAGAACCGAACGATTCCCACAACTAGCGTATACTTAGCAAGCTCCGCTGGCGCCCAGCAACCCCTGGATTTGCGGCTTCTAAAGAATACATCCAAGGCCTTCGTACATCATAGGAGAGTTCGACGTACTTGAGTTGAGGCACGAAAACTTTGTCAAGACGACAAAATTGACACGTGACTATATGAAGACGAGCAGTTTGGAGCCGTACACGACGGCTACGCAACCTAGTGCCTTCCAACTACAAACCGCCCCTTCCGCAAATTAATTCTGGAAGACGCACCCGTGTTCCCGCGTTGGGTGATCGGATCGTCTATGCCAGTTGCAGGGGTCTCGGATCTTTAGGCTAGCACTACTGCAGCCACAGACACAGAACTAGAGCCACACCTGGGTCACCTCACGATCAAGGAAACACAGTGCATAACTAGCGCAGCATCGCTGCCTGGAGCAGCCGTCGGTCCTGCATGTCTGGACGCTACGGCCAGCCTCTAGCAAAAGGAACGAGTCCGGTCGTTGCCGCAATCAGCGCGAAGTTGAGCACTTGAAAATATGTGGTCATCATACTTTGGAGAATCGGCATGCACTGGCCACGGCCTTGTAAATGGTCTGATACGGCGCGTGGGCTGACAGTGGCCGTCTCTGCTCAGAAACCACATTTTAGAAGAACATCACATGTTGCAGATGCCAGGGGGGGGGGGGGGGGGGGGGGGGTGGGGGCGGGGGGGGTGGGGGGGGGGGGGCCCCCCCCCGGGGGGGGGACCCCCCGGTAAACGCCATTTTGGGGGTG